>OY856411.1:1302950543-1302953043 GCA_963693085.1 Alisma plantago-aquatica
AAACCTTTGACAGTTGTTATCCATAAATAGATACTATTGGGTTTGCATCTTTTTATCTTTCAAGCGATATAATTAGGACTGCATCTTTTTATCTTTCATAGAGTAAAACGCTTCATCTTGTTTATATCTTAACAATCATATAAACTATCAAGTTATATATTGCATACAAGCATCATACCATTGCAAAATCATCGTATCTAAACATATAATTAAACGGGACAATTGTAATTAAAAGCCTCCAACTCTTGTTTATCAAGATATCCAACTCTTGTTTATCAAGATATACAATGCATTTGTATACACTCATCAGACAAGCCCTTAGTATAAAACAGTTGCTAAATTTTTTATTCCCAAAGTATTAAGTGGTATGATTTTCAATTAGATATCAGACATTAATTAGTTGCATGCTACAAGAGACCCAACATCAGTCTTGAAACTGACCACACAAGCATTTTGCATAAGGAAAACTCATAAACACATCGGAGTAGCCCCTTTATTTGTACCCTGCATATCTATTCATGCTTTTGTCTTCAATTTATATGAAAATTGCGGATTTGGTACCTACTAAGCTGTGTAGATGCTTGTGTTACCGTTTGAGAAAATTGCCTAGAAGGTTATCTTCACTCTTAAGGAGCACTCCCAGTTTTGTTTTATGGCCGTTTCATCTCAAGTTCGTTGGGAATGAGGTCATCAATCCCAAATTACTATGTCCCTTGGACACTATTGGTCGCATTATTTACTGGGGGGGATTCAAAGTAGTGCATTCTGCGAAGAAAATAATATAGATATGGTGACCAGAGAAAATTGTAAAATTCTTACTTTAACGGATGTTTGTCATAAATTTGTGTATATACTTGACGTGAAAGGGAGAAGATGGGTATATATTTAGTTTGAGTTACTACACGTGTGTATTTCTTTTGATTCTATTTTGATGTAATTAAACTAATGCCGCTTTGTTCAATCATACAACATTTTATATATTAAAAATTAAGTATGAATCTTTGTCGGTTTTGTTTTACTTAGTAAAGCCTTGTCTAACAATTTACTTTGCGTGAACATTGTTTTTATAAAACAATTTTCTCAAGGATATATGATTATATATATCTTTTTTTATCTATGCTTGAGTTATATAGGTGTCTATCCTATCATTGTCAATCAATCATACTTGTCATAGGAGAAAATAATACTATTCCATATTTGGATCACATGGTTTAAAATAACATATTGAGGAAACCTCTATCTTTAATATTATAAAGAGTTTCAAAGTACAACATACACAATGTATTTTTCTAACAAAATTTATAATCACAATGGTTGTATTAACAACTAACATGATTATATTTTTCTCAAAATAATCAATGATTGTGATTAAGGTTGGTGTCAATTAATGTATGCATAAAACAATTCACCCACAAACAACATATCGTAGGACGTCGTTATTATAGTTTTGTATTCTTTTTTTGTGTGTTAAAATGGCCATTCTATTCATCCCGTGGCTTGGGCTTGATCCTGGGACCTCTCGCTAACAAACCGAGTGTCTAACCGAGTTTTGTATTCATTACACGATGGATGTTGTTTTTACTTGAAAATGTATGTGATTGACATTTGTTTCACGTAGCTTTTCAAATTTACATTTACATATAGTTTTGAAAATTTTGTTTAAAAATATTTTGTTCATATTTAGAAGAAATGGTTTAAAACTTAAATACAACTTATATATACTTCACTTAGTGATAATTGAACGAAAAAATCCATTATTAAGCATCTCACAATATTTTACAATATATAAAATTGCTACTTCTATTTCGAATTCCATGGCCCCATAAATGATTGGGCATAAATATATTTTAATTTGCGATTTTGGTTTTCCGTACCAATCTATCTAAACATGTATATTCAAATAAGTCAATAATGAGTCTTTCTATAGATTGTGTCCTTATATACTCATTCCCTCATTTGAAATTAAAACTATATATATTGATTGAATATTTATGTCATAATTTATAGTAATGCGGTTTATTTTTCTTAATATAAATGAATAGTTAAATTTGTTCATAAACACATAGTATATGATGATTGACATGTGGTTATGATATTCTTCACACATGATAATCGTTAACGAACCTTGGTGGGCATGATCTGACATGCGCACCTATACATAACATGGTTAATATACATTAGTGCCCATCATACTTTTGAATGGATGACGAAGCACCACTATCTTGCCACCACCTATATATAATATTATTTACTTATTACAAAAATATTTATTTATTTTTCTAAGAAAAGGATGTTGCTACTATAGATAGAAAAAAACTAATGTTTATTTAGTCATTCATATACATTACAATATTCAACAAAGTGAACTTTAAAGTTTACTGGTTTCAATGCATTTAATGATACTAATTAACATAAAGGATGTGAGTTTCTATGCACAAGTTCCATACCATAATGGAATAGATATCAACATAGTTTGTATCATGAAAAGCTCATGTTTGAT
>OY856411.1:1304198043-1304350543 GCA_963693085.1 Alisma plantago-aquatica
AACACGAGGAGAATTATCCGACACACGATCTAGAGCTAGCAGCTGTAGTTCATGCCTTGAAAATCTGGAGACATTATCTTTATGGAGAGACATTCCAGATTTTCACAGACCATAAGAAACTTAAGTATATCTTTTCTCAGCATGAGCTTAACATGAGGCAACGCCGCTGGATGGAGTTAATCAAGGACTACGATTGTACAATTGATTACCATCTAGGAAAAGCCAATGTGGTTCCTGATGTTTTAAGCAGGAAATCAGCAACACCAGCCCTAGATAGAGCACAGTTAAATTCTTTGGTATGCTCTAGAAGGGATATGCTTATCTCCTTAAGACAAGACAAGGTATAGTTGAGAGTAGCATTGTTATTAGGGTTGTTAGCTGAGATGCACATAAAACCTACTCTGAGAGAGCAAATTAAGGAGGCACAACAAGTTGATGCTGCAGTTCAACAGATTAGACCAGAGTATGGTAGTGAGAAACGAGATGGTTTCCATGATTCAGATGATCAAGTAGCCTGTTATCATGGTAGGATGATAGTTCCAGATGTGGATAACTTGAGCAAGTTAGTCCTAGAAGAAGCTCATTCTTCAATGTATGCTATGCATCCGGGAAGCACCAAGATGTATCGAAACTTGAAAGATATGTATTGGTGGCCTGGTTTGAAGAAGGACGTTGCTGAGTTTCTTATGCGGTGTCCTGTGTGTTAGCAAGTTAAAGATGAACACCAGAATTCTACAGGAACAATACAACCTTTACCCATACCACAGTGGAAGTGGGATCATGTGACCATGGATTAGTGGTTGGTTTACCTAGAATAGCCAAAGGACATGATTCCATCTGGGTAATAGTTGATAGGTTGACAAAAACAACACATTTCTTACCTATTAAAACAACCTATTCTGCTGAGAAGTTAACACAGTTGTATGTAGATGAGATAGTACGACTACATGGAGTCCCAATTACCATTGTTTCTGACAGAGGTCCCCAATTTATGAGTCATTTTTGGGAGCGACTTCATAAAGATTTAGGCACACAGTTAAGGTTTAGTACAACCTTTCATCCTCAGACTGATGGACAATCAGAAAGGACTATACAAACTTTAGAAGACTTGCTTAGAGCATGTGTTCTCCAGTTTACAGGAAGTTGGGATCTACATCTAAGTTTGATAGAGTTTGCCTATAACAATAGCTATCAACATAGCATTGAAATGGCACCTTATGAAGCTTTGTATGGTAGACGTTGTAGATCACCCATATGTTGCTATGAAACCGGTGAATATCAACTTTTAGGTCCTGATCTTGTGCAACAAACCATCGAGAAGATTAAAATAATACAACAATAGTTGAAAACTGCACAGGATAGGTAGAAATCTTATGCTGATAAGCGTCGTAGACCTTTAGAATTCCATGTTGGAGACAGAGTGTACCTCAAGGTCTCACCTTGGAAAGGAGTTCTTAGATTTGGAAGGAAAGGAAAGTTAGCTCCTAGGTTTATGGGGCCTTATCCAATCATTGAACGAATTGGAAAAGTAGCTTATAAGCTAGAGTTACCACCAGAATTACAGAAGTTACACCCTGTGTTCCACATTTCCATGCTTAGGAAATGTCATCCTAATATAGAATCAGTTCTGCAACCTATGGAAGTAGAATTAATGATGATGTATCTTATGAAGAAGGACCTGTATCGATCCTTGACAAAAGGATCAAAAAGTTGAAAAAGAAAGACATAAGTCTTGTGAAAGTTCTCTGGAATCACCGTGGTGTTGAAAAAGCCACGTGGGAACTAGAGGAGGAGATGAGGAGGAAATACCCTACTCTTTTCTCTTAATATGTTTTGGTAATGATTTCGGGGACGAAAATCCTTGTAAGGGATGGATAATTTGTAACATCCCTGACCTGGGTTATGAACTAACCCTAGGTGTTTTGCTTAAATAAGTGATTATATGCTTGTGTTTATCCTATGAAATGTAATTAAGGCTTTTGAGGAGTTGTATTTCAAATTCAGTCCTTTTTGCTTAATGTTGAAACATTGTTTTGTTAATAATGGACTAAAGTGCAAATTACCCAAGTAAGGGGTTAACTTGCAAATTGCACATGTTAAGATGTTCCTCTGATGTTGAGACATCATAAGAATGTATATGATGTGGTGGTATGGATTCCACAAGCTTGAGCACCAAGATATATCTTGTAGAGCAATCCTTGTGCTTTAAAACCTAGTTTTGGTGTAATGTGCAAATTACCCAAAACCTAGGGTCTAAGATGTAAAATATACCCTCTAGAGGATCTCTCATGTTTCTTGGCATAAATTTGAGCAAAGAAAATGAGAAGGGCGCCTCATTTGAATGATCAAGAAGGAAAGATAATCTTGATATTAAAATAATCAAGATTTAAGCAAATGGCTCTTTAATATACAACTTATTAAGATGTTTGGTTTTTTTCCCTTTAAACCTTGGATAATTGAGAAGTCTTGCAAGGTTTAGAAGGTGTCCACGTAGCCAAGAAGTGGAGGAGGGCTTGGTGGATATACTTGAGAGATAAAAGGAAATAAGTCTCTTTTTTTATTTTTCCCTAAAAACCCATAAATATATAAGGGACCTTTTTCCAACAATGCAAGGGATCGTTTCCCTTAGTTCTTTTCCTTATCTTCTTGCCTTGGCTGACCAAAGGATAGCTCTGGAGCAGAAGGAGGACAACCAAGCTGGTTTGGTAAGTATGGATCATCATCTATCTCGAATTCATGGAGGAAACCATAAAACAAGGTTGGTTTATTGGTTTTCTTTACACAATTCTTCTTTCTAGCCATCTTCTCCATCCAAAAACTCGAAGAATGAAGCTTGGAAAACTACTGGAGCTCAAGCCACCATTAAAGCTACGGATCTAGGATCTCTGGATCAGACCTAGAGGTGGGTTTTATAACTCTAAACCTTGAGCTTTATTTATGCATCTTCATCTCCATGAAAAATCATTAGTTATTCTTCTTCCTTTGCTACTCTTGTATTCTTGCTAGCAAATCCATGAAGAACAGACCCTGTTCTTGAGGTAGACAAAGGTGACATTAATTCCTATGTTTATCCAAAAACCTACTTTAGAAAACGGTCTCCAACACTTGCTCAAACGGTTTCCCAAACTGTTTGGGAGCAAACGGTTTCAACCAAACCGCATAGAAGCAAACGGTCCAAGACCATTTGGAGGCGTTGACCATTCGGTGGTCTGTTGTGAATAATGTAGACTAAAAAATTATCCTTTAATTCCAAGTGAATCACCAATTGAAGGCCCATTAATCATCTAAACCCTAATCGGGTCATTTGCTATTTTTAATAATAGTATTATGTTGAAGTTTGGGTTGAGTGACCCAAACGGTTTCAAAACCATTTGGGGATCACCCAAATGGTCTCAAGACCATTTGGTGATCACCCAAGACCATTTGGAGGTCTAGGGTTAAGTAGGGTTAACCAATTGAGGACCCAATGACATCAAGTTGATGAATAATCGATTGCTGATTTGGTGACCAAACCTAGGGTTCAAACCTTAATTGAATGACTTGGTTTCTGATAAAATAATGGGAAAACGGTCTCAAGACCGTTTGGAGGTCATCCAAATGATCCCAAGACCGTTTGGGGTCAGGTCATGAACAAATTGAATGAAGGTTCAAAGGGTTCAAATCAATTAGACTGACATTGAAGTATGTTGAAGGATCATCGATTCTAAACCCTAATCCAATTGATCCAAGCCCTAATTGATGATCAATTGAGGGTCAACTCAGTTGAGGGTTGACCTAATTGACTCAATTGATGAGTGTCTAACAAGTGTATGATCGATTGAGGGGTTTAATATTGAGAACCCTAACCCAATTGAAGTGGTTGAGACACTTTTTGGTCCTTGTGGTTTTGAGGTGGTTTGGACCAAACAGTCTCAAGACCGTTTGGGACCAAACAATCCCAAATCGATTAGTCTCATGCGGTTTCAAGATTGGTTATGTCCATGCAGTTTCAAGTAAAACTTGACCAAACTGTCTTCATAACCAAACAGTCTTCACCCCATCTTGGGCAAACGGTCTTGAGTGTGCACTTAACCAAACGGTTTCAAAAGTCAACAAGACCAAACGGTCTTCAACACCAAATGGTTTCAAGGTCTGTCTAAGACCGTTTGGGGGTTTAGTATGCAAGATCATTTGAGGTCTAAAAAGGTTAAGATCATTTGATACCTTAGTGGTCAAGATGGTTTAGTGGTTGATTAACCTAAACCCCATAGATACTTAAAGTGGCTAAAGGACTAAGTAAGTAGTTGATTGAGACATGATGTGATTAATGTTGATTATAATAAAGATACCCTTGATGGGATAGAGTGAGTAGTACTCTTTGAATGAGTAAGCCTTAATGGTCATAGTAGTAATGACATACCCCATGATGTTAATGATTGAATTGACTTAGCTTAATCAAGGGTGATGCAAACATTAACTTATAGAAAGATGAGAGAGAAGACTTCTTATATGAAGGTTAATCGAGTAATGGGTTCCCAATATAAATGAATAACTAATTAAGGTATGATCCATGTTAGTGAGATCATGAAACCCTAATTATGATGGTTAATGAATCTTAACCCTAATTTGAGGGCATTAATGAAAGTAATCCTAATAAACGTGAATAGTAAACCCTAATCTAGGGTAATGTGATGTAATATGAATAGTAAACCCTAATCTGGGGTAATGTGATGATGTGAAAAATAAACCCTAATTCTGAGTTATGCTTTTAAGAATGAAACTCTATGATTGAATTATGAAATGAGAATTCACTATTCCTAATTGAGCCAAAAAGGGGTTGGTCAACCCTGATTGAATTTAAAAGGGAAACCCTAACCCTAGTAAGGGCATAGTGGTACAATCCTTGAATTGAAAAGTTGTCTTTGTTTTGCAATGTGCTGATATAGAGATAATGTGATTATTATCAAATGTATTAATTATGCAGGTCTTTATGAAATGGTGAACATAGCCAGGTAAGAGCTATGATGTCATATTCATTGAAAGCACTTTATAAGCTTTGAAAGTAATGATATGATATGTTCCCTAGTGAGAGGTAACATATGAGATTGATAGGCTGTATGAGCCATGAGAAATACCTACATTGCTATAATCATATTCATACTGTTAAATGACTTGATAGAAATATGTTGCTTAGTAACAAGTGTTTTGCTGAACTAAGGGTTTGAACACCCATGTTCTTGAATCATAATGATGAGATGGTTAGGGATTGATATCCCAATAATAACTAGATGTGAAATGAACTTGATATAATTAGTACTCTTTCTTTGTAGCAAATTGTCTTATTGGTTTATGTTTTGAAAACATGCCTGATGCTAAAAGAATGCCATAATGTACTTAAATAATCAAGTTTAATGATATCATGTAGAGCCCTGACCATAGATCCATCATTGTCAGAAGTTAAATGATGGTGAAATAGGTTTTCCTAAGGGAACTCCTGGAGAGCATACTTTTGAGTATGTGGGGGTTATGGACGCAAATATCCTTACGTCCTAATGAGGTAATTGATGTGAGATGTACCTTTAATCTCTCAATCCTTCATTATATGTATATGCCGGGATGATGTATCACTAATCTCCCGATGATGTTGTTAATGCCGCATCGATGTGAGATAAATAAGAAATCCCTCGATGGCAAAGAGAGTACAACATGCCACTGTAACTCTAATAGCGAAGTTGCCAGAATACCCTGGAAAGCTATTATAGCAGAGACACAAGATGTCCTGCATGTTGTACCTCACTCTGACTGAGGAAGATGAGGTCATAGAAATCCGGCTCTTCTAATGACCTATGTATGGCACTGATTGCGATTTCATAGTGGTCGGTTGGAGTATGAGCGGTATACCTCATCTCCTCAGGGCATAATTATGTTTGTATAATGTAATCAGCCATATCGCATATTTGCTTAGGTTGAACTATGAGAAACAATGATTAATGATACATTGTTTATAATGTTCTAGTTGAACAAATAATATACATGTTCTTCATATTCTTATTGATTAAATGACTTGTTACTCAATCAAGTTATAATTGAAATGATTGCTTAGAAAATACTGCTCTACTTAGTTTATTCAATAAATTGCCTGCTATTGAGTATTTATAATTCTATTGATCATTGTTGTTCATTTATTTGCAATAACAATGCTTCTGGCGAAGAGTTATAACTCTTGCTGGGACAATTATTCAATTGTCTCACCCCCGTGGGATTCAACTTTTTAGGTAGACATCGAGGAAGAAGAAACCCTTCAGTGGGTGAGCAACAACAACAGCAACAACAACATCTGGGACAACAACGATCCTCAGGTGGAGACACTGACTGTCAAGTCTTGTAGATAGAATATCCTATGTGTCGTCTCTGTACTCTCAGGTCCTAGGAGTCAGTAGATGGTTTAATATAGATCTGAGATTTTTGGCTTAATGCCTCAAGGATTTTTGTATACTGCTCATGTACAGTTCAACAGGGCAGTCAGTGTTATGACTCTCGAGATATGATATTACAGAGATGTAATGGTGAATCAGATTGTAAATAACTTATCTTGTTTCTTTATAAAAGAATTTCACAGTTTTTAGATCTCCTTACAAAAAGTTTTAATTTTTAGTGATTTTCAGTAATTCTGATGCTAATGAAACGCTTCCACATTAGTTTAAATTTGTTGATCTTGTTTTCACGAGACGGTTGTCACAGCTGCCATGTCCAAGTCATGCATTTTGTGAGGTAGCGGTGGCGGCGGGGGAAGGTCTTGTGGTAGAGGAAGTGAAGTCTGCTCGTTGTCGTCTAAGAAAAAAGGTAGATCTTCAACTTTATCAGAGTCATAATCAGAGTCGAGTTTATCATCTATGTCTAGACTCATTCTATCAGAATCTTCCTGCTCTGGGGGGAAAGGCGCAGGTTGTTCTGGAGCAGAGTATTGATGGATGACTGTTGTGGGTGGGTTAATGCTAGTTCCTAGTATGCATTGTTGGAACTCAACAAAAGCTGCATCTTTGGCAGTGTCCCCCAAGGATCCCATAGATGAAAAGTTAAAGAACTGGTCCCCATATGACATTGTGACATTGTCATTGTTATCGGGGGACTTGGGATCTTTGGTTCCACCCTCTTGGTGGCCTCTATCCTTTCCAATTTTTGCGGGGTCTGCCCCTCGACTGGTGCCCTCCCCAGCATTGCCTGGGTCGTCGGGTGGATCGTATGAGGAGGAGATATCATCGTTGGAGTCAGCCAAGGAATTAGAGTCCTCATCATCATCTTCAATGTCGTCATCATCGTCATTCGCTGCCTTTTCTTCTGCCTTCATGATCGACTTCTTCTTACACTACCGATGGATTTCTTACAGCTCTTCGAGTGCCACTTGCACATGCTCGTGGGTTTCGAGCAGTGCGTCATAGCTATCTTTAAGATCCACATATCTTGCTTCGGAAGAGCAGAGTTGTGCAGATAGATCGATTATTTGTGTGCGAAGGTCATTGAGTTCTTTGTTGGAGTCCTCCTCTTGGCGGCAGATGAGTTGTACTAGGTTGTTGTTGATGTCGTCCAAGCACGTGCTGTGAGCAGTTTGCTGCTGCTGAAGCTCACGGAGGGTCTTAGGCAAAGGTTGAGTTTGCATAGAGACCATGTCGACTTGCTGGGCCAACGCCTCTTGCTAGCCTTTCATCTCGAGTACCAACTCCGGTAGGTTTTGTAAGCGGCTGTCGATGCGGTTGACTTACTGGGCTGCTACTTCCTACTGTTGTTGGATGCTTGCGACGATTCCTGGTAAGGCATTGTTCTGCTCGTCGGTCTTAGAGACCTGTGAAGTGATATCCTGCACACTAGAAAAAATAGATAATAATATGTTAGAAGGGTCGGTGAGGAGGTTTCAAATGGCGTCAAATTGTCGTCCGAATTCCTCACCGACTTGTGAAAAGGGGACCCCAGAGATGGAAGGGTGAGGTGGTTGGGGTCGGGGTGGAAGGGTGGTAGTGCCTTGCGAAAGAGACACTATTGATGGACCCACGAATTGTGTGGTGACTGTTGATGGAGTCACTAGAGGTATCAGGATGGTGGTGGTAGATGAGGTGGTGGATGGGAATGGTGGTGACATCCCGGGTGAGAAGGGATGAAATGGGAATGTTGAGGGGAAAGTGGTTGAAGTAAAGGTGAGATCGGGCGTTGAGGTGGAGAATGGAATGCTCGAAGAGAAAAAGAGTGAGGCGGAGTATGTGGGTGAAGTTGTGGATGTGGATGAAGAAATTATGGTGGGTGTTGTTGGGGAAAATGGGGGAAGAGTGATGGATGGTGGAATGGTGGAAGGTGGTGGTGTGGTGGCAGAGTGGTGGAAGGTGGTAGTAGTGGTGGTGGTTGTAGAGGTGAACCCAAAATCCAGATCGAAGATGAAAGGTTCTGGTGTTGGGGTTACTATGTTTTCGTTGCTGTGTGGTGGCTCCGCCTCTGGGTTGATCTTTGATGTGGGCATCTCCGATTGCTGTTGTTTTTGTATGCGCAACTTTGAAGACCGTGTTACTGGAATTTTCTTTGGCCTTGCTTCGGGGGCAGTGACGATGTGCTCTGTCTGCCCTGCCTTTGCTTTGACTAAGGCTATAAGGTCGGCAAGATCCTCTTCAGTGAAGAGAAGCTTTTCTTTGTCGTAATCTGCCAATTCTAGAAGCAGCAGTAATGTCCTAGATGCTTTGACAGTGGGGTAGAAGATGTAGTGGAGTTTTGCATCCTTCTCCTTTATGATGTATGAGTTCTTTAAACTCTGCTCATTTGTAAGGATGTCACCCTTTATCACCGTGCACTTGGGTAGTGGTCTGTTCATCTTGAGAAATTTCAAGATTGATGTTATGTGACCTCCCATGCAAATTTCTTTTCCAAGGGCATAAGTTGAGTGATTTTGTATCAGATGCCATCTAATGTTGACCGACATCCCTTTGAGGATGGACCAGAGAATAAAGAGATTGGAAATATTAATGTTTCTATCGGGACCCACTCTTTTGATCAACACAAATACCAACCATTAGATGTAATCCCAAAGTCTAAACCTAGATTATGGAATGAACAATGAATTCTCGACAAAGGCGATTAAACAATATATGAAAAAGACAGATTTTTTTTCCTTTTTCTTTCTTCACAAACTCATAAATCAACGTCACATCAAGGACATCACATTCAGATATCACAAATCATATTCAACTCCATTATATCTAGAATCAAATCTTGTTCTCATATGCGGTTCAGTTTACATCAACTACATGTATATTGATGAACAAACTTAATCTACAACCCATCCCGGGAAAGAGAGAGTACAGGGACATTCCAATCTATCTAGATTATGCTATTTATATCTTCTTTGTCACGACCTCTCCGCTGGATAGCATTATACCTAAAAACATTTGAAACAACCTCATGAGACTCATATAGAGCCCCAGTGAGTGGATACCTCCCACTCAAGCTAGGTACATGCATCAACATCAGATTAAGTATAATAAACTTAACAGAAACATGTAGATATTGAAAAGTCTAGTAGATAGTTCTATCATGAGTCAAATCTATCTTACAATGGTAATCTAATCCAACAGATAAGGTAATCACTTAAACCAATTATAACTTTTAAACATATGTTAAAGCATGTCTATGAACAAATCAACAAATACTTCTTAGTTCAGATTAAGAATCCTACTGCATGAGTAATAAGTCAAGTTCTAAGCATTTTGAATCAATACATGACAAAAACATTATATTTGTGACACTCCACCAGTCAGACCAGGAACACATCCCGCAGTCCTGAAGCTAAAGTACACATAATACATATCTACCAAACAATACTATCAAATAGCAAGCAATCCAACTCATATTTAGAATAGATATAAATTCCAACATTTATAACTTGTCAGCATGACAGATCATAATATGAAATAGGAAATTTCCATAGCAACATGATTACTTTTCACAACATGAAGCTTAATCAACAATGACAAATCATCAACTAGCAGTACAAGGAATGTAATAATCATTCAAATCATGTTCTACAGGGCTTATCATCTTTTATTCATTTGCCCTAAAACTACTTGGCTTGTACCTCACCAAGTAGAAGTCGCCACGCCTGATTCTCATGTCAATGACTCACCGTCACTATCTTAGGGTTTAGCCGACCACCCTAAGATATCAACAACAGACCCCGTCCACCTCAGGGTTTCTTAAAGAGGCTCACGTACTCATCTTGGGTACACGAGATATGAACCAACAAAATAGTATATCACATATCATAGTATTTCACATATTTTTCATTTCACATTTCACATATTTCATTTCATCAGAGTCTATTCCATCTGAACACAGACTTTCACAGCAAGGATTTAGGGTCAAAGCCACTCCAGATGACTCAATCCTAAATCCTGGTGGTCTAACCTTTAAGGTCTCGATCCACACTCCAGAAATCCTTCTCATAATTCATCAATTACTATAAGGAGATCCATTTTGTTTCCCTAGTGTGGTCCTCAGGTGAAACTCATGGTGTTCAGGGCACCTAACTAGATGTTCCATCATTTCACTTGTTATAAATTTCTTTTACTCATCTTACAAGAATTCAAAACATCATATATCATATCTGTGTATTCTCGCGTAACTATGATAACATGAAACAAATTAAGTTTATCAATAAGGGTAATGATCAAAGAAAGAAGCACAATAAGTCTATAGATTACAACAAATATGATTATTTCTATCTTCTACATCAACTCATAGCAATCATCAATAGTGGGCCTTCAACCCAAGACATAATCTTATTGTCCATCATTTACCCCATCAGGGTTTTATCATCATCAGTGGGCTTTCATCCCTAGACATAATCTCATTATGCAACATTGACCCTTATTAGGGTTTCTTAATGTAAGGAGTGCATATTAAATTCCATTTCAACATATTCCTCATCAGTTCATTGTATATCATAGTTCTTAACAAATATTAGTAGAGGCATTGGAACTAGCAATAGTAAAATCATATAGACATCATGTATCATTCCTCATACTCAGAATAGATTTATCATACAACATATGCTTGTTCCATCTAATCTCAATAGATGTAAATAAATTTCATGCATATACATGCATAATAGACTTAGTTCTCTTCTTCTTTTATTTCACATTCTTCATATGGGGTTACTAGTCAACACATGTTGATTATCATTTGAATTCCATCAAAATAGTTCATTCTCATAATACAAGTATTCTATAAAACAATCACAATACAAGAACACATTCTTGTAAGTTAATTCAAATACTTGAGTTTCATCATTTAGTTGAATTCAACTACGGTTATGTACATATCTTAATCACCCATTTGAGATTATCATTCATTAGCATCATCAAACTCATCATTTTAGGGTAAGAGTTACATTCTTATAATCATATACTAATTCCTATCTTTTTCCATCATTTTATACTTAGTAGTCCTAGCTTCTTTCATTTCATGTTCATTACATCATCTGGACCAATCTTTCTTGATTCACTTTACATACAATGCTTCTCTTCTACATAACATTTATCAAAGTACAATTCTTAGTATATTTTATTTAATTTTGGTTAATCCATATGTAATTAAATAAAAGATAAAATACTTCATCATACTATCTTAATTAGTTTCATCTTTATCTTGCAATCACCATTAAGTACATCTTGTTCATATTGTCTCTTATATTCAGATAAGTGTACCTTGACGTTGACTACTAATGTCATTCCCATAATCAACAATGATCATTCTTTATTATACTAAAACAAATGCATTAGACTTAGATGATATATTAAGACTCATCATATTCAATTGAAGTATTAATACTTTCAACTTCAGCATGTGATCATATTTCAAACATCATATACAAGTTCTAGCTTTATCACTCATAATTGTCTTAGTAATAAACTTTTAGGGTTTTCACGAAGTCATTCCTTAGTTCAACATATCATAAGAATCATATCATTCAGTAATCCAATCATGACCCAAGGGTTCATTAGGGTTATTCACAAACATGGAAACCCTAGTTTCCATTTTCACAAATTTCATTCATCAATCATAAGTATACATTGATTAATTGACTCATTTGATTCACTTCCTCAACACAAATCCTAATTGGGATATGTGGTCATTCAACTCCATTAACATTAAACAATACACTTGTATAATACAATCTAGTACAATTCAAGTATGACTTTATACATGTCAATTCAATTCCAAGCATATTGGCCATTGGGCTGATTTTTAGGAAAAATTCACTTGAAATACCATAGTCATCTACCCATAAGAATACCCATGAATCCTCAATCAATATAACAGGAACTAATCAAGTTTCAATCAATGAGAAATAATTAAAAATCAGTAAAATTGGATTCCCCAATATCTTTCCCAAATCAAATCCAATCACATACATATACAAACAAGGTTTCTGATTGTTTTAGCCGGATTGAATTAGGCTTTCAACATGAATACAAAGCTTAGGAGGGAGAAAAACACTCACCTCATGTGCCAAGCACCTTAAATTCGTAGGTCAACCTCTGAATTTTTGGAAACCCAATCAAACTCTCGCAAAAGAATCCAATTCTTTCTCCTCTCAACTCGAAAACCCTAGAAATGGGGATTAGAAGAGAAAGAGTGAGAAAAGGGGGGGAGATTTGATGTGATTTTGAATTAAATCAGGAGACAGACGGAATCTTGACATGTGAGATAAGATTCACCATGAAATTCTATGCAAAGAAGCTAAACTTACTTGATTTCATCATATCTTGGATAGAGAAACCCTAGGTCATCATCTCCTCCACTTTCTCTACTCAAAACCCTAGCTCTCCTCTCTCTCAAGAATTTAATTTCTTTGATAGGAAGGATGAGTTATGAGAGCTCCTTGTGTGTTAGTTTAGTGATATAGATGAATTGAGGTGCTTAGAACATTTGCAAACAAGCCCCTCAATGTATTTTTATTTTGCTCAGACTGGTTGGTCGGCTGAGTTATAAACTCGACCGAAACCAAATGTTTCAGAACTCAAACCTCATCCAAAAATTATTAAACTTTAACCCAATATCTAAATTTGAGTTTATAAGATACAGTAAATTTTTACATCATTTGGAATTACCAATAAATAATTAAAAATCAAATACTACATTACTATATTGCAGTCAGCAACATGGTCGGTCGAGTTTGTCCTTCACAGAACTGGACCAACACCCTCTATGTAGAGATCAAAAGTCATACAAAAATTACGCAAATTTAACAGGGTGTCTATAATTATTTTTATTAAGAAAAGTTAAAATTTGAGATCAATTAAATATACCAATAAAATGATAAAATTCAATTACCACACTACTATATCAATATGAAAATATGATCAGTCGAGTTTGAAACTCGACCAATAAATAGGTCGGAAAATTCTTCAAAAATTTTGATATTTTTCAATGTTGTTCAAATTTTATATGTCCAAATCATATCAAAATTTGAATTAAATCAGTGTTACACATAAAATACTAAAAATCATTTAGTGAGACACTATACTTATCAAATTTTGTATTCATATGTCATCAAAACCCTAATTTGGGCCAATTAGGGTTTCCAAACCTTAACACTAATTATGTGAATCAAAGTATTATTAAAACTTCTCATTATATTGAAAATATCAAAATTTAAGTACCATCACTAATCGAGCTTTAAACAATGATCAACTTAGTTAAGCATACAATCATCCAAGTAAACCCTAATTAGATGACTAATTTGAAAACAGGTCATTACAGTTTCCACCCTCTGTCCTGGGGAAAAGAGCACCTGTAATAATTTTGTGCAGTGTGCGCACCAGGCCAGAATGTATGTTAGAGGCCTTGTAAGTCTTCGCCTCGTAGTTTGGAATCCTCATTAGAGCTTTCCAGAAGGTATGTCTATTAAACTGGGGATGGTCCAGGCTTGCCTCCTTAGCCTTATTTATCTGATCTTGGTCGATTAATATCTCATTCAGCGTGTTCTCAGTCAAGACAACCTTGGTACCAAAAAGTGAGGTTACCAGCCTGCAGTCACCTATGTCTTTCCATTTGTCCTTTGCGTCCACAGTTTCTTTGTTGAGGTGTGTGAAGAACTCTATTGTGGGTTCGACATAAGAATTCTCTACAACAAAGTAGATTTTTGAGAGGTTCATGCTGTCGAGCAGGGTGAGGACTCTGTCATAAATCCCCATCTTCTTCAGTACATTGGGGCAGACGTACTTTGTCGGTCGCAACACCTTGTCACCAGCTGGGAGGTGTTGGATGTATAGGTCAGCTGGTGTAGGTTTTGCGGTGGTGGTGGTGGTAGGATTTGCAACAGCTGGGATGGTGTGTCCTGCCAAGATTTGTTCCCTTACAGTAGAGGGCCAAACTTGCTTCCTTGCCCTTTTCTTTGATGGTTTTCCGTTGGCGGATTCTTCAGTCTTCCTCTTGCATTTGGACTTTGGGACTGGGGATTCATCCTCAGAGTTTGGTGCGTACTCTGAACCTTCGTCACTGGAGGAAATTTCTTCCACTTCTTCAACATGGTCCTCGGTTAGGCACATGTTGACTTGCTCAAGGTTGTGCATGACCTTGATCAAGTCAACCTTTGGTGGGACCCTTCCGCTCTTTTCGTAGGTGTCCATGATTTGCCGGAGCTTTGCGCGGTCCTCCAGTAGTTGCTCCCTTATCCAGAAGGAAGCGTTAGCAGTTCCTGTGGCTTCTTTTACAGGTGAGGCCATTATGTAATAAGAAGATTATATATGTTAAAGAGGAAAAAATGTTGAAAGAATTGTAATATATTTAGGGATGAAATCATTTTAAGGGTGAAATTATGTTTTCCAAGTCCGTTTGGGTCCAGACGGTATCAAGGCCGTTTGGCTCCGAACAGTTTCTCTCAAATGGTTTCACTACCATTTGGGTCCAAACGGTTTTCAAACCAAACGATTTTATGACCGTTTGGTCCAAACAGTTTCAAGACCATTTGGCTCGAAATGGTTTCAAGACCGTTTGGCTCCAAATGGTTTCAAGACCGTTTGGCTCCAAATGGTTTTACGACCGTTTGGGTCCAAAAAGTTTCCAGACCGTTTGGCTCCAAACGGTTTCTCGACCGTTTGGCCCCAAATGGTTTCATGATCGTTTGGGTCGAAACTACTAGGAAGATGAAACGGTGGGGACGACAAGCAGCAAAAAGATGGCAAAAATGGCACCGTCGATGAAGGTGTTGATGGCGGTGATAGTGTCGGCGACAATTGGGAACTTCATTCGCGGTAGAAGTGGCAAAATTGGCACCGACGTTAGTGCAGATGGCGGTTGCCATAGCAACATTCTACCTTGCTACTAGATGATGAAGACGGCGGACGTGTAGCAGTGGTGGTATCGTCGGAAAGGATGACGAAGTGGGTGAAGGCAAACTTGGACGCGTACGGATACAACGGAAGTAGAGTCGGGATGGAGTAGCGAGGAAGCGACATGAACTGGGAATGGAACAGGGCTTACGCACGAGAGAGAAAATTCGAGAAACCAAAGGAAAGGAAAGGGAAGGGGATGAAGTGGTATTTATAGAAAAAGGAGGGGCAACGTTACAAATTCTCAAGGGCAAATGATTTCGAGACCATATGGAGCCTAAACGGTTTCAAAACCGTAAGGATCCAAACGGTTTCAAGACCGTGTGGATCCAAATTGTTTCGAGACTGTATGGATCCCAAATAGTTTTGAGAATGTGTGGATCCAAACGGTTTCGAGACCGTATGGAGCCCAAATGGTTTTGAGACTGTAAGGATCCAAACGGTTTTAAAACCGTTAGGATTGGATTGAAATGGTTTTTGGGTTTTATATTTTTATGTTTGTTTTGGATTCCATGATAGGTCGATAAGAAATTAGAAAATTATCAAAACTAAGTAAAATAAAATAAAAGGTGATACTCCGTTCTTGGGTTGCCTCCCAAGTAGCGCCTTGGTTTTACGTCGCTGGCTCGATGAAGTTCTAACTTGGTTAGATTGATGTAGCAAAATCATGAATTTCAATAGTTTGTCTTGGAATTTTGTCAGCTGGGTATAGTATTTCTTCAATCTATGGCCATTAACAGTTCTCTCCCCTCCATTGTCATCAATAATGATGATCGCTCCGGTTGGGTAGATGTGCTTGATGGTGAATGGCCCAGACCACTTTGTGTGAAGTTTTTTGGGGAACATCTTATGTCTGGAGTTGAAAAGAAGGAATTTATCTCCGACGATGATATCTTTCCTTTTGAGATGTCCATCGTGCCACATCTTAGTTTGTTCCTTGTAAATCTTAGCACTTTGGTAGGTAGTCATTCATAGTTCCTCAAGTTCTTGTAATTGCAGTTGTCTATACTCGCCAACACTTTTGAAGTCAAAATTCAATTGTTTGATGGCCCACCAAGCTTTATGTTCCAGTTCAACTGGAAGATGACATGACTTCCCATATACCAAACGAAATAGAGTCATTCCTATTGGTGTTTTGTAAGCAGTGCGGTATGCCCAAAGTGCATTAGGGAGCTTGATAGACCAGTCTATGCGATGTCTGTTGACCGTTTTTTCTAAAATGGCTTTTAGCTGTCTATTTGAAACTTCGACTTGGCCACTTGTATGTGGATGGTAAGGTGTGGCGACCTTATGTTTAACTCCATATTTCCATAGGAGAGCTCCAAAACTTTGTTCTAAGAAATGAGATCCTCCATCTGATATGATTGTTCGAGGGACTCCGAATCTAGGGAAGATGATATCCTTGAACATGTTGATAACAAGTTTGGAGTCGCAAGAAATGGTGGGTATAGACTCTACCCATTTTGAAACATAATCCACAGTGACCAGTATATAGGAAAATCCATAAGATGGGGGAAATGGACCCATGTAATCTACTCCCCATACATCAAAGATTTCAATCTTGCCACAGAGTAAGAGACATTTCATTTTGTTTAGATATACCACCGGAAAGCTGACATTTATTGCACGATCATACAAAATCATGGGCGTCCCTTGCTATCGTTGGCCAAAAGAAACTTGATTGTAGGACTTTGAGGGTGGTCTTCTTTGAACTCATATGTCCCCCAGTGGGGCCAGAATGACAATGTTCTAGAACCAGGATAATTTCTTCTTCTGGTAGGCAACGACAAAATAGTCCGTCTGTGCACAAGCGAAAGAGGTACGATTCATCCCAAAAATACTGCTTGGCATCATGAAGAAATTTCTTTCTGTCGTGGTAGGAAGCAGAAGGGTGTATAATTCATGTAGCCAGGTAGTTTACTATATCAGCATACCAAGGAAATCCGGTAGTGACTTTCATGAGTTGGTCGTCGGGTAAAGAGTCTCAAATATGTATATTGTCATCATCCTGAGGCTCAATGCGACTTAAGTGATATGCAACGACATTTTCTACCCCACTTTTATCTTTTATTTCCAAATCAAATTCTTGTAGAATCAACACCCAACGAATGAGTCTGGGTTTTGCATCTTGTTTTTGAATTAGGTATTTAATTGCAGAATGGTTGGTGTATACTATGACTTTTGATCTAATTAGATAAGAGAAAATTTTTTCAAAGGCATAAACAACAACCAAGAATTCTTTTTCAGTAGTTGTATAATTGATTTGGGCCTCATCTAGCATCTTTGATGCATAATATATCACATAGGGCTTCTTGTCTATTCTTTGCCCTAGCACCACTCCTATAGCGTAGTCGCTTGCGTCACACATTATCTCAAACGGTTGTGACCAATCAAGTGCTCTCAGAATGGGTGCAGAGATTAGAGCATTTTTTAAGTTCATGAAGCTATTTAAGCATTCTTGATCAAAATCGAAATCTGTAGCTTTTGTCAACAAATAGGTAATGGGCTTTGCTATTTTGGAGAAATCTTTAATAAATCTTCGATAAAATCCAGCGTGGCCCAGAAATTCTCGCACTTCTATAATGTCTTTAGGCGGTGACTATTTTGAAATGACATCAATCTTTGCCTTATCCACTTCAATTCCTCTTTCACTCACTCGGTGCCCGAGGACAACACCTTCTGTCACCATAAAGTGACATTTCTCCCAATTTAGGATTAGGTTTGTTTCCTCACATCTTTGTAAAACTTTCTCGAGGTTAAGTAGACAGTTATCAAAAAAATTTCCGTAGACTAAAAAATCATCCATAAATATTTCCATGATTGACTCAGTTAATCCTACGAATATTGCAGACATGCACCTTTGGAAGGTTGCGGGTGCGTTACATAGCCCGAAAGGCATCCATCTGAAGGCGTAAGTTCTAAAGGGGCAAGTGAAAGTTGTCTTTTCTTGGTCTTCTAGGTGTATCGAGATTTGATAGAACCCAGAATAGCTGTCAAGGTAGCAAAAGAATTTTTGGTGGGCCAAACGTTCAAGGACTTCATCAAGGAAAGGTAGAGGGAAGTGATCTTTTCTTATTACTTTGTTCAGATTCTTGTAATCGATACACATCCTCTATCCAGTGACAGTCCTTGTAGGTACTAGCTCGTTTCTATCATTCAGAATGACAGTAGTCCCCCCCCCCTTTTAGGGACCACTTGGACTGGGCTAACCCATTGAGAATCTGAAATGGGATATATGATACCAGCTTTTAGGAGTTTAAGGACCTCAAGGCAAACCACTTCTTTGAGGTTTGGGTTTAGTTTCCTCTGATGTTCCCTCGATGGTTTAAACTCTTCTACCATAGGTAGTCTGTGCATGCATAGAGCTGGATTTATTCCTGTTAGGTCAGTCATTTTATACCGGATAGCTTTCTTGTGTTTCCTTAGCTCAACAGAAGTCTTTCTTCCTGATCATCTATTAAGGTAGAGCTGATTATGATTGTGCACAGTTTTTCTTCATCCAGGAAAACATGTTTGAGTCCTATTGGTAAGGCTTTCATTTCAGGGGCCTTGGGTACTTCTGTTGTTTCCAAAATGGTGACAGATTTCAATTCCTCAAAGGTGACTGCTAGAGATTCTTTGGCTTGGTCTAAATATCACCGACATTGTTGTACTAGTTCGCTGGCTGAAAATTCAACTTCTGGATTTGTCAAGACGTTCTCCAGATCATCAGATGGTTTGGTTGTTTCTTGCTGTAATTGAGACATTTTTTCTATTGCCTCGAGAAGAAAAACTTCTTCCTGGATGCTGGGACCTTTTTGGCTGTTAAGGATTCTAAATTTAATGGCTTCCTTTCCTAGTCTTAAGATAATTGTACCAGTTGCGACGTCGATAAGTGCTCTGGCCGTGGCAAGGAAGGGTCTGTCAAATATTATTGGATATCTTAGATCTTCCTTTATATCCATAATAACAAAGTCGCAAGGGACGTAAGAGTCCTTTCCTATCTTGACTGGGATATCTTCAATGATCCCCAACGGTGTAGTGATGGTAGAATCAGCCAGCTGTATTATCATTGTAGTGGGTAACAATTCGGTAAAACCCAACCTTTTACACATTGAGAAGGGCATAATAGATATGCTAGCTCCCAGATCAGCTAATCCTTTTTTACTAGAGGCAATTCTGATAGAACATTGGATACCAAAGGAACCAGGATCCTTCTATTTTTTCGGCATTTTGTTAAGAATGATATCAGAAGTTGTCTGAGCTAGTTTAACAATTTCTTATTATTCGGTCATACATTTCCTTGATAGCAAGGTCTTTAGGTATTTGGCCCAAGCTGGTATTTTGGAAAGGGCATCAAGGAATGGGATATCAATATAAAGTTTCTTCATTGCTTCCTTAAATTTTTGGAATCTAGTATCCAGTTTAGTCCCTCTCAGCCTGCCTGGATATGGTATTCTGGGCTTATACGGAGAGACTTCAGGTTCTTTGAAATCTAGTTCCTTTTCCTTTCCCTTCTCAATTTCAATAGTTTTTTCAGTTTCTGGATTCGTGCTTGCTATTGGGGTGATTACAACTATATCTTCATCTTCCTGAATGATTTTTGTGGCTTCAGGGAGGACACGACCAGACCTTGTGGTAATGAATTTCAATTGTTCTTGTCTGGTTTGATTATGTCTTGGGTTTATCTCTGGCTGACCATCAAAGGTTCCTGCTGGAGGTTTTAATTGGGTTGCAATATGTGCTAACTGTGCTTCGACAGCTTTTTGTTGGGTTTGCTGGTTGGCTAGCATGGTTTGTTGTGATTGCAACATTTGTCTTATCAATGACAATTCATCTGTTGGCGGAGGCGGATTATTCTTTTATGGATTTTGTTGATACAGTTGTGGTTGCTGCTACTGAGGTGCGGGTAATTGGGGTTGTTGAATTTGTGGTTGTTGCAACTGAGGTTGCTGCAATTACTGGTGTAATGGAGGATGAGTGTATTGGTAATATGCAGAAGGGTTTCTTGGTTGTGTGAATCCCTGCAATCCTCCTCTAAAGTTTCCCTAGTTTTGATTATAGTTGTTCTGGAAACCTGGTGGCGATCTATTAAAAACTCCTCCTTGGGTTTGGTACTGCGGGTTGGCAGTCCCCGCAGGATTCCCATACTGAAACCTGGGATGGTTTCTTGGTTGATTCGGGTTATAATAAGCTTGTCCTAGTATGGTGTGAATGGAATTGACTTGCTCCGGTGACAGATCCTCAGGATGTTTGATGACCGGTTCATACTGCGGCAGCGGTGTCTGCATGTCCATCATCACATTGTATAGGAGACCACATGATAATGTGGGATGATCGGATGCATGCCATGCCTCACAAGTCCCGATATCTACCTTGACTTGTTGGGGGCTCTTCTTTTCTCCGAGTGTCATTTCAAGGATTTGTTGCTTGTGAGCTATAGTTTTTAGGGCTTTGGCAATGGCTTTCATTTCCATTAATTCTTCAGCTTTACAAACTTTTAGAATTCCCCCAGTGGATGACCTTCCCCAATTAGATTGGTTCTCAGCCCCAAGTGTAACAATCCTCTAGGCATCTTCGTAGTTCTTTCACATGAAATCCCCCCATATGAGGAATCCAAAAATTTCTTAATGTCATCACTTACTCCTCTATAGAATGTTTCTATCAGCTAATTTTGGGAGATTTCATGATGCATTCATTTCCTTAAAAGTTCCTTGAATCTTTCCCATGATTCTACTAATGATTCCCCTGGGAGTTGAGAAAAGTGATTAATTTGTCCCCTAATCTCATAAGTCAATGAAGGTGGAAAGAACTTCTCTAGAAACTTTTCTTCCAAAGGAGCCCAGGTGGTGATTGGCTCCCTATCTAGCACGTTATACCAACTCAATGCCCTTTCAGACAAGGTGAAGTGAAAAAGGTGTAGCATGATTGCATCAAAAGGAACTCCGACATGTGGTACTAGCCGACAAAGAGACTTGAATTGCTTTAGGTGATCCATGCAGTCATCCCCAACACTTCCAGAGAATGAAATGCCTTGCATGATCTGGATCCATTGCATGCAGATCTCAAAGTTAGGAAAATTAATGAGCGGGGGCCTAAATGGATGATTATCTTCAAATTTCTTAGGAACAACATAATCTCGAAGTTATTTGTTTCTCAGCAATATCTGAGCAGCAGCTGTGGCTGCTTCATTCTCAGCTTGAATGCGGGCCTGTTCTTCAGCTCGGACCTCAGCTTGAATCTGAGCACGTGTGTCAACAATAAGTTATGCTCTTTGAGCTGATATGGCCACGCTGACTCTTTCCATAACCAAAGTAGCTTGGCGCTATTCATCAACCATTTGTCTGGCTCGTTGGCAGTTGAGTCGGATGTGTCGGTGGAAGCTTCGTTCTACCTCATAGTCGTACTCTAGTTTAGGGGAGAATCTGATGTTATGCAGAGGTTGCATACACATTTTCTACCTGAGTAGAAGAAGAAACACACTTTAGATTATGTGGAGAAACGATGAAATCCATATGATATGAATTATGGTTAAAGAAAAGTGTAAAATCCTAATAAACTAGAAAGTTAACAAGTAAAATTAGAATGTTTCGTTGTCCCCAACAACGACGCTAATTTTTGATGGAGCTCTCACTTACATGGAGTTGCGTGCACCACTAAAAATCCTAGAGATAGTAAATCTCTAAGTTTAGCCTTGCGTATGCTATAATAAGATCTCCACCCACGTATGCTAAGATACGTAGAAGTCTTATCGTAGTATAGTTAAGGGTCGAATCCACGAGACAACAATATTGTTAAGAGTTTAACAAGATGGAAAACATAATAATCCTACTTATCCACTTAAAAGTTGATATTTAGATCAAAGAGTTGGTTTGATGATTAAACTAATGTGCAGAGAAAGTAAATAACAAGAAAGTAAACTTAAAGTTGTAAACAATATTTAGAAACCACTAGGGTGTGATCGAGTTTCACCACCACTACACATGGATAAAAACATACATCATAATAACAAGGCTTGCAAAGAAAAGGGTCTAAACAGTTAGTATCTTTGTAGACCTAGCTTCCTTTCAGATAACTAACTATGAGAAACGTGGAAGCTTTGCAATGCCAGCTATCCCCAAATGAATGGTCACTTACTTTGCATCACTCCCCTCACAAAGTGTGTTCCTCGACCTATCAAGGTTGTACTTTCATACGTCAACTGATTCCATTTCATAGTATGAAAGTACAATGATGGAGGTGAGTTTACCCCACTCCTCGAGAAACGCTCCTAGATACTGAACCAAACGTATGGTGACTACATACATCTAGAACCAAGAAGCAGTCGATATACGAATCTAGAAGTACAAACATAGACAATTTGCACTAACAGATAATAGATAACACAAGTTGGTGATTAAGCAACTAGCATTCATTAAACGATTGATGTTGAACTGAAAAGATAATATTTTTCTATTGCAAACCCATGAATTACAATGTATGAAATGAAAACATGGGTAGAGGGGCTACTCCCCGCACCCTAGTGTATGGGACTACTCACTCATGGCAAGAACAAAGAAGGAGACATGAAGAGAGAAAGAAAGCATCATCTCCACGTAGGAGGGAGGAAGGTCGACCCCTTGGAGTAGAGAGCAACTATCTTCACACCACTTGGTTAACTTGATGAAGACTTCTTCACTTCCCACCTTCTATGTCGATGAGAGAGAAAGCAACTTGAGGATGAAGTGTGGATCTTGGACCGACAACCTTGGGGCGGAGGATGGAAGATGAAATAGATCTAGAATGGTTGGGGTAGCCTTTGGGCGTCCAAGAATTCAATGCCTAATGAGAACTCCTTCGGTTCTATTTATAGACTTCCAAGGAGTCCCAAACGGTCTTGGGACCATTTGAGTCTTTAACGGTTTGGGGATTGTTTGGCATCATGTGGTCTCAGGACCGTTTGGCTTCAAATGGTCTCGGGACCATTTGGCTTCATACGGTCTTGGGACCGTTTGACTTCATGCGGTCTCCAGACCGTTTGCTTTTATTCGGTCTTGGGACCATTTGAGTTCATACGGTCTTGGGACCGTTTTCCTTCATTCAGTTTCCAAACCGTTTGCCTTTATTCGGTCTTGGGACCGTTTGAGTTCATTCGGTCTTGGGACTGTTTGGACTTCATTCAGTCTTGGGACCGTTTGCCTTTATTTGGTCTCGGGACCGTTTGAGTTTATTTGGTCTTGGGACCATTTGGACTTCATTCGGTCTCCAGACCGTTTGACTTTATTCAGTCTTGGGACCGTTTGCCTTTATTCGGTCTTGGGACCATTTGAGTTCATTCGATCTTGGGACCGTTTGGACTTCATTTGGTCTTAGGACCATTTGAGTTCATTCGGTTTTGGGACCGTTTGGACTTCATTCGGTCTTGGGACCGTTTGGAGCTTTTGTAATTTTTTTTGGGGTTTTTCTGTAAGAAGAAAAAGATAAATGTTAGTTTAATGGTGAATTCATAATAATGTAGAAAGTTAAGGATTATATCTAATTTATCTAAGAAAGAGTCTGGAAAATTAAGAAAAACTAGTAAGATAACATCACAAAATGGGAGGTTATCATCAGATCACCGCGTGGTCCAGGGGACCACAGGATCCGACGATGCCTGTACATCGACAAACCTGACTCACAGAGGGAAAGAGGGAGAAAGGAATCAAGATTTCAAATATTTTTTTATCACGAATAAAAACACTAAACAAAAATCTGAGACCACGAGGGTCTTCAGGAGGAGTTTTTTGCACATGCCTAACCTGGGTTTTGGGCGGTTTAGAGGTCTCTAGAAGAAACACCTTTTTTGGCCAGAAGCTTGGGTGGTGGCAGGTTTGGGAAAACCCTAGATAGGCCCCCAATCCTATAAATAGAACCCCCTCTTGACTCCTCACGATTCCACAAACTCAACCGGCCACTTCCCTTCTACTCTCGTGCCTCAGATCATCATATTGACTCCAATCTGGTGAGCTCCAAGCCGTGGCGCCGCCGCGAGTTAGTCTGTTGGATTGAGTGAGGACAAGGAGCAGCTGTCATTCGATTGGAGTCCACGGTAGAGCGAGTGAAGGATCAATGGAACTGGTCGCTCTGCGCTTCAGGTCGACTGTGAGTGGACGCGAACGCTGAGGATCACGCGATCCCACTCAGTCAATGATGACCCACGATCCAATGGCTAACATTTTTTTGAAAAATCAAACTAAGTCGCCTCTCTAGTCCAAAATTCTAGAAAATCATTGGATCTTGTTTAATTCACTAAAAATCGATCCTTTGGCCAAAAGATAAAAGTAAATAGTGCTTTTTGATCAAAAAATATGTAAAATCTGATAAAAATAGAATTGGAGTCTGATATCGTGTGTGATTAAAAAAGTATATGAAGTTACCTCTCTTAACTCATTAGATCATAATAAAACCCTAAAATGATGTGAAAATCGAGTATGATGGATCTTTTAGGTTATTTTGAGTAATGTTAACCTGTTAAGAGTAAAAGAAAAGATAAATCTGGAAAAGAGTGATTGTATGCTTGTTTTAGGGTTTTTATGCACATGTTTATGCCTTAATGGTTTAAAACCCTAATTTGGGGAAAACATGGGTTTTAATGATTAATCCGAAAATGGAATTATACAACAGAGATGTTATGATATTGAACTTGTTTTAAGATTAAAGAACCCTTAATGAGAATAATATGAATAATTAGGGTTTTTGTAAATAGGAAACCTATTTTAGGGTTGCTAGACTTAAAAGGAAATAAAGTTGGATAAAGAAACCTAAGAAACCCTAATGACCTCTAAGGAGATTTGGAAGCCTTAGAAAGTATCCTCATGCCAATTAGTGGTTGTTTAGAATTTGATAGTGACATTAGGTAATCTATATGTTTCAAGAATTAAGGGTTGCTTGCAGTAGGTGCTTGCTTGAATATATTGTTGATTTCAGATTATATTGCTCAAGAACAAGTATGTGATTACGCTTATGGTTAAATCACTTTAGTTTCCCGACGATTCCCAAAGTTTTACTGATTGCTTGGAAAAAATGCTTGATTGTCTTTTATTTCACGCAATTTTAAAGTGACTATGAATATCACCATAATTATATGTGCATAACTAGCTCAGATCCTGGTCCTCCTCTATAGATCTGATGTTGATGAGATATATGACCTAGTACATGGCCTACCCATGAGGTAGGATCATCAGGTTATCACGATTCGATGTGTTGGTGTACCCTTGAGTAGGACCATACAACTCCACGACCATTTGTATTGATCTACCTATAAGGTAGGATCATGGGGGTTAGTTGAGATCTACCATATGAGAGGTAGTATCCATGTCCACTGTAGGAACAACATAGAGGCTAGGGTATGTAAGGATTGAGTAGTCATGTTTAAACTGTAAAGTTTGCTTGTAAACCATAATTGCTTGCAATATGTTGTTACAATTAAATGCAAGATTTTTGTTTCCCCCACATACCAATATAATTCGTTATACTAACCGTCGTTTTGTTTGTCGGCGTTTTAGGTTATAAAAAAAATGGATATTCCTTTAAAGTGACATTGTTGGAATAAAGCCTAATAAAGAATTGGAGGATTGTAGTTAGATAAGTTCTTTCTTGGGTAAAGACTTTCCCTTCCTATATTTTCAAAGGTATGAAAAAGGAATTTTTTTTCCATTAAAAGTTTAGTTGTAGTAGGATTTATTAATTATTGTTGATTATTTGCAAAACCACTGATCCTATTTTGGGATAACGCCTCTGACCTCTTGGTCTCCCTTAACTAGGGGTTACCGGGAGGTGGGGTCATTACACTTGGTATCATAGCTATGGTTTTCCATTTAATCTTCTGTAATTATTAAATTCTACAAACTCTTTAGAGCCTAAGGGAGTTATTAGAGGATTTTCTGAGGATGGAGGTGTCTAGAAAAGGATCACGATCCGGGGGATGGAAATATTTTCCTTCACCCTACTAGTCAGTCAATGAGGACTCTCAGATTATGTGTGACTTCCTGGCCAAAATCCAAAAGAATTGACTCAAAATAAGATACCTCTAGGCTTTCTCATCTATCTTTGTCCCTTCTTTACCTCTTATCTCTAGAGAAACATTAAGAGCTTAGGGTTTTCTCTCTCTTCACCACCTCCTATGTTTGGGAATACAAAGTGTTAAGGATTAATGGATCCTACACTAAACAATAAAATGCATGTAAATAAGAGGACATGGACATAAGTTAAATCTTATATGTTCTAAGTTATAAATATGTGCTTAAAAAGATTTTTAACTTGTGTGTAATAGCATGGCTCGTGTGAAGACTGTAGATATCCCTGAGGCCACTGAGAACCATGCTAGGGGTTGGCCTCCCCACAAGAGGAAGGGATCTTCCAAGAAAAGGAAGAGGAACCATGGTTATGAGTCCTCAAAGAAGAGAAAGAGACCCAAGGGAGCCTCAG
This sequence comes from Alisma plantago-aquatica, assembly GCA_963693085.1. Classification (NCBI taxonomy): domain Eukaryota; kingdom Viridiplantae; phylum Streptophyta; class Magnoliopsida; order Alismatales; family Alismataceae; genus Alisma; species Alisma plantago-aquatica. The sequence goes on from OY856411.1 coordinate 1,304,224,818, forward strand.
AAGAAGGATCATACCCTAAGCCGATTCCCTTCGATAACCCAGAGATGGACCAGGAAGAGGAATGGATGTCTGAAGATGAGTCCAAGTTTGAGTAGAACCCAACTGGTAGTCCAGGACCTACAATGGTAGTTCACACCCCTGATGCCCTATGGATGGAACAACAGAAGAGGCTAACTGAGGCCATTAGTGCCTTGGCCCTCAGGGATATAGCCAAAGATGAGAATGGTGCGTCACTTTCCGTTCATCCCCGACTTGGAGTCACCATTCTGGACTTTGTCAAGCTAAACATAGAGAAATTCTGGGGAGAAGATAAGACTAAAGTGGTCGACAAAGCAGATGCTTGGCTGATAGCAACTGAGAATGGTTTCCACATGCTGGAAGTACATCAAACAAGAAGGTACCTTTTGCTGCACACCTCTTGGAAGGAGAAGCCAAGATCTGGTGGGAGAACCACATCATGGGTTGAGATCTGAGTGCAGACCCAATGGCATGGACTGACTTTAGGACTATCTTCACAACCAGATTCATTCCCACCTCATCTAAGAAGGAGAAGGAAAGAGAGTTCACCAACCTGATCCAAGGTAACTTACCAGTCACAGACTTTGGCTGCAAGTTTCACATCTTGGAGCATTTTGGGCACATGATTGATGAGGAAAGATGAGTGGACCATTTTGTAGAGAATCTTCACCCTACCTTCAAGCCTCATGTGATGGCAAGTAAACCAAAAACCTTCACCGAAGCCTACAACACCACCTTGGACATGGAGAGGACAGTGATGCCTACTCAGAATCCACCCAAAGGATATTTGGGTTTCACTGAAGGTACCCAAGGCCAGAAGAATGATCACAAGAAAGGACAAAGATGCAACCATACCAAGGGAAAGCATGGAGGAAAAGGAAACTCCCATCATGAGAACAACTGACCTAGGTGTCACACCTATAGAAAATGGCATTCAGGTGAGTGCCACTACAAGAAGAGGATGTGCTACCATTGCCAGTAAGAGGGACATCTACAGGCCAACTACCCTCTTCCAGATCTGAGGGGGCCAGGCCCAGTAGCATCCCAACCTGTCACTGCAACCCCACCTGCTGGATAAAGAAGACAAGCTTGAGTTTTTTCTATTGACAATGAGGAGGCTCAAGGTAATGCCAATCGGTTGATAGAGGGTAATAACCCTTAGAGTTTTGTTTTATGTTTTAAGATAAGCATGTAATGGTCTAATGTAAGGTGAAAAACAATGTAGGCATGCTTGAAGTCATGGAACACAATGTAAAAGTTTTATTTGACTCGATGTCACAACCCCAAGTGGTTGGATCTTTACGTCCCTTTTGAAAACTCTTGTGATACATGTTAAGTATCATGATCATGAGTTCCCTACAAATTTTATCCTCCTTGACATGAATGACTTTGATGTGATCATTGGTATGGATTGGCTTTATACCTATATGGCCAATATCAATTTTAGGGAGAAGAAGGTAATCATAAAAAGACCAGGTCACCCGCCGTTCATCATTAGGGGTAGGAAGGATGCTACCACCAGCCTATATGTGTCAGCCTTGAAGGCAGAGCGGATGATAACCAAAGGTTGTCAAGCTTTCCTAGTAGTCGTTACCGAGCCGGAGATGAATGTGCAACCCTTAGAGGAAATAGAGGTAGTCAAGAACTATGCAGATGTTTTCCCAGATGATTTTCCTGGGATCCCTCCCGAGAGAGAGGTAGACTTTTCGATAGAGCTAGCTCCCAGGAAAAACCCTATTTCAAGAGCACCTAATAGGATGGCCCCTGCTGAGTTGCTCGAGTTGAAGAAACAACTACAGGAACGGCTAGACAAGGGTTTTATCTTCCCTAGCACATCACCTTGGGGAGTGCTAGTGTGACGACAGTCACCAAACCGATAAACAAATCATTACAATTAAGCAGAATTAAACATAAACAACTGATTAAGACAAATCACTAAAAATTAAAACCATTTGCAAAGAGATCCATGTGGCATACAACTCTCAAAAACATAATTGACTAATGCGGAAGCATTCACTAAGCAACGGATTACCAAAAATCACTAAAAATTAAAACATTTTTATCAAGAGATCCATAAAAGGAAAACTTTCTCACATAGAACTAAAGTAACATAGTTATATTGTTGTTCAAAGGTACATATTTTGTATCATCTCCTTCTGAGAATTACAAGCATTAACTATCCTGTCAAGCTAAACACAGACAATATAAAATATCGAGGCACTGAGCCAAAATCTCGAAAGCACTAACTAATACTCCGATGACCTGAGAGTGCAGAGACGACACATATGACTCTATTTACATCTATACAAGGCATAACAGCCATAGTCTCCACCTGAGACTTCACTTCTGTCCCTACTACTGTTGCTGCTGTCCTTCACCTACTGAAGGATTTCTGCCTTCTCGTTCGCGTCCACCTAAAAATATGATTCCCATGGGGGTGAGACAATTGTAAATTGCCCCAGCGAGAGATATAACTCTCCGCCAGAAACATTATTATTGCAGCTTAAGAGGAATAATATACACAAAGGAATCATATTTGTTTGGCAACAGTTAATTCAATGTCTAGTAGCTTAGAACATCATTCTTATCAAAAGCAATGCAGCTATAATTTGATAGAACAACATGTCACTTATCCTTTAAGGAATATGAAGAACATGTATAATGTTTATTCACTATAGAATCATTACCACAACATTAACTCTCTTCAGGCTTAGATCATATATCTAATGCCTGGCATTATCATTGTGGAGTCATGGCCTGCAGCCATACTATTTTCACAAAGTGTTGGGATCTTAGTCCCTCAACTCATCAAGTACATTTCCACTTCTTAATAAGTTCATTATCATGATTATAGAATCTGGGTATTTGAACCCATAACTCACCATAGAACACTTGTTATCACTTATTAGGTAACTTCATACCTTCATATCATCTGACCCAGGGACATTATAATTCTTTCTACACAAAGCATTGCACATAGTTCACAAAGCTCATACCACCTCTTATTACCCCTTAATAGGCAATAAGGCATATTATGGCTTATGAAGCTCATAAACAATCTAAGATAATTAGCACATCATGTGACATACAAGACTCATTAATTGTTGGTTACCTCTCACTGAGCAACAAAGCATATGAAGGCTTATAAGGCCTACAGAACATTTTCAATATATAGAACATCATAGCTCATACCTGGCTATGCTCATCTTCTCAATATATCTGCAAGATTAGTAATCATGATACAATTACATATTAGTACCATGTGATATAAGGGTTATCTTATTACATTCATAACCCATTAGTCTGTATTTGAGCTTCACATAGGATTACCATGTGTTAGAATTTCACATAGCAGTACCCTGTATTAGGGTTCACATAGCATTAACTTATCATAGGGTTTCACATAGAATTACCTATATTAGGGATCACATAGTATTAACTTGTCATAGGGTTTCACATAGCATTACCTATATTAGGGATCACATAGCAAGGAATCAATATGGATATTCATAAGTATTCGATCATACTTATCTATTCTCACCATTCTTCATTAAATGAGTTATCAACACACATCATGAGTTTCTCTCTCATCTTTGCCAAAATATGATTACATCATAGTTTATAGGTTTGGATTAACCTTATTATAAGGCATGTTAGCCTACATTCAACAGGGTGAATTACATCTCACTGTAACAATTGACATGATACATCCCATGTGTCATTCATCCAATTGCATTGGACTTATAACACATCAAGGTATACCAGTATTGGGGTGTTGGATGTGATATCTATCATATCTTGATGTATCACTTCCCTCAACACCTTTATCTTACTTGAGTTCATACACTTAGCTTGTATTAGGGTATTCCCCAACTAATACTTTATGCACATGTTCATCACATTTATCATGTAAAGTAGTGGTCATTAGTCACTCACTTAGAACATACAACCAATGGCAATACTATGGACTCATCCTTGAGTTGGGAACTATTAATATAAGGATATTCATTATCAACCTCTCTAGGTGTCACATTTGTCATAAAATTATTCACTATTCCATTATTAGGAATAGTATTCTCCATATTTATAATTTGAGGGTTCACATAGAATATTCCATACATTTATGGATTTCACATAGTATTACTCTTCAAAAGAATTTCATATAATCATCCTTCTATATCAGGATTTCACCTAGTATTATGTGAAATTAAGATTTCACAACACATCACCCAGTGCTAGGTCTTCACATAGGATTAGTGGCACTACCCTATATTAGGGTTTCATGCACCTTACCCAATTTTAGGGATTAAGGTTTTCTATTCACATCCAAGTAGGGTTTCTCTCACCTCATACCCAAATTTGGGTTTCCTTCATTGTTACACTAAGTCAGGGATCATACATAGCTTTGCCCTAATTAGGGTTTCGCACATAGCTTTGCCTCAGAAAAGGGTCTACATTCAATAACCCACAATTAGGGTTCACTATTTATCCCAATAAGGGTTTCACTTAGAATTGCTCTAAATTAGGATTAGGGCTCATTGATTAGGGTTTCATGATTATCATTATTATGGATCAAACCCTTATCACATAGTTTACTCATAATGAGAGAATTAGGTCTAATTATATAAGCATTCATCTCTCTCATTCTCTCTCCCATCCTCTTTAGGATGTTAACTACTCCGAGATTAATCTAGGTCAACTCTTCACTTGAGTACACATAGCTAGGGTTAACCTTCACAATCATCATGGGTCTACATCTTTAATAATCACATAGCTGATTCACCTTTGATCATATTAGATGTCCAAATGGTCTAATCAATTAAACCATCAATTATATAAGGAATTCAAAAGAATTGACCAATTAAACTTTCAATTCCACAAAGTGATTAATTGGGTTAACCATTGAAATCTTCAAATGCATTAAGTATCTAAATAGGTTCACCATATTGGACCTTCAATTACATGAGATATTCAAATGGATTAAGCATGTTGTCCTTCACAAAGTTAATTACTTAGACCCTCAATGATCTTGGTTCTCATACATCAATTGGTTGAAAACCATTTGAACAACTTGTACTTGAAACCAATTAGACAAAGTAGGTATTGAAACCATTTGCACTTTGGGTCTCCAAACGGTCTTGAGACCGTTTGGTCCCAAATGGTCTTGAGACCGTTTGGACCCAAACGGTCTTGAGACCATTTGGTCCAAACCTTCTCAAAACCGCATGGACCAAAAAGGCACTTCAACACTCAATCGACTCAATGTTTCAATCCATTGACCAATTATAAATTGAACCACTAAGGTATTCATCGATTGGACCAATGAATCACCATTCAATTAGACCTTCAATTTAGGGTTTTGAACCCAATTTAACTAGGTTTGATAATCAAGAAACCATCACTTAGGGTTTGAAATTGAGGATCCATCAATGGTTGACATTGTGGAACCAAATCAATTGAAATCAATGAACTATCATCATCACATGATATGACCTGACCTCAAACGGTCTTGGATGATCACCAAACGGTCTTGAGACCATTTGGTTGATCTCCAAATGGTATTGAGACCGTTTTCCCATCTCATCATAAAAAACAATGACATCCAATTAGGGTTTTGGACCATTGGATTGATTATCAAATCAACACTTAGTTGCAATTCAATTTGGTACCTTTGGACCTTCAAACACTTAGCCATACTTAACCCTAGACCTACAAATGGTCTTGGGTGACCCCCAAACAGTCTTGAGACCGTTTGGGTGATCCCCAAATGGTTTTGAAACTGTTTGGGTCAATCAACCCAAAACATCATCTCAACCAATTTCAAAATCAACACTTAGCCGATTAGGGTTTGCAATTAAGGAATCAATCACATTTGAAACAATCAAGGGAAACCAATTGGAATCATTGGATTAATATCCAAGTACCGCAGAATATATCTTCAAATGGTCAACCATATCAAAAGGTCAACCATTCCAAACGGTTTTGAACTCAAACCACCAAACGGTTTGCAAACCATTTGGTCACCAAACGGTTTGGTGAAACCGTTTGGACTCAACATTGAAACCGTTTGCCCTAGATATTTGGGGAGGTGTGTGCTTATGATGATGTCATCATCATCAAGCTCCAAACTCACAAAATCTACTGTGATTTCCATGGAGATTGCATCAATCAACCAAACTTAATTTCAGAAATGTAGAAATGATCACCAATTGATAAGGAATTGATTGCAATAATAAAATTAAGGGTTCAAGTTATAAAACCCACCTCCAATTGAGCTCCAAAGCTCCAATATCATGGAAAAAATGGTGGATGCAACTCCTTTCACTATTCCAAGGGTCGCACTCAAGCTTTGAGTGAAAATAACTGGTTAGAATTGAAGAGGGGATCGAGATATGAAGAATTCATGCATTGATTTTCGATTTTCACCATGGATTCAAGGTGAAAGGAGGTCTAGAACCTTATCAACAGGTTGGGGGTCGTCCTCCTGATCCTCTACATCTCTTTGGTCGTTTTCCAAGCAAGGGGAAAGAAAGGAATCCGAAAACGCCTTTGTTTTGGCTTGGAAAAGGTACTTTTATAAGAAAATTGATGAGAGAGAAAATACTTTATAAAATTCTTTTAATTCCAAAATTGTTGCCACCACTTCCCCCTTGGTTTCTTGAATTCAAGGGCATATCTATCCCCACCGAGATCACTTCCATTATCCATGAATTAAGGGAAAAGAAATTAAGCACCTTAACCCTTATAATAAGAATATCCATATTTGAGTGGAAATTCTTTTTCTTATAATAATGGTGAGTGGAATTTCACCTCCTTAGGATATGATAGTGCCTTTTCAAGGATTTAATCTCATACACACACATATGAATCCAACCATTTTAATTTTGGTTGAAGGCCCTTTTATTAATACATTCATTTTTGCCCTAAATTAAATTAGGGTTTCACTTAGGATTAAATCTTGATTATTTTAATATCAAGATCCTCTCTCCTCCAATCTTGATTCAAATGAGGCTCCCCTCTCATTTTATTTGATCTATATGATGCCAAGAAACATTAGGGACCTTATTGAAGTGGTAATTTGCACATTGAACCCTAGGTTTTGGGTAAATTGCACATTACACCAAAACTAGGTTTTAATGCACAAGGATTGCTTTACAAGCTTAATCTTGGGGCCCAAGCTTGTGAAAACCATACCACTACATCATATTCATTCTTATGATGTCTCAACATCATATGAACATCTTATCATGCAACATTTGCAATTTAACGCCTCAACTTGGGTAATTTGCACTTTAGTCCAAAATAAGCAAACATTGCTTCAACATTGTTCAAACATGACCAAAATTGAAACATAAGTTTCTCATGAGCCCTAATTACTTTTCACAAGATGAGATTAAGCATATAATCAACCTTATTAGGCAAAACATCTAGGGTTAACACATAACCCAGGTCAGGGATGTTACAAATTATAAACCCCCTAACAAGGATTTCATCCCCGAAATCCCAAAAAAAGGAGGGATAAATTTATTCAGTTATCATACCCTCAAGTCTCCACATAATATCTTAATATCATGGAGATATCATAGATTCTATAATTCACACAAAGTTCCTTTCATTAATTCAACCTTATCAATATTTATGTTTATGCAAAACATAAACCCCTAACATATGATGTCCATATTATTGAAAGGAAAAAGCATAAAAGAGCATACTTCTATCATCACCCAAGAATATTTATCAAAAGGAAAAACATATATATCTAACAGAGATAATTCACTCAGTAATCCTTTATTCATAAAGTTCACTTAGCAAACTCTTATGTAATTGGGAATGTTCACTTAGCTTTTCCTTTTTGTTGGGAATGTTCGCATAGATTTTCCTTTTAGTTGGGAATGTTCACATAGCTTTTCCTTTTTGTTGAGAATGTTCACATAGCTCTTCTTTTTAGTTGGGAATGTTCACATAGCTTTTCCTTTTTAATTGGGAATGTTCACACAACTTTTCCTTTTTAGTTGGGAATGATCACATAGCTTTTCCTTTTTGTTGAGAATGTTCACATATCTCTTCTTTTTAGTTGGGAATGTTCACATAGCTTTTCCATTTTAATTGGAAATGTTCACATAGCTTTTCCTTTTTAGTTGGGAATGCTCACATAGCTTTTCCTTTTTAGTTGGGAATGTTCACATAACTTTTCCTTTTTAGTTGGGAATGCTCACATAGCTTTTCCTTTTTAGTTGGGAATGTTCACATAGCTTTTCCTTTTTAATTGGGAATGTTCACATAGCTTTTCATTTTTAATTGGGAATTTTCACATAGCTTTTCCTTTTTAGTTGGGAATGCTCACATAGATTTTCCTTTTTAGTTGGGAATGTTCACATAGCTTTTCCTTTTTAGTTGGGAATGTTCACATAGCTTTTTCTTTTTAATTGGGAATGTTCACATAAATTTTCCTTTTTAGTTGCATTATACTCTCTAGATTGTTTCAGAATGACTACTTGATCAGAGTAATAAAAAAGATAACAATCTAAGAGTTTCATACTTGCCTTATCTTCAATAATCATATACCTGGCCAGGGTATATAAGTATTGAGATTAGGTAGTATGCACTTTATTTGCTATCATATTCCTTACTTTTCATATTATTATACATACATGATTTTCCATTTCCTAGATTTTCTCCAAGCATCACTTCTATATCTCATATTGTATCACAAAGATAAGAGAGATTATAAAGCATTTTAAGAAATACTGAATAAGATGTAGATTCTCATCTTCCTTGTGTCCTTATAGGACTAGTCAAAGGAAGTTCAAAAATAACTACTTTTATATCTTTAACACATAGAATTAGGAAATGCAATATCAGAATGAATTTATTTCATCTGACCTGTCTGGGACGTCTATCCACGTCCTCTATTGTTACTAGAAAACTACCTCCTTTGTGATCCTTGCTGACTCTGCCCCTGAGGTTGAGTCATCATTGAATTCCTGCCTGGACAATCCTTTACTAGATGTCCCGGTTGTCTACATTGATAACAAATCCTAGGTGCAAAATAGGGTCTGTGAGGTCCAGTTACCGATGTTGATGCTATGTCGAAGGCTCTACTTGGAACATTACTATGATCCCTATCCCTACTTGACATCCATTGTGTCTGGGTATGGAATCTCGATGATGCTGTCGATGCAGAAAATCTCGGCTTCATAAAACTTTCAGACCTCTGTCCTTGAGACTGGGTGTACACCTTCTTGCCACTAGTCTGTCGTTTCTCAATTTCAGACCTCTCTATCCTCCTTACCAACTCCACAAATGTGGCATACAACTCATAAAACCAGATTAACTAATGCGGAAGCATAATATTAACAACTGAATTACTGAAAATCACTAAAAATTAAAACCATTTATCAAGAGATCCAATCACAGGAAAACTCTTTCATTTAGAACTAAAATAAAACATTACATCCTGGTTCATATATAAATACATTACATGCATCATTTCACCTCGAGGCATATATGAACAAAATCTCATATCAAAGTATCAAAACACTAACTCCTAGGACCCGAGAGTACATAGATGACTATAGGAATATCTACACGAAACTAGACAGCCAATGTCTCCACCTGTTGGATCACTACTGTCCATGTGTCTACTGCTGCTTCTCTTCTCCTACAGAAGAGTTTCTGCCTCGATGTCTGTGTCTACCTAAAAACATTGGATCCCACGGGGGTGAGACAATTATAAAAATTGCCCCAGCGGGAGATATAACTCTCTGACAAAACATTGTCATTGCAGTTTAATAGAAATAAACTGAGCAGTGACATAATATAATCCAGTAACAGGTGAATCATCATCTATACAGATTAGAGCAACATTCTTAGGCAAGAATTACAACTATAACTTGATTAAGCAGCATGTCTCATATTCGATATGAATTAAAGAAACATAAGTCCATTCCTGTATCAAGGTAATACTAAACAATATATCATCAATCAGTGTTTCTCGTATTTCAATCTTATGTAAATATGCTACACGATTGTTTATATTTTACAAACAGATTTAAGCTCTGAGGAGATGAGGTATACTGCTCATACTCCAACCGACCATTTCTAGGATCAAAATCAGTACCATAAATAGGTCAATGGAAGAGCTGGATTCCCATGACCTCCCACATCCTGGTTAGCACAGGACTACAAGAAGGACTGTGTCGACTGCTCAAATAGCTTTCCAGGGTATAGTGGAACTTCACTATAGAGTTACAACATCAACTGCACTCTCATTAGCAATCGAGAGCATTAATGTTTATCTCCATCGACCCGTCATAGAATAACATTGGGAGATTAATGATATATCTATACCAACCATCAAGAGATTTATGTTACATCTATCCTGACACATGAAGGATTAAGAGGTTTTTTGTTTACCTTCCCTCAATCTCTTCACATAGACGTAAGGATATTTTCGCCCATTTACCCCCACATATTCAAAATATGTGAATTCCAGGAATTCCATAGAAAACCTGTTTCACCATCACCAACTGTTGACGATGATGGATCTATGGTCAGAGCACTACATGAATAGATTTCACTTGATTAATTAGGTACATTTTCATATTCTTTTAGCATCAAGAAAGTTCTCAAACAAAACTTATTATGACAATGCTATAAAGAAACATGTACTATTTTCATCAATTGCTTAACAATCTTTAAAAGGTATTGGGGACTCAGTCCCTCATCTAAAAGCTGGGAATTATCATCCCTTCATCACCATAATCATATGGCCCTGGGTAATTAAAACCTTCATTCAACTTTAAGCATTGTTATCACTTTTCCAGGTAACCAACACCTTCAGGTCAATTGACCAAGGCAAACATGATACTTGCTATTACAAGCATCACACATGGTACTTGATGCCCATTAACTCTCTTGATACCTCTTACCAGGCATCAAGGTATATTATGGAACTCAAGGTACAATCACAATAGTGAATTAAACATCATAGCTCATACCTGGCCATGATGATCATTTCAAGATACCTGCATTGTTAGCACAGATAATACAGTGATATCAAGTGCATATCAGAACCATGTTCAACAAATATGAAATTCACTATTCACGGGTAACACCACTATTCCCTTACCAGGGTTAGGGTTTCCCATTTCATGACATATAAGGATAATCATCCCATTATCACATCAAAGATATGGTTTATCACCATATTGCCCAAGATTAGGGTTCATTAGGCATTATATACTATTATCCTAGGTTTGGGCTTCACATCCCATCAATCATCAGGGTTTCTCATGAAGCCATCCTTAGTTAGGGTTTCACATCAAAATCACCCTATCAAAGGATTTACATTCATTGTTCTACAATTAGGGTTTACTATTTATCCCAATTAGGGTTTCATAATCCATCACCCATAATTAGGGTTTACTATTCATCCCAATTAGGGTTTCATAATCCATCACCCATAATTAGAGTTTACTATTCATCCCAATTAGGATTTCATAATCCATCACCCATAATTAGGGTTTACTATTCATCCCAATTAGGATTTCATAATCCATCACCCATAATTAGGGTTTACTATTCATCCCAATTAGGATTTCATAATCCATCACCCATAATTAGGGTTTACTATTCATCCCAATTAGGGTTTTGGATTACATTACTCTTAATTAGGTCTGTACACATCATCACCCTAAATTAGGACTTCATTCATACCTTGTATTAGGGTTTCAAATTATAAAATGCCCTGGATTAGGGTTAAGGTTCATCAACCTTGTCAATTAGGGTTTTGGGTTCATGATTAGGGTTTTATGATCTCTTTACTTAAGGATCATACCATAAATCACCACATGAATTAAACTCATGTACTAAACTCATGCTATTATCCTTTCAACTTGATTAGGTCATATCAACCCTCCCATCAAGTTCATACAACTATGAGTGACATAGTGTACCGAGTCATTGCTCTTATAAGCAATTAGGGTTTCTTCCTTAATTGACACAAAACCCTAGGTACTATTAGGGTTTCAACCTTTGTACCTTTATTAACTAACCATCATTGGATAATTGGAACCAACATTACCTTCAATATCCAAATGATTGAACCACTAACAACCTCCATGCGGTTTTGAAGTTTCAACACCAAACAATTTTGAAACCGTTTGCCACCTAACGGTTTTGAAACCGTTTGACCCCAAATGGTCTTAAGACCGTTTGGGCCAAATCAGTCCCAAAACCACAAGGGCTCATAAGGTCAACCATCAATTCCATTGATCTCACTACTACAGAAACAACCTTTGGCGTCGGTTATTTAACCCCCTTTGGCGTCGGTTTCTGAGCGACGCCTATGTGGGCGCCGCTAAAGGTCGAACACTTCGGCGTCGGTTTTTTAACCGACACCTATTTAACCTATAGGCGTCAGTCTTTTAGTAGATAACCGACGCCAAAAGGGTTCGCGCCACAGAAAACAACGTCATCTATGACACATTCGGCGTCGGTTATCTGCTAAAAGACCGACGCAGAAAGTGTCCTAGATGACGCCGTTTTCTGTGGCGCGAACCTTTTGGCGTCGGTTATCTACTAAAAGACCGACGCCTATAGGTTAAATAGGCATCGGTTTGACACGAACAACCGACGCCATTTCCAGTACGGATGTGGCCACATTAGGCGTCGGTGTTTTGCAAAAACCCGACGCTGTATGTCTTTGTTGACGGTTTTCTATAAATAACCGACGCCTATATCTATTTTTTTTTAAATATCAGTTTGCAGGCCTGCTGTGGCTGGTCAGCAGGATGAGAACCTGCAGTTCAGTTTTCTGAACTGCAGGTTTACGACATCCATTGATATCAGCCTACAAACAGGCCACAAACCTGCAAAAGTCACAAAAAATAATTCACACAAGTAGATACATTCAGACATCAATTCAATTCTCACATTCACACATATAGAAACATTCAAATACATGTATTAACATTCATAAATATTCATTTACAAAGTATCATTCATTATCGCTATCAACATCCCAATTATATCTTACAGTTGCCACTGCTTGTATGGCTTTTGCCCATTCTTCTCTTATTTCATTTAATGCTTCCATCGTATACGGAGCATGTATATTTTTTAAGCATTTACATGTAGTGTTGTCAGTTTTAAACACCTGCAAAGAGAATGATGTATATATATAAGTAATAATATAAAAATAAGATTGATATATTTCATACTAACTAATGAGACTATATATAATACCTCATGTATGGTATCGATGTCCAATGCGGCATATCGGATAATCATCTGCATAAATCGCATCACATAGTATGCGCATGCCCAACCATTGTCTTGTGTAGCGCACTATAAATTGAAACATACAAAATAATACAACTAAGCACAATTCACATCAATAATATATACATTGGAGTCAGGAACTTACTTGTACGTTCTACCAATTTATTGGCTGGTTCTTTTTCCTTGGGACCGTTCCTCCAGCCTTTTTGAATGCATATAAACCCCTACATGTTAATATAACACAGTAAATTGCATAAGTAAATAGTAATGTAATAAGAGATGTTAACATATACAAAAATGAAATATTTCTCACCAGAATAATGACATTCTCATTACGTGTCCAATTTTAGTGTTTAATGTACTTCCCGCGGGATCTAGATAATAAACAGTGAACGTCCCGGGGACAATAACTAGTAACTCCCAATGTTTACCGCTAGAGGTAAAAAGTTAACAATTAATAACTCAAAATGCACAATAAAAATGGAATTTTCTTAAGTCCAAATTATAAATTAAGTAAACTTACTTGACATTGAATGGAGCTATTATTATCGTCTTCTTTTGCTGACCAAAAATTGTAAAAGCATCTATACAGTATTGTTGAACAGTATCAGGGTCTTTAGCTACCATACTAATCAATGATGGAATCAAAAATCCCACATGATCAAATGCAAATTGTTTGCAATGATCTTCGACTAAGTAGCTGCAAAACATGTATTACGTATGCATTAATATATAAGAAACCAGATCACCGGATCTTACACAAGGTATATGGATGTATAAACAAGATCTCACCTTATCCATGTCTCTATCATTGATGTATTCAGCCAATCATACATAAACAACTCAATAATATCTTGTATAAATAAAGAGCTATCGTATGATTGACCTGCATAATCTGCATCTAAAGAAACAATTATCGGGCAATGTATATTATGTGCCCGTAGCCAACATGCCATTCCCCTACAAGCAGGACCTAACGGGTATGTTAGGTCAGTTGGAACCCAAGTTGGTAATGCAGGGAAGTGGAGGTGGAGGCCTAGGTGCTCCTGGTGTCTTCTTTTTAACCTGTATATATAATTTCAGATCAGTTGACATCATATATACACATTAACAATCTAAATCAATGTAAATTTATCTTACAATTTCAGTAGTGTAGACGACATCTGCTTTGGGCCACAATATGACCCCGCCTTCTGCATCAACAAGTGTATCAATATCCGGGTGGGGATATGGCAATGTAGCTTCTCTCCAATCGGGTAACACACATATCGGGCTCACACGAACATAGCCCTGTGGCATTGGAGTCCCGTGAAACATTGCCCCAGGAAGGGACAGGTAAGCCTGCGCCTCTGCAACAACGTAGTCTTGCATTCTTAAGTGACATGGCTTCAATGCCTACAAATTTACGTAAAGAATATTATACATATATACATATCATCTTGAAAACATAACAACTTGAAAAGACTAACTACAATGTCATAAACAATACTTACAGCAGACGTGTTAGGCGGTGGGTCTACAGGATTACTTGTAGTCTGTACATCAGGAGAAGAGTGGGTCGCCATAGGCTGATTGGAAGCCTGAGATGCCTTCCACCGCAGCAATTCTTCCTTGACCTTCTCAGCAACTACATCGTTGACCTTCTTAGCAACTATATCCTCGACTCTCTTATTCTCCTATACATGGATAAAAGAAACATTAGCTTCTTATTATTGAATTTCCTTTTGCAGCAACATTCTAAAAAAGGTATAGGTTGCCTCTTCTTGTGAAAGTCCCGCTCTGGGTTTGCGCTGGGATGGCCCAAAGAATGCTTTGATGCCCACACCAGCGCCTGCACCCCTAACACGTCCAGGATTCTCTGGGTTACCCAGAGCAACTGTCAATTCATCCTGTGTGCCCTGAGGGATGAACGTGCCTTGTTTCCTCTGCTCATGCAGCTCCCGCTAATCACCATCAACAGAAATTGGTAAGTTAACAAATAATCAATATTCAAACGATTGCTCTAAGAGTTGTATTTTACCATTTTCGCAGCCGCCTCAGCAGTTACGGGCTTCTTTATTTCACCCTTCTTGTTTTGCCTCCCAGCTATCCAGATATCATGGCGAGGCATGGGTGTGGCAGACTCCTCAGTAGCAGCAGACTCTTGAGTAGCCGCAGACTCCGCCTGTAGTCTTTGGCAAACGCTTGCATAGCCTTTTGGACCCATAGTGTGGTCATGCACATTCAGTGCACGCCTTGCTTTTTGTGCGTCACTGAGGGCCTAGTTAGTATGCACATTAATGATTTGGTTAGTAGCACTAAATGTTAATCTTGAATAGGTGAATACAATGTATATTAATTAAATTGGGAGTGACGCCTAATACCTTGAATTCTTCATATTTTCTTGAAGCAACAAAATTGTCCCAATCTTCTTTGTCCAAGAAGTTCCATTGTTCAAGGGCTGACTTCTTCTTCTTATCACCCTCTTTTATGTATTCTCTGTTCAGATTTGTCCTATAATTGCTAAGCATCTTTCCAGCGCGTTGCATCACACTTTTACGATGCAACTTCTCATCCAATGCAAACAGATTCTGTAAAATAGAAATGTTATTAACTAGTATCCAAAATAGAATTGCAAATAATAGAATTTGTAATCTACAAAATAGAATTGCAAATAATAATAACTCACGCATAAATCCTTCCATATCAAGTCTTTTTTCCCCTGAGGAACTTTATGCCAATTATCATACTTAACACCACAATGGCTCTGAGTGGTACACCCAAGATAGTAAACAAAATTATTGCGGTTCACTCCAATTGCATTTCCTCCATTATCAAACTCCACAACCAATTTGGATCCACTGCCACTTAGCGCTATTAACTTCTTCAACAGAGTGATGCCCCTTTTCTTGTTAAGTGTTTGGTGCTGCGCATCAAGTTGCTCCAGTGCTTCAGTGGGTACATGTGCATCATCAACCTAAATTTTGACAAAAATAAACACATTGAATTAGCCCAGTATAGAAATATAGGATATATGACATAACTAGAAGATAATGAATTTTATAGAAATACAGGATATGTTTTAAGAACTTACATTGGTATCCTCGCCATACTCATCATGGACAACATGCTCATCATGGACTTCATGCTCATCGTGGACATCATGCTCATCATGGTCAGCCATCTGAAAATGTCATTAAAAAGGCAAACATTTAGCATTTGTATTAACTAGAAAAAGGCAAACATTTAGCATTTGTATTAACTAGAAAAAGGCAAAAATTTAGCATTTGTATTAACTAGAAAAAGGAAAACATTTAGCATTTGTATAAACATACATGTCTCTAAAATTGTGATCTTTTATCAATTAACAATCCTTCATTGTGATCTCCGCGCACATATAAGTCATCATTAGCTTCAATATTTTGTGGAGTGGGCAACCCAACTGAGAATGGACTGGAGTCATCATACTTATCATAGTACTCTTCTTCATCTATAGGATCTTCAATGAACTGTCTTTTACCATGAAGAACAACCGACCATTTATCATTCGCAGGATCATCGATATAGAATATTTGTTTCGCCTGTGATGCCAATATGAATGGTTCACCCTTCTCGCCAATCTTTTCAAAGTTCACCAAAGTGAAACCCAATTCATCCACTATAACTCCTTTGGTGTTATCAACCCAATTACATTTAAAGAGCGGAATTTTGAAATCGATGTAGTCAAACTCCCAAATGTCCTCAATGACACCGTAATATGACATTTTAGCTTCACGTGGACTCTTATCCTTTGCACTTGCAAAGTACATAGTCGACGCTTGAAGAGTGACCCCACTATTTTGGACGACACTCTTATCATCTTGGCGCTTTGTGTAATATTTGAATCCATTAATGTCAAACCCTTCATAAGACATAACATTCGGTTTTGGTTTAAAGGCGAGGCATTTGATAGTTTCTGTAATATCATTTGGTGTTTGAGATAGTTGATGTAAGACTTTATCTTCAAACCACTTAGTAAAAGTCTTATTATGCTCTCTAGCAAGCCACATTGAACTTGCTCGAGGATGTTGTCTCTTTATGAAATTGGTATGTTCCTCGATATAAACACTCACTTCGTCCATATTGTGTAAAATATACAAGTGAGCTTGTTCCAACTGCTCACGGCTGATTACTTTCACCCGTGATCCCAAAATTCCTTTGCCCTCCTCAATATTCTTGTCATTATCAGGAGTGTCATTACCACTGAAAAAGTCATTGCAAAAATCCATAACCTCTCTCGCCACATAACCTTCAATAATACTCCCTTCAGGCCGATAACGGTTTCGAACATCACCTTTAAAAATGCTCATGTATCGTTCAAAGGGATACATCCAATGCAAGAAAACTGGTCCCAACATTTTCACTTCCCTAGTCAAGTGGACAACAAGATGTACCATGATATCAAAGAACGAAGGAGGGAAATACATCTCAAGCTGACATAGGGTAACAACCACTTCTCTTTGCAAATTATCGAGAGTATCAGGGTCAATAACTTTGCTGCATAGACTGTTGAAAAAGAAACAAAGTCTGGTAATTGCAAACCTTACATGCTTCGGAAATATAGATCGAATTGCCACCGGCAATATTTGTTGCATTAGAGTGTGACAATCATGAGATTTAAGACCTATCAACTTCAGATCTTTCATTGATACCAATCTACGGATGTTGGATGAGTAACCATGTGGCACCTTAAAATTTACCAAGCATTCACAAAAAGTTTTCTTCTCCTTTCTAGACAACGTGTAACAAGCGGGAGGTAAGTATGTTCTTTTACTACCCATTTCACGTAATTCTGTTAATTCTGACCTTATTCCCATTTCATGTCGGTCCAGTCTGGATTTTATCCCATCTTTAGTCTTACCTGGTATATTTAACAGAGTACCAATGATGCTATCACAAACATTTTTCTCAACGTGCATTACATCGATACAATGCCTGACTGTCAAAGAACTCCAATAAGGAAGATCCCAAAATATTGACTTCTTCTTGAATGAAGAATTGTCACTCCGTGTGGCCATACTACATTGTGATTTCTTACCAAATTCATTGACAATGTCTTTTACTCTTTCATAAACAACATCCCCTGGTATAGGTTTAGGTGCACTCCGTTCATCATTCCATCCATTGAATGCTTTGCGCTTCCTACGATACGGATGGAATTTTGAAAGAAACCTTTGATGACCAAGATATACAGTCTTGCCGCCATGTTTTAGTCTTATTGAATCAGTGTTTGCTTCACATATAGGATACGCTTTAGCTCCTTTGACACTATATCCAGACAAATTCCCATATGCTGGAAAGTCATTAATAGTGCAAAACAACATAGCGTGCAAACGAAATGTCTCTCTTGCTGAAGCATCATAGGTCATCACACCTTCAGCCCAAAGTTTCTTTAAGTCATCAATCAAAGGTTCAAGATAAACATCGATATCATTTCCGGGTTGTTTAGGGCCCGATATCAACAATGACAACATAACGTACTTATTTTTCATACACATCCAGGGAGGAAGATTGTATATAACAAGCATGACTGGCCAAGTGCTATGTTGGCTGCTCAATGTCCCGTACGGATTCATCCCATCTGTACAAAGCCCAAGTCTTAGATTCCTATCTTCTTCACTAAATTTGGGGTACAATAGATCAATCTTCTTCCACTGTGGGGAATCAGACGCATGTCGCAGGATCCCATCATTATTTTTCTTAACATCTGCATGCCACCTCAAATTCTTCGCATCTTTCGGATTTGCAAACAAGCATTGAAACCATGATATTATAGGTAGATACCACAACACCTTGGAAGGAGAACCAGTTTTGGACTCCCCCGAAGTCATCAATTTATACCGTGACGCACCACATTTTGGACAATCTTTCAAATCTACATAGTCCTTTTGAAATAATACACAATCATTCGGGCATGCGTGTATCTTCTTGTCCTCCATTCCCATTGGGCACAACATTTTCTTTACCTGGTATGTTGAGATTGGCAGCTCGTTTCCTTCAGGAAGCATTTCTTTCAACAAAGTCAACAATGAAGTGAAGCTTTTGTCGCTCCATCTATTGTTAGATTTCAACTTATACAATCTCAACACAGCGCTAAGCTTTGTAAACTTAGCACAGCCTGTGTATAACGGTATCTCAACATCATGCACAATGTTTCTAAAGATAGGAGGTGGATCGGTGTGCTCTACCCTACAACTATCCAGCATCACATCAACGATGTCTGCTGGAACTAGTTCGTTCACATTTACGTCATCGGAGGCAATTTCTTCTTCCACCCAAGCACTGCTATCGACATCTACTGGTTTCGATTTTGAAATCTCTCCATGCCAGTGCCATTCTGTATAGCCTTGTACAATCCCGTTGCACATGACATGACTTTTGATTTCCTCACCAGTGTTGACTTTCAAGTTGTTACCGCAATGCCTACATGGACAATAGAACCTATCTGTAGGTTTTTTCCTATGTTCCTCGGCAAATCTAATAAACTTATCAAGACCAGATATGAACTCTGGGGTGCAACGATTACGAATGGACATCCATGATCTATCCATTCTATGATCAGAGAAAACAAGTATATATTAGGAAACAAGTATATATTAGGAAAAGATTAGGGTATACACTTGCATCCTACCTAAGTGTATAATGTGATGTCATTCTTATATATAATAAATGTGTACCACCTATCCCATCCTTGAACACCTAATCTCACTAGTAAGTGTATAATGTGTATTGGGTTTTCAAGAAAATTTCGACAGCATTTCCCCGCTGTTCTCTAAGTACATATATACTTAGAGAACAAACGGGGAAATGCTACCGAAATTTTCTCGAAAACCCAATACACATTATACACTTACATCCTAAGTGAGATTAGGTGTTCAAGAACAGTCCCAAACTGGGGACTATCCAAGATTTACTCCTAATGAGTCAATCTTGGACGGGTTTCTAGGCCAACAAACACATTTGATGTCATTCTTATATATAATAAATATGTACCACCTATCCCATCCTTGAACACCTAATCTCACTAGTAAGTGTATAATGTGTATTGGGTTTTCAAGAAAATTTCGGCAACATTTCCCCATTGTTCTCTAAGTACATATATACTTAGAGAACAAACGGGGAAATGCAACCGAAATTTTCTCGAAAACCCAATACACATTATACACTTACATCCTAAGTGAGATTAGGTGCTCAAGAACAGTCCCAAACCGGGGACTATCAAAGATTTACTCCTAATGAGTAAATCTTGGACGGGTTTCTAGGCCAACAAATACATGTGTTGTCATTCTTATATATAATAAATGTCTATAAACTACATGCAACATGGTTAATCCTAATCAACAGAGCATTATTAAATAATAAATCAAGAAATCAATAGTTTCAAACAAAAGGTCTAGGAATCTTTACTAGACATTATATGTTATAACCATTGGTTTAATAACCCTATTTCCGCATGTACATGTTTATCAACTTTAAAACCCTATAATTCATGAAATCATTCTAATTCAATTTAATATGTTGGGATCACATAATTATATAATGACATCAGAATATATAGAAGAAACATAATTAACATGATTAACAACATGCTCATCAAACTAGGGTTTTCTTGAATATCATCTAATATTTGTGTACTAGACATTATATGTATCCCTAATCATCATATTTAACATACTACATTATTATGAACATCTAGATCAGATTAAGATCATACTATGTTATAACCAATATTGGTTTAATAACCCTATTTCCGCATGTACATGTTTATCAACTTTAAAACCCTATACAATATGTGCAGAATACAACAAACAATCTTTTGACATTTCAGCCCTATGTTGGTCATTATCTTCTTACACTCATGGTAATTTTTCGGAAGGGTGTTGTTAGGAGGAAGAATTTTATGAGCAAAGTCCAAAACATCACAAACACCTTTCTTAGACAATTTGTTGTCACATTTCATAACTACAATAAATAAGGAAAATGCTAAACAAGAAAAATGGACAAAGAAGAGGGCATACCGGTCTGGAGATAAGCTATGGTCTGCAGACGGCGGCACAGAGTGGGCGACAGCGGTGGAGAGGAGCTGTGGTCGAGCCGGCGGCGCGGCGGAGAAGAAGCTAGCAACCCTAAACCCTGGCGGCGGCGCGACGGTGGTGGAGAAGCAGCTTCTGTCGGCCTGGCGGCGGCAGCTTGGAGGCACTGGCGGCGGCTTGGAGGCACCGGAGGAGAAGGCGGCGTGGAGGCACCAGAGGAGAAGGCGGCACCGGAGAAGGAGGCGCGGCGGCACTGTCGTGGAGGGGTGTGGCGGAGTGGAGGGTCGGGCGACAGCAGAGGGGTGGTTGCGGCGGGAGCAGTTTAGGCGATGAAATAGAAGAAAGGGGAAGAGTCGGGTGATCGCAGGATATAAAGTTCACTAATAGCGTCGGTTGTTTGTCCCAACCGACGCCTAAACCACTTTAGCATCTGTTGTGACAAACAACCGACGCTAAAGTGGACGATATTTTCACAAAATTGTTTGGCGGGAACCACTTTCAGCGTCGGGTATCAACAGATAACCGACGCTGAAAGTGACACTTTTCGTGCAAAGTTTCATCACACATAGGCGTCGGTGGCTATTTAAATAACCGACGCGGTATGTGACACTTTTTCTTTTTGCTCGAAAACTGGATTTCGCGGGAGCTTTTAGGCGTCGGTTTGTTAATGTCAACCGACGCTGAATACAAAGCGGTACCCGTGTCTGGCTGGTCTTCAAATATAGACGTCGGTTTGCTTAAACAACTGACACCTTATATGATAGGCGTCGGTTTTCCTTAATAACCGACGCCCAGAAAAGTGACACTAAATGCTATTTCTGTAGTAGTGTCTCCAATTGCATCATGAATCGACTATTAGTTATTCAATTGAAAGGTTCATCAATCTAAACCATTAGATCATCATCCATGGGACAAGGATCAACCTTCAATCCACCAAACAGTTTTGAAACCGTTTGGTCCCAAACAGTCTCAAGACCGTTTGCCCCAAAAAGTTTTGAAATCATTAGGACCAATCAAGGATTTCTCCAATCAATTCAATTAGGGTTTCCACTTGAAGGATCGTGCACACATTGGATCAATCAATTGAGTCCACTGGATCATCATCCCATCTATGATTAAGTTCAGACCCCAAACAATCAACCATACCAAACGGTCAACCATACCATGTGGTTTGGAGTCCAAACTATCAACTATATCAAACGGTCAACCATTCCATGCGATTTGGAATCAAACTTTACCAAACGGTTTGCAAAACCGTTTGGACCAAAAGTCCAAGACCGTTTGCCTTTTTTTATTTGATTAAGGTGTGTGCTTATGAACATGTTATCATATTCAACCTTTAAAATCATGGAACTACTGCCATTTTTCATGGCAACTCCATCAATTAAGCAAGGCTATTGCAATAATGACAATTAAATCAATTGCAAGTAGAAATTGAATTCAATGACAAGATTAAGGGTTAGAGTTATATAACCCACCTTAAAATCTGATACCAAGCTCCAAGATTCATGGCTCCAATGGTGGTTGAATCTCTAGCAACCTCCCTAGGTCGTTTCTCAAGCTTTTGGAGTGAAAGGATTGGCTAGGGTTGAAGATAGAGTGAAGAAATGAAGGAATCATGTATGGTTTTATGATTTTCACCATGAAATCAAGTAGAACGAAGGTCAAAGGCTTACCAACAGGTTGGGGACGTGATCCCTGCTGTTCTTAGCTCTCTTGGTCGATTTTGCAAGAAAGGGGAAGAAAGGAATCAAAAAAGACCCTTAGGTGGGTTGGAAAAAGGCTCTTTTATAAGAAAATTGATGAAAGAGAAAATGTTTTTATTAGAAATTCAATTAATTCCAAAAATGGTACCACCTCTTCCTCCTTGGTTTTCTTGCATGCAAAGGAAAATCAAACCCACCGAACTCCCTTCCATTATCCATGGATTAAGGAAAAGAAAATAAGCACCTTAATCCATTATAATACTTTTTTTTTTGGAAAGGCGAGAGAAGAAGTTTTATTCACCCCGTTCTCTCATACGGGCAAAGAAAGACGACATAGCAGTGCTAATGTTCAAAGTGAGCGAAGGTGGCTGCACAGAGTTGAAGTGGTGAGGAATGGAGGAATACATGGTATGTTTTGCAATATGGTCCGCTACCATATTCATGTCGCGGGGGATATAGGAGACCTGCAGGGAAGGGGCAGCAGCCAAGATGGAATGTGCCGACCTTCTTAGAGGTTCAAAGCGATTTGTTTCAGGCATGGGCTGAGTGAGAGTACTGATAGCAGTGGTGGAGTCAGAATAGATAATAGAGGACGTCCAGCCCCTCGTCCTGCATATCTTTAAAGCTGTAAGAATGGCTATCATCTCCGCTTCTTTAGCAGAAGAAGCAAAGCCTGGCTCGCCTATACCGAGGATGAAGTGGCCCGTTTTGTGGGTGACAAAGATCCCAATTCCAGTCTTGAGACTGTGACCTTGGAAGGCTGCATCCACAAATAAGATATACTCAGAATCCCGCGGATGTTTGGAGGTGAGAGTGCTCCCATTCAGCTGCTGTTTCTGCTTTGCTTTAGGGAGATTCAGGATAGCCTGTACTCGCTCTTTAATAAACTCAGCCTGAGAGGTTGTGGACATGTGTTGCCCATTATGGATCGCATCGTTTCTCACCCGCCAATTAGCCCAGGAGCCAACCTGGCGGGTCAGCTTCTCCTCAGGAGTGCCACTACCATGAGCAATGAATTGAATCCACTCGCTTTCCGAGTGCTGGAAGAAATGTATATCTGCTCCAAGGTGCTGCCACACCTGCTTGCTAGCAGGGCAGTCGCGGAGGCAATGCAGAATGGACTCACAGGCTGAGTGACATCGCGGGCAGGTACCATCAGTGCTGATATGTCTTCGAACCTTCTCTGCATTAGTGAAAATGGCTCCATGGCAAAGAATCCAGAGGAAAGTTTGTACTTTAGGAGGGGCGAGAGAGGACCAGATCTCCTTCCACCTCGATGCCTGAGGGAGGGATGGTTCCCCAAAAAGCCAGTTATACGCAGTGCGACATGAAAAAACTCCATTAGCTTCAAGCGGCCAGCACCAGGAATCATGCCCACCTTCAACCACCGGAGGTTGTATGCTTTGAATGAGTCTCCAAGAATCTTGTGGAAGGTGGGAACGGATGAAGTCCCAATCCCACTCACCATTTTCAAGCACCATACTTGAGACCATGAGGTCGTCGAGACTGTCCGGGATGACAGTGCTTGGGCCAATATCCATAATGGTTCTGCCGAGGAGCCATTTGTCGTGCCATACATTGGTGGAGGTACCTGAGTTTACTGTTTTAGAGCAGAAGACTTCAAGCTTGGGAAGCTGTGATTTGATGAAAGACCAGGCAGCGGATCCATGCTTCTTAGAAATAGAGCCATTTCGGACATACTTCTCTTTCATTACTCGCACCCAAAGACAGGATGGGTTGTTCGTAAAGTACCAAACGTTCCTTAGCATCAGGGCTTCATTTTGCTTCCTAGCATTCTTGATTCCAAGACCGCCTAGCTCCTTACTCCTGGTGAGCTTTCCCCAGGAAACCATAGAGGATTTCCGTTGGTCGCGTCCCCCGGACCAGATAAAGTCCCTTATGTGACGATCAATGTCATCACAAAGGGAGGGAGATAGCTTGACAGATTGCATTGTATAGGAGGGGATGGATTGGAGTGCACTTTTTGCCAGAGTGATACGGCCAGCCAAAGAAAGACAACGAGCCGACCAGCTGCTCATTCTAGATCTAATAGACTGTAAGATAGAAGCATGTGTGTGTTTGTTGAGGCGATGGTGCAAAATAGGGACACCGAGATAACGGCCCAAGTCCATGGTGCTAGTGATTCCCAATCTTTGACAGAAAGCATTGCGTTCTCTGGCAGTGGTGTTTGCAGAGAAGAAACACCGTGACTTATCATTAGAGATGACCTGTCCGGACACTTGGGCAAACTTTTGAAGTATGGAGCTCATAATGGCAGCTTGGTGTGTAGACACTTCGGCCATGAGAAGTATGTCGTCCGCAAACATAACATGGGTTAGAGGCACCCCTCTCCGTGATAGCGTGACAGGTTTCCATTCCCCATTGCAGGCAGCAGCGGTGATCGCCTGACTAAGTCTTTCCATGCAAAGAACAAAGAGATAGGGGCTGATGGGGTCCCCCTGTCGCACACCATGGCGTGCCTTGAACGGCTGCAGGTGCGAGCCTTCCCAAAGAATAGAAGTACTCCCAGATGAAATGATTTGCATGATCAACTGAATGAGTCCGTTTGGTAAACCGGTTTTGAGAAGAGTGTCTTCCACAAAGGGCCAACTCATGCGATCAAACGCCTTAGAAAGGTCGAGCTTAACAGCAACCCACTTCTTCTTGCCTCTCATCAGCTTCATAGAGTGAATAACCTCTTGAACTAACAGAATGTTGTCACCGATACGACGGCCTGGAATAAAACTAGATTGGGTTTCAGAAATCCAATCATTTAGAAAGGGCTTGATTCTTTCCACAATAATCTTAGAAATTAATTTGAAACAACAATTGTTAAGGGCGATTGGCCTCAGTTCAGAACAGCGTTGCGGAATTGCAACTTTCGGTATAAGCACCATGAGAGAATCAGCTAGGCGATCATCCACTTTGCTGTGGATGAAGGCATTCTGGACAGTGGAGATGAAGGAGCCGCCGACGTGGGACCAATTGGTTTGAACAAATTCGTTATGAATACCATCCGGGCCTGGGGCTTTCACAGGTGCCATGAGGAAGAGCACGCGCTTGATCTCTACAGCGTTAGGGATATCTCCAATGGAGCTCACTGTTGGGATGTCTTGGAAGTGACCAATATAATCTGTGATGTCCGTCCTTTCCGGCACCGGGATGGTGGGTGTACAGAGCAGATTACAGAAGTAGGAGCGGACCAAGTCACGTAAGGCCTCGATTGACTCTGTCCAGCTACCGTCCTCAGCGCGAAGGCGAGAGATTTTATTGCTGTGGCGGCGGGCTTTCACATAAGTCTGAAAGAATTTGTTGTTGCCATCGCCGTAGTGAAGCCAATTAATATTCGCCTTTTGTTGCCAATCCGCCTCCTCACTGGCTAGGATTGAATCAAGCTGCTCTTGCAAATCAATTGAAAGAAGTTGATTAGCAGTGCTATTAAAATTGGAAGCTACCTGACATGCTGCCAGGCGACGTAGGATGATGTCCTTCTTCTTGTGTTGTTGCTTTAAGCGCAGGCTATCCCACTTTAGGGCAGCAGCCTGGAAAGCTGGTAGGGCGTCCAGGTAGGAGAGAGAACTATCCCAGGCCGGAAGAAGCACAGACTTGAAGGAGGTGGATTGGTTCCAACTCAACCGAGTTCTGAAGAATCGCTTCTGGCGGTGAGAAGGGCGATGACCAGAAATGAGGATTGGACTGTGATCACTATGGGTGAAAGGAAGGACGCTGACCGACATGCCATTCTCAATGGACAGCCAGTCCGCATTAGCAATGACACGATCAAGCTTCTTGAAGAGGTTGCCCTTCTTATAAGTGTAACGGTTCCCCGAGGACTTGATGTCAGAGAGCCCAGCGTTAAACAGAAGATGGTTGAACTTAAGGCTGGAACGCCGGTCGAAGCTTTTGCCTCCAAGCTTCTCGGAGGGGTCTAGCATCGTGTTGAAGTCGCCGACAAGGGCCCAGGCTCCAGGGGTGAGGGCGGCGATGTCAGCCAACCTTCTCCAGAGTAGGTCCCTTTTGATGGGGTTAGGTGACCCATAGACAAAAGTAAGATGCCAAGAGTTATTGATGAAGCAATGGACATATTGACGATGGCTCTGCACGATCTCCATGCTGCACTTTTGGGAGTCCCACAGGACCCAGATACCACCTGAGAATCCTAGAGCTTCCACGCGATGCGAGGAGGAGAAACCCAGTTTTCGGATGATATTGGAGGCTTTAGAACCACTGCACCTTGGTTCCATGATGGCGAGAATGTGAAGATTATATCTTCTTTTGTATTCTTTAATAAGATTTAACTTGTCCTTGGAGCAAGCTCCTTGGATATTCCAGCAGTAGATGTTGGTCATTAAGTAACTCCTGGGGGGGTGGAAGAGCTGTCGAGCCTCAGTGGATGGCTGCAAGAAGACCAGAGGTCTCCTCCGTGCCATCCATGCAAGTGTCTGCTCCCGTTTCCAGTGCATCGAAGGGAATGGACCTCCTAACGGAGGTGTTAGCTTCATTTTTGTTGTCCAGTAGCTGGGCTAGCTTGCCTTTCTTTCTTTCTCTGCCTGGACTAATCGTCTGATAAACGATATGTCTATTGTGGAGAAGAACACCCCCCTTGCCGCTGTGAGAACCCCAGCTGAAGCCGGACTGAGTTCCATCAGGGGCAACAGGGTTGGTGGCTAGGAAAGTGAACGCGTTTGGTTGTTGTTGAGCAGGCCTCCCGTTCATGGTTTCATCATCAACTAAGATCACGGCTATGTTATCGCCTTCCTGGGCTGCTTTGGACGACGAGGGTTTGTCCTTCGCCTTGTTTGAATTCGGGTCAGAGATGGCGTTTGCATTCTTCTTCGTCTTGTGCTTGTTCTTTCGGCTAACGACTTCCTCCCATTGAGCACTGGAAGGGTCCTTGCTAACGATTTCCTCCCGTTGAGTACTGGAAGGGTCCTTGCTGTTTACTGGGTGCTGATGGACAGGGATACTCGTGGCTTGGCCTCGAGCGCTTACAGATGCTTCCTTGGCTACCCCTAGGGGCTGTGTGGCCGGAGCCTTCTTAACAGGTGGCTTCCTAGGCGGCATCTTTGCATGGTTGGCTTCGGTGTAGATAGGAGTAGATAGGAGCGGCACCGTAGGCGCTGATGGATCAGTCGGAGCGAGGAACGCCGGCACAGACTTGCATTCCCCCTCAGAATGACCTAGCCGCCCACATTTCATGCAGAGTGCGGGAAGGTTTTCATACTCCAAGCGGAATTTCTCTCCGTTCACCTCTATTCCAGGAAGCAAGGGTACAGAAGTGTCCACTTCCACCGCAATCCTGGCGAACTTACCGCGGTGGCCGGATTGGGTGGTCGTGTCGATCTTAATGGTCCTTCCGATGAGGTCTCCAATGCTAGAAAGGAGCTAGTTTTGAAACAGGTATACCGGTAAGTCCGCGATCCGTGCCCAAACAACGAGTTTACGTGGGATAGGATCCGAAGGGCGAAACTCCTTCGACCATGATTGGACCGAGAGATAATGGTTGAAGATCAGCCATGGGCCCCCGGTCATGGCACGGACGAATTCATCTTTGTTAGCAAGCTGGATGATATAGTATCCATTATCCAGATCGATCGCGCGGAACTCCCCCGTCAAGCTCCAAAGCACGGCGATCCTATTCATCAGGGCGTTGAAACTGACCGTCGTTCCCATGACCTTAATGATAACCGCGAATTTCCAGGGTTCCATCAGAGGCGGG
Organism: Alisma plantago-aquatica; assembly: GCA_963693085.1. Taxonomy (NCBI): domain Eukaryota; kingdom Viridiplantae; phylum Streptophyta; class Magnoliopsida; order Alismatales; family Alismataceae; genus Alisma; species Alisma plantago-aquatica. The sequence goes on from OY856411.1 coordinate 1,304,253,596, forward strand.
ATGGAGGCCGGGTTAATGGTGATTTTTGGGATGCTACCATTGCGGTCTACGTGGATATCTTCAATCTTAAGCATGTCCGGCGGGACTTGAGCGAGGGCAGTAGGAGTTTTGGTGGTACGCCCGACAATCGCTTCCTTGTACGATAGCGATGGGGGTTCCTCAGCCTGGGACATGGTGGTGTCTGTGTCCGGACTTGAAACAGAAGCGAGCCTGCCATCGGTATGGGTAGCAGGTGCGGCAGGGACAGATTGATGGCGAGAGGGACTAGCACCGGCGCCGCGGCCTCCACGGCCGCCGCCTCTCCCTCCGAACCCTAGATGATGCATGATCATGTAATTAATCCATTATAATACTAATATACATTTTTGAGTGGAAATTCTTTTCTTATAATAAGGTGAGTGGAATTTCACCTCCTTAAGATATTTTCGGTACTTGCAAGGCTCAAGTACTTCCACTCATGCATCTGAATTCCACCATTTTAATTTTGGTTGAAGGCCCTTCAATTATTTATTTATTTTTGCATTAATATATCCATTATGCTTAAATCTTGATTATTTTAATATCAAGATTCTCTCTCCTTCAACTTAATTCAAATAAGGCGCCCCTCTCATTTTCTTTGCTCCACATGACGCCAAGAAACATTAGGGACCTTATTGAAGTGGTTATTTACATATTACACCCTAGGTTTTGGGTAAATTGCACATTACACCAAAACTAGGTTTTCATGCACAAACATTGCTTTATCAGCTCATTCTTGGAATTCAGGCTATCACAAGCCATACCTCTGCATCATCTTCATTCCCATGATTCTTTAACACATGAGTAACATATTATCATACAAAATTTGCAAATATACCCCTCAACTTGGGTAATTTTCACTTTAGTCCAAAACAGGCAAAATATTGATTTCAACAATATTCAAAATGGACTAAAATTGTAATATAAATTCCTATTGAGCCCTAATTACTTTTCAAAGACAAAATAATACATATAATTACTCTCATTATGCAAAACACCTAGGGTTACTTCATAACCCAGGTCAGGGATGTTACAAGTTTATCCACCCCTTATAATGATTTCGTCCCCGAAATCATCAACAAAACATTTAAGAGAAAAGAGTAGGATATTTCCTCCTCATCTCATCCTCTAGTTACCACGTAGCTTCTTCAACGCCACAGTGATTCCAGAGGACTTTTATAAGACTAATGTCTTTCATTTTCAGCTTTTTGATTCTTCTATCAAGAATCAACACCGGCCCTTCAACATAAGATATGTCATCATTTAGTTCTACCTCCACAGGTTGTAGAACTAGTTCAGTGTCAAGATGACACTTCCTCAACATAGAGATATGAAACACTGGGTGAAAAATATGCAACTCAGGTGGTAACTCCAGCTTATAGGCTACCTTTCCCATCCTCTCAATGATTGGATAAGGCCCCATAAATCTCGGAGCTAACTTCCCTTTCTTTCCAAATCTTAGGATACCTTTCCAAGGTGAAACCTTGAGGTACACCCTGTCTCCGACTTGGAATTCTAAGGGTGTGCGACGCTTGTCAACATAGGATTTATGTCTATCCTGGGCTATTTTCATCTATTGTTGTATGATGTTTATCTTTTCAGTTGTTTGTTGAACCAACTCAGGACCCAAAAGTTGATATTCACCAGTTTCATACCAACATAGGGGAGATCTACAATGTCTACCATACAGAGCCTCATATGGTGCCATCTCAATACTGTGTTGATAACTATTATATAAGCAAACTCTATTAAGCTCAGATGTAGATCCCAACTCCCCACAAACTGAAGGGCACATGCCCTAAGCAAGTCCTCTAAGGTTTGTATTGTCCTCTCAGACTGTCCATCTGTTTGAGGATGAAAAGCCATACTAAATCTCAGCTGAGTGCCCAAAGCTTTATGAAGTCATTCCCAAAAATGACTCGTAAACTGAGGAACTCTATCAGAAACTATTGTAATTGGGACCCCATGCAAACACACTATCTCATCTATGTATATTTGTGCAAGCTTCTCAGCTGTATAGGTTGTTTTGACAAGTAAGAAATGTGCTGTCTTTGTCAATCTATCAACTATCACCCAAATGGAATCATAACTTTTGGCTGTTCTAGGCAAACCAACCACAAAGTCCATAGTTACATGATCCCACTTCCACTGTGGTATAGGCAGGGGTTGCATTGTTCCTGCGGGCTTCTGATGTTCAGCTTTAACCTGCTGACACATTGGACATCGCATAACAAACTCAGCAACATCCTTCTTCAAACCAGGCCACCAATACATATCTTTTAAGTTATGATACATCTTGGTGCTCCCTAGATGCATAACATACATTGAAGAATGAGCCTCCTCTAGAATTAACTTTCTTAAGTTATCAACGTCAGGTACTACCATCCTATCATGGTAACAAACTACCTGATCATCAGAATCATGGAAGCCATCTCGCTTCTCACTACCATATTCTGACCTAATCTACTGAATTATAGAATCAGTCTGTTGTGCTTCTTTAATCTGCTATCTCAGAGTTGGTTTTATGTGCATCTCAGCCAATAACCCGGCTAATAATGACACTTTAAGCTGTACATTGTCTTGCCTCAAGGAGATAAACATATCTCTCTTAGAGCACACTAAGGAGTTTAACTGTGCTTTATCTAGAGCTGGTTGATGGACTTTTGCAATGCCACTAAAAATCCTAGAGATGATGAATCCCTAAGTTTAGCCTTGCTAGTACTATGGTAAGATCTCCACCCACGTATGCTAAGACACGTGGAAGTCTTATCGTAGTATAGTTAAGGGTCGAATCCTCGGGACAACGGTCTTGATGTAATCAAGATGGAAAACGTTTTAGTCGTACTTAACTACTTAACAGTTGATATTTAGATCGAAGGTTTGATTTGGTTTTAAGCTAAGTGCGAGGAAAGTAAAGCAAGAAAGTAGAAATTAAGGTTGTAAACAATGACTAAAAACCACTAGGATGTTACCAGGTTTCACACCACTACACATGGATCAAGACATGCAACATAATAAAACAACCTGCAAAGAGAGTCAAATCAGTTAGTATCTTGTAGTCCTAGCTTCCTTTCGGATAACTAGCTACGAGAAGTGTGGATTATTGCAACGCCAACCATTCCATAATGAATAGTCACTTGCTTTGCATTACTCCTTCATGAAATGTGTTCCTCGACCTTACCAAGGTTGCACCTTCATACGTCAACTGATTCCATTTCATAGTATGGAAGTGCAACGATGGGGGTGAGTTTACTCCACTCATGAAAGCACTCCTAGATACCAAAACAGACATATGGTGACTACATACATCTAAAACCAACATTCAATCGATATTCAAATCTAAGGGTACAAACATAGACAATTCATACCGAAAGATAATAAGTAACACAAGTTGATGATCAAGCAACTAGAATTCATTAAACGATTGATGTTGAACTGAAAAGGAGAGTATCTCTATTGCAAACAATTGAATTACATTACATGAAATGAAAACATGGGTAGCGGGGCTACTCCCCACACCCTAGTGAATGAGACTACTCGCTCATCTCAAGAGCAAAGGAGGAGGTGAGAAGAGAGAGAAAGAACGACATCTCCACGGAGGAGGGAAGGTTGAACCCTTGGTGGAGAGAGCAACGATCTTCACACTTCGTGGCTGCTTGATGATGGATCTTCTCTTCCCACCTTCTTTGTTGATGAGAGAGAAGGTAGCTTGATGATGGGATGTGGACCTCAAACCGGCAGCCTCGGGGCGATGGATGAAGGATGGAATTGCTCTGGGACTGGAGGGGCAGCCTTTGGGCGTCTAAGAGATCTCCCCCTTGAAGTGACCCTTGGGGTCTTATTTATAGGCTCAAGTTGAGCCCAAACGGTCTTGAGACCGTTTAGGGATCTCAAACCGTTTGCCTTTATGCGGTCTCTGAGATCGTATGGCCTTCACACGGTCTTGGGACCGTGTGGCCTTCATACGGTCTTGGGACCGTGTGACCTTCATACGGTCTTGGGACCGTGTGGTCTTCATACGGTCTTGGGACCGAGTGACCTTCACAAGGTCTTGGGATCGTTTGGTCTTCATACGGTCTTGAGACCGAGTGACCTTCACACGGTCTTGGGACCGTGTGGTCTTCATACGGTCTTGAGACCGAGTGACCTTCACACGGTCTTGGGACCGTGTGGTCTTCATACGGTTTTGAGACCGAGTGACCTTCACACGGTCTTGGGACCGTGTGGTCTTCATACGGTCTTGAGACCGTGTGGAGTCTTTGTAATTTTTTTTTGTGTTTTCTGTAATGATAAAGAAGAAAAGTTAGTTTATTGGTAAATCCGCAATAAAGTAAAAAGTTAATGATTCTATCTAATTTATATAAGAAAGAGTATGGAAAATTAAGGATAACTAATAAGATAACATCACAAAATGGGAGGTTATCACCCCCCCTAACTTAGAGTCTAGCTTGTCCTCAAGTTAGATAGAGCTAAGGCATGCAGTGGCGAGGCGATTTTAATTAATTAGGGTTTCCATACTCTTGCTTCAATTCTAGATCAGAGATCTACCGAGGTTTTATTAGGGCTTCTGCTTACACTAACTCTTTCGAGTATCAAGAGTTGCATTGATTTCAGGTTCCTTTCATATCGTGAATCTCACATTGGGACCACCTTTCTTATTACGTGCATGTCATCGACTCTAATCAGTTTTATACTTCTTTTGAGAAACCTACCGGCAACTAGAGTGGGTATGAGGGCTGGCTTAAAAGGCTTATTGTGTAACTCCCCCTTCAAGTGGGGAAGGGTTTGTTATGCTTTTTAGAGACTCACTACCGGGCACGACACATCTGCCTTCATGAGGACAGCTGAATGTGCCGGCCGGGTGAGCTCTTTTACCAGCCTTTTCATATATTAGGAAACCTTAGGATCTCATTACCGGGCACGACACATCTACCTTCATGAGGGCAACTGTATGTACCGGCCGGGTGAGATCTTTGTTGGCTCTTCATATAGGTCCTTATGCGTGGCACAACTCTCATGTTTTTATTCAACACTCTGGCTTTTATTCGAAACTCACAGGCTTAGGAAGTGGGTTTTTGTTAGGGTTTTTGATTGGGCGACCAAGACTCTTTTATTGGAAGAAGAAAACTGTTCTTAGGGTTCCTGACATGCACTTATTTTTATTTGGTGGTCCGCTCGCGAGATTTCTTGATTTTGGATTTCCCCCTGATTTCCCTCTTGACTTTGAGAGTTTTCGGTTTGCTTTGGCCCTGAAGTTGACCTGTGAAGAGTCTGAGATAGAATTGAAGTAAAAGCATAAAAACCAATTGTGAATGCCATTCATGCCTGTATGCTAATCTTGTTATTTATTTTTGAGGACTACTTTATCTCTAACTTAGCTAGGGGTGATTCTTTCCAGGATGAAGGTTATACTTAAGAGTTATTTTATTGAAGAAATTATTGGAAAAAGTCTAAATATGAACAGAAAGTTTGAAAATGATGTGCGAAAAAGTATGAGTTAAAGGAAGGGTTGAAGAAGAATGATACCTCGCCCTTGTCCAGTGCACTCCCCCCCTAACTTATCACTCACTCTGTCCACAGAGTGTCAAAGTGATAGGTTGAGAGATGCATGGACAAGGGCATTAGGCTTCAGTTAATCCTTTATTTGCCCCATGAGTTCTGAGTAAGGTGGCTGCGAGCTTTCCACGTAGTGCGTGGTAGTCCACTTCTGTCATGTCCTCTATAGGCTTGTGAAGGGCCAAAATTGTATACATCCAGAAGAGGATGTGGAAGCCACAGTCGTTGGATTCTCTGATTTGCTGGGGGCACCTGTGGCAGAAGGCTGGTGGTTTGAAGTGATCTTTGTCATATGCCCGCGTGTGCTGACCCAAAAGATCGTGTAATTTGTCAGCACACTCCTTCGCCACCTCCTCCGTTGGTGTCTTTGGAGTTGTAGTGTATACTTTCCGGTCTGGATCATACTGGCTGTCAGAACTGTTGTAGATTATTGTTGTTCCTTCATGAAGATTGGTTGCCAGTAACATCCAGTGCTCTTGATGAAGGAAAGGTAGCATGATGAACTTCAGAGTTGTATGTTGGAGATAAGAGATGAGTGTCTCCTTTGTTCCGAAGTTCTTCAGCCCTAAAAGATCGTCCTTCATGTAAGCGGACACCATATAGACCATGTGGTAATTCTGTGCGAGTAAGTATTGATAAGCAGTCATTACACTTACAGACATGGAACCTTTGAACTATATGGTTTCACGGAGGGCATCTGCCATAACCAATATATCCCCGTCAATATATACCAGCTCGTCTTTTTCGGCATACAGCCGTGACATTATTAGTCGGAGCTCATTGTCTGAAAGACTTTTGCAAGCTTCCTGATCGAAATTGGGAAATGAAGATTCAATGGCAGATTGGGGTTCCATACGTGGTGAAGATCTTTTGATGGTAACCCCGGATATCGGATCAACGTCACCTTTGTCTGGAGCCAGGTCGAAGATGTAAGGGTTCCATTGACTTTGCTTGGTGACTTTGGTTGGCTGTTTTCTTTTGTCAACTCCGCTAGGGTTTGTCTGAATGGTCTCCTCTGCGGACATTGAATGGATGAAAAAAGATAACGAGGGACGTCGTCTGGCGCCATAGTAGGGTCGTTGAAGAACCTTCTGTCGCAGATAAGCTCCATGGCGTAACGTCCTCGCAAGGAGTGGAAATCTTCGTTAATGAGCTCGGTGAATGGGACTTGCTGGTTTAGCGCTAAAATGTGCCTTATAACGTAGAAAGCGCTGTCCCTGGAACCTTCGGAGGCTTGGACTGGTGGGTTGATTATTCTGAACCAGGGAGAACTCCAATCCTGGCGGAGAGAAGGGAATGCGGCCCATATGAGTTTTAGGAGCCGGAAAGGGATGCATCGTGCCTCCCCGACTTCAATTCCAACGAAGTTGATGATCCCAGCTTTTAAATCACTGGCACAGAAATTGTACACTTTGGCGTCACGGGCGACAGTGCCCACAATCATGAGCAACCAGTGGTTACAAACTTGGAAAGGCACGGTTATGTATCTAGATTTTCTTGCGATCCCCCTGTGCAACCTCGTAATGGATTTGTGCTGTAGTTCTTTGTACAGTAAGCACAACCCCAGTGTGGGTGAGGCGTTGAGAACCAGTTGTTGTCGCCTAGAGCTTTTGTAGATCTCGATAGAGTTGGCAAGGATAGTACGAAACATTGCCATCTTTACCGGTGACTGGGATCGAAGGATGGAGCGGAAATCTTCACGTTTTAGGCTGCGCTTAGTCTTCGTGTTCTGGTATATAACATCCCCCCCTTCTTTGGCATCATCTACTATAGTGTTTAGGATGAAGATATCCTGTGCGTCTAGGGTAGAGATGGCCGCCATGTCTAAATCGTGCATTTTGCTAGGTAGAGGTGGCGGCGGAGGTAGTTCTTGCGGTGTGGGGAAGAAGTCTGTTCTAAGTCATCCATGTAATGCTGTAGATCGTCATCTCTGTCAGAATCAGAAGGAGTATCTAGTTCTTCATCAGTGTCTAGGCATACTCTGTCTGATTCTTCCTGTTCAGGCACTAAAGGTTCATGTGCAGAGAGTTGTTGAGCTGCTGTGGCTGGTATACTACTGCTGGTTCCCAGGATACATTTTTCGAATTCAGCAAAAGCCACTTCTTTCGCAGCCTCCCCCAAAGATCCCGTGGAAAAGTTGAGAAATTGATCCCCGAAATGTATGCTAACGTTCTCCGTGTGAGCAGGGGATTTGGGATCTTTATCACCAGCTTGGTGATCTTTCTGGTGTTTTGGTTCTGTTCCTTGGCTGGGGCCTGCCCCAGCATCATCTGGCTTATCGGAGTCATCAGCGGAGGAGGTACTGTTGTTTGAGTCAGTGGAGGAATCAGAATCTTCCTCGTCATCATCATCATCGTCATCGTCATCTGCTGCTGATTTATCAGTTGTTTTCTTATGTGCTTTCTTCTTGCACAGACGATGGATGGATTGGAGCTCGTCGTATGCCACTTGCACATTCTCGTGTGTTTCACGCAGTGCTTTGTGGGTTTCTTTTAAATCAGAGTAGCGCTCTTCGGCTGAGAGGAGTCGTGCTGTGAGGTCGGTTACGTGAGCTCTTAGTTGAATAAGCTCATTATTTGACGACTCCTCCTGGCGATTATGTAGTTGCGTGAGGGTGGTGTTGATGTCGTCCAGGCACGTGCTAAAAGCTTGCTGTTGTTGCTTGAGCTCGTGGAGGGTCTCTGGCAGAGGTTGAGTATGCGTAGAGATCCTATCGATCTGCGTTGCCAACGCTTCATGCTGGCATTGTACTCCATGGATCCACTCAGGCAAGTTTTTACAGCGGTCGTCGATGTGTTCAACTTGCTTGACCACTGAATCTTGTCGTTGTTGGATTCCTTGGAGGATGCTTGGCATGGCGCGATTCTGCTCATCAATCTGGGCGACCTGTTGTGTTAGACCCTGCACACAAGAAAAAATAGAATTCAAAATGTTAGAGGGGTCGGTGAGGAGGTTTCGGATGGTGTCGAATTGACGTCCGAATTCTGCACCGACGTTAGAAAAAGGGACCCCAGTAAATGAAGAGTGAGGTGGCTGGGGTCGGGGTGGAATGGTAGTGTCGTGCGGAAAAGACACTGTTGATGGACCCGCGAATTGCGTGGTGACTGTGGATGGGGTCACCAGCGATATCGGGGTGGTGGTAAATGGAAAAGGTGGTGCCATACCCGGAGAGAGAAATGGATCTGGGAATGTTGATGGAAAGTCGGTGGATGTGAAGGAGGTGAATTCGGGCATTGTAGTGGAGAATGGGGTGCCCGAAGTGAAGAAGGGTGGGGGTGGTGGTATGGTTGTGGAGAAGGGTGGGGAGGTAAAAAGTGGTGTGGAGGATGATTGAAGGGTGGTTGATGGTGGTGGGGTAGTAGATATTGGGGTGGTGGAAGGTGGAGAGGTGATAGTGAGCCCAACATTTAGACTCATTATAAAAGAGTCTAGTAATGAGGTTGTAATATGCTCCTCTAGAAGGGGGGGCTCAGGTTCGGGGTGAGGTTTTGATGTTGGTGTCCCCGACAGCTCATGTGCCTTTACAAGCCTTCTGGAAGGTCGTTTGACTAGAATTTTTGTTGATTTAGCTGCCGGGGCATTTATGCTGAGTTCTGCCTGCCCTGCCGTTGCTTTCTTCTATTTGGCTTTGACTGAGGCTATGATTTTGGCGATCTCGTCGTCTGTGAATAGGAGCTTGTCCTTGTCATAGTCAGCAAGTTCTGGAAGTGGAAGCAGGGTTCTGGAGGATTTTGTTGTGGGGCAGAACACGTAGTGCAGCTTTGCATCCTTTACTTTTAAGATATAGGAGTTCTTTAATGTCTGTTCATTGGTAAGGATGTCGCCCTTTATTGGGTTGCATTTGGGTAGAAGTCTATCCATCTTAAGATATTTGATGATAGATGTGATATGACCACCCGTGCAAATTTCTTTTCTGAAGGCGAAGGCTGATAGCTTGAGGAGCATAAGTCGTCCAATGTTAACTGGCATTCCATTTAGGACAGACCAGAGAAAATAGAGATCAGATATGAGTACAGCTCCTCCTTCTGATCTGGGGAATAGTGCGCCAATGATGATTTTGTGAAGAGTGCGCACTAGGCCAGAATGAATGTTAGAGGCCTTGCTTGTCTTTTCATCAAAAGTTGGTAACCCCGTTAGCGATTTCCAGAAGGTATGTTTGTTGAACTTGGGGTGTTCTGTACTAGCGGCCTTAGCTTTCTTCAGCTGGTCTTGATTATCGATGAAAATTTCATTCAGAAGATTTTCAGTGATGACCACTTCGTTGTTAAAGATTCTGGTGGTTATTTTACGGTCACCACCGTCCCTTGCTCTATCCATGATGTCCACTGATTCTTTGTGGAAATAGGTGAAGAATTCTGTTGTTGGCTCAATGTAGGGAATTTCGGATACAAAGCATAGCCGGGAGAGGTTGGAATTGTCAAGAAGAGTGAGGATTATATTATAGATCCCCATCTTCATAAGTATGCTTGGGCAGACATACTTTGTTGGTTTAAGAATTTGGCTGATGGAAGGGATGTTATGGAGATGAAGATTTTCAGGTGGTGGTGCGGTGGTGGTGATGTGGGGGAAAATAGGAATGGTTATTGTGGCAGGGGTGGTAGTGGTGGTGGTGGATGGTGGGATGTACCCTGCCAGGGTTTGTTCCCTTGCAGAGGCAGGGTGTACTTGCTTCCTGGCCCTTTTCTTGGGTGCTGGTTCAGGTGTGGTTACTTGGGCCATTCACTTCCCCTTAGACTTTGCAGTGGGTGATTCTTCCTCGGGGGAAGGCTGATATTCCGAGGCCTCGTCAGATGAAATTTCCTCAACCTCTTCTTCAGAGGGCTCTTCAGCTAAGCATCTGTTGATGCGTCTGATCTCATGCATGACTTTTAGCAGGTTCACCTTTGCCGGGACATGTCCAGTTGTTTCATAGCTATCTATGACTTGTTGTAGTTTGGCCCGATCAACTTCTAATTGTTTCCTTGTCCAGAAAGGGGCATCAGCTGTTCCTTGAGGTTGCTTGGAAGGTGATGTCATTCTAAAATAATTGACAAGAAAACAAAAGTTAGAATTCTTAAATTTGAAATTATAACAAAGTAATATTATTGGAGCTTGAGTTTTAGCAGATTGGTTGAGTTCAAACGGTCCTGAGACCGTTTGGTCTCAAACGGTCTTGAGACCGTTTGGTCTCAAATGGTCTTGAGACCGTTTGGTCCCAAACGGTCTGGAGACCGAATGGTCCCAAACGGTTTGGGTATTCTCTTTTTTTATATATATAGCTCAAACGGTCTGGAGACCGTTTGGTCTCATACGGTCTGGAGACCGTTTGGTCTCAAACGGTCTGGAGACCGAAAGGAAGGCAAACCGCACGGGAGACGAACCACGCGGCCGTTCGTCGGCAGGGAACTGCGATGGCGACGACGGCGATATGGGTAAAGACAGAGTTCGAAAACCTGCGACTGTCTGGCGGTGGTGTAAATCGGTGAACTTCTAGGTGGTCTACCTGTCGATGGGGACGGTGAGAAGTCTGGGTGCGGCGAGCGGCAGAGCAGGAGCGCGGGAATGCGCGGGGGCGACGACGGAGCCGGAGACGACAACGAAGAAGCTGAGTCGACGACGAAGTGATGAAACGGCGGTAGAGACGATGGCGGTGTCAGAGAGGGAGACGAGCGTAAAGACGAAGTTCTGGAATGAAACAGGGAAGTTCGAGAATTCGAGCTTCTAGAAGAGAGAACGTAGGCGAGGAAGGATATATTTATAGGTTTTAGGGGGGGGGGGCGCCCCTTACCAAACGGTCTTGAGACCGTTTGGTCGCAAACGGTCTTGAGACCGTTTGGCCTCAAACGGTCTTGAGACCGTTTGGTCGCAAATGGTCTTGAGACCGTTTGGCCTCAAACGGTCTTGAGACCGTTTGGTCGCAAACGGTCTTGAGACCGTTTGGCCCCAAAATTATGTGAATTTTTATGTATTTTTAGATTAATGATGAAAGAACTTAAAGAAAACAAAAAAAAGGTTTAAAACAAAATAAAAGGCTAGGACTTAGAAAAGGTGATACTCAGGTCTTGGGTTGCCTCCCAAGAAGCGCTTTGGTTTAACGTCGCTGGCTCGACAAAATTTTGCTCCAGCTATGCTGTTGTTATAGGATCATGGATCCCTATAGTTTGTCTTGATAATTTGTCTGCCGGAGTGTGGTATATCTTTAATCTGTGACCATTAACGGTCCTTTCTCCTCCATTATCATCGAGAATAATGACAGCTCCTGTCGGGTATATATGTTTGATTGTGAAAGGCCCCGACCATTTAGTACGCAGTTTTCCAGGAAACATTTTTAGTCTGGAATTGAATAGGAGGACTTTGTCTCCGACGATTATATCCTTTCTTTTTATGTGGCCATCGTGTCACATCTTGGTTTGTTCTTTGTAGATTCTTGCATTGTGGTAGGCTGTCATTCGTAATTCTTCTAGTTCTTGGAGTTGAAGTTGTCTGAATTCACCAACGCCTTTGAGGTCGAAGTTTAGTTGCTTAATGGTCCACCAAGCCTTATGCTCTAATTCAACTAGCAAATGGAAAGACTTCCCATACACTAATCGAAACGGTGTTGTTCCGATTGGTGTTTTGAAAGCTGTGCGGTAGGCCCATAGAGCGTCAGATAGTTTGGTGGACCAATCGGTGCGGTGCTGATTGACAGTTGTTTCCAGGATAGCTTTAATTTGTCTATTAGAGACTTCAACCTGTCCACATGTCTGTGGATGATACGGTGTAGAAACTTTATGGTTGACCCCATATTTTCTTAATAAGGCTTCAAAGCTCCGTTCCAAGAAATGTGATCCACCGTTGGATATTATCGTTCTTGGAACGCCGAATCTGGGGAATATTATCTCTTTAAACATATTGATTACCGGTTTTAAATCACAAGAAATGGTTGGTAGAGCTTCTACCCATTTCGAAACGTAGTCCACAACAACCAAGATGTACATGAATCCGTAAGATGGGGGGAAAGGACCCATGTAATCTATTCCCCATACATCGAAGAGTTCGATTTCTTGCCATATATTCAATGGCATTTCATTTCTTTTGGTTATTCCACCGAATAGTTGGCACTTGTCGCATGATCGCACGTATTCATGTGCATCTTTTGCGATGGTTGGCCAGTAAAAACCAGATTGCAGGACTTTGAGGGCTGTCTTCTTAGAACTCATGTGGCCCCCAGTGGGGCCTGAGTGACAATGCTCTAGAACCGAGGTGATTTCCGTGTCTGGAATGCATCGACGAAAAAGTCCATCTGCGCATAAGCGGAATAGATAGGGCTCGTCCCAGAAATACTGCTTAGCGTCATGAATGAACTTCTTTTTGTCGTGATAAGATGTAGACGGATGAATGATTCCTGTTGCCAAATAATTAACAATGTCGACATACCAGGGGAATCCATTGGCGACTTTCATTAGTTGGTCGTCCGGGAGGGAGTCTCGGATAGGTACTTTGTCTTCATCCTCGACTTCAATACGGCTGAGATGATCAACGACGACGTTTTCCACTCCGCTTTTGTCTTTGATTTCCAAATCGAATTCTTGAAGCATCAATACCCAGCGGATAAGTCTAGGTTTTGCATCTTGTTTCTGAATTAGATACCGTATAGCGGAGTGGTCAGTGTAGACAATGACCTTAGCTCCAATCAGGTATGAGCGGAATTTCTCGAACGCGTAGATGACAGCTAAGAATTCCTTTTCTGTAGTGGTGTAATTTTTCTGTGCTTCATCAAGCGTTTTGGATGTGTAGTATATAACATAGGGTTTCTTGTCGATTCTTTGCCCTAATACGGCCCCTATGGCATAATCGCTCGCATCACACATGATTTCAAAAGGTTGTGACCAATCTGGAGCTCTTAGTATGGGTGTGGAAATCAAGGCATTTTTTAGAGTTGTGAAACTTTGCAAACATTCTTGGTTAAAGTTAAACTCCGTGTCCTTGGTCAGCAGTTATGTCATGGGTTTTGCTATTTTAGAGAAGTCTTTAATAAATCTTCTGTAAAACCCAGCATGACCTAAGAAAGCGCGTACCCCTTTTACGTCTTTTGGTGGCAACAATTTTGAGATAACGTCAACTTTTGCTTGATCCACCTCGATCCCTCTGTCGCTCACTCTGTGTATGAGAACGATACCTTCAGTTACCATAAAATGGCATTTTTCCCAATTTAAGATGAGGTTTGTTTCCTCACATCTTTGTAAAACTTGAACCAGGTTGAGCAGACAGTTGTCGAAAGAGTCTCCATAAACTGAGAAATCGTCCATGAATACCTACATTATAGATTCTGTTAATCCTTCAAAGATAGAAGACATGCATCTTTGGAAAGTGGCTGGTGCGTTACAAAGCCCGAATGGCATTCTTTTGAAAGCATATGTCCCAAAAGGACAGGTAAAAGTAGTTTTCTCTTGATCTTCCAGGTGTATAGGGATTTGGTAAAACCCGGAATAACCATCTAGGTAACAAAAGAACTTTTGATGAGCTAAGCGCTTGAGAACCTCATCTAGGAAGGGCAGGGGTAGTGATCTTTTCGCGTTGATTTATTAAGTTTTCTATAATCAATGCACATTCGCCACCCAGTCACGGTTCTAGTGGGCACCAGTTCATTTTTATCATTAAGAACAACAGTGGTCCCCCCTTTTTTCGGGACCACCTGCACTGGGCTTACCCATTGAGAATCCGAAATGGGGTAGATGATACCTGCTTTTAGAAGTTTGAGGACCTCGAGGCGAACCACCTCCTTGAGGTTAGGGTTCAACTTTCTTTGGTGTTCTCTTGATGGTTTGAATTCTTCAACCATGGGCAATTTGTGCATGCATAAAGCGGGATTTATACCCGTCAAGTCAGTCATTTTATATCCAATGGCTTTCTTATGCCGCTTTAGTTCATCGAGAAGTCTGTTTTCTTGGTCTTCCTCCAGAGTGGAGCTGATAATTACTGGACAGAGCTTCTCGTTATCAAGAAAAACATGTTTGAGCCCCTTGGGTAGGGCTTTCATTTCAGGAGCCTTAGGTGGCTCGGTAGCTTCTATAATGGTGATGGCCTTAAGTTCTTCAAAGGTGGCTGTTGGGGCTTCTTCAGCTTTTTCTAAGTATTGAAGGCATTGTTGCACTAGTTCACTTGCCGAGAATTCTACTTCTGGATTTGTAAGGGTAATTTCCAATTCATCGGAGGGTTTAGACATTTCTAATTGGGACATTTGATATATAGCATCCAGGAGAAACAATTCCTCTTGAATGCTTGGACCTTTCATGCTATTAAGAACTCTGAACTGGAAAGCTTCCTTCCCAAGTCTCAAGATAATAGTTCCTGCTTCTACATCGATAAGTGCTCGGGCAGTAGCTAGGAAAGGTCTGCCGAAGATTCTCGGGTATCTTAGGTCTTCTTGTATGTCCATAATAATGAAATCGCACGGGACATAAGAATTCGTTCCTATTATGATAGGAATATCCTCGATAATTCCAAGAGGGGCAGTTATGGTAGAGTCAGCTAACTGAATTCTCATTGTCGTAGGTAACAAATCAGTGAAGCCTAATCTTTTACACATAGAATAGGGCATAATAGATATACTTGCTCCTAAGTCTGCCAATCCTTTCTTGCTGGAGCCATTTCCAATAGAACACTGAATACCGAAGGAACCTGGGTCCTTCTTTTTCTTTGGCATTTTGTTAAGCAGAATGTCTGAAGTGGTCTGAGCTAGTTTCACCGTTTTGTGCTCTTCTATCGTATATTTTCTCGACAACAGGGTTTTCAGGTATTTGGCCCAAGCGGGCACTTTGGAAAGAGCATCGAGGAAAGGAATATCAATGTATAGTTTTTTCATAGCTTCTTTGAATTTCTGGAACCTAGTGTCCATTTTGGTCCCTTTCAGCCTGTCCGGATAAGGAATTCTGGGTGGGACTTCTGGCATTGGTTCCTTTTCTTTTTCTTTCTCAGTAAAATTTTCTATTTCTTTGCTTGGGTTTCCTGTTGGGGAAAGAATAGCTACATCATCATCATCATGGATGATTCTAGTGACGTCAGGCAGGACACGACCAGACCATGTGGTGATGGCACTCAGTTGTTCTGGTCTGTTTTGGTTGTGTCGTGGGTTTGCCTCTGGTTGTCCAGCAAAGGTGCCGGCTTGTGGTTTCAGTTGGGCGGCAATCTGTGCTAGTTGGGTCTCCACGACCTTTTGTTGAGCTTGCTGGTTTGCGAGCATAGTTTGTTGAGATTGAAGCATCTGTCTAATCAAAGATATTTCATCAGATGATTGGGGAGGAGCACCCCTCTGTTGATATTGAGTGACTTGTTGTCCTTGTGGTTGTTGTAAAGGTGCAGTTAACTGTGGTTGTTGTGGCTGCTGCAACTGAGGTTGTTGTGGCTGCTGTAACTGAGGTTGTTGCAGCTGCGGGTGCAGTCCTGGATGGGTATATTGGTAAGAAGGGTTCCTAAGATAGTTAGATCTTTGGAAACCATGTCTATAATTCCCCTGATTGAAGTTATTCTGAAATCCTGGTGGTTGTCTATTGAAAGATCTACCTTGTGTCTGTTGTTGTGGGTTGGCGGTCCCTGCAGGATTCCCATATTGAAAACCAGGATGATTTCTTGGTTTATCTGGATTGTAATACACCTGGCCAGGTATTGAATGGATGGAGTTGACTTGCTCTGGCATTTGGTCCTCGGGATGCTCAATAATGGGCTCATATTGCGGCACAGGTGGTTGTAAATCCATCATGACATTGTACAACAGACCACATGATAATGTGGGATGATCAGATGCATGACAGGCTTCACAAGTTCCAGTAGCTGCTTTTACTTGTTGAACTTGAGAGATTTTCTTCTTGTCATATTCCCCAAAAGAAGTTTCGAGGGCTTGTTGCTTGCTAGCAATAGTCTTCAGGGCCTCTGCAATGGCCTTGAGTTCCATAGATTCTCCAGCTTTGTAAACTTTAAGAACTCCCTTGGGTTGGTTAGATGACCTTCCCCAATTGGATTGGTTCTCGGCCCCTAGCGTAACTATATTCCAAGCATCTTCATAGTTCTTTCTCATAAAATTTCCTCCAGATGAGGAATCTAGAAATTGCTTGATATCATCACTTACTCCTCTGTAGAATGTTTCTATTAGTTGATTTTGAGATATGCCATGGTGAGGACACTTTCTCAGGAGTTCCTTGAATCTTTCCCAATCTTCCGCAAGTGTTTCTCCAGGTAGTTGGGCGAAGTGATTAATCTGTCCCCTAATCTCATAGGTTAGTGAAGGTGGAAAGAATTTCTCAAGAAACTTTTCTTCTAAAGGAGTCCAAGTAGTGATGATGGGGTGTCTATCTAAAGAATTGTACCAGCTTAGCGCTCTTCCAGATAAGGTGAAGTGAAAAAGGTGTAACATTATTGCTTCCAGGGCGATTCCTGCTTGAGGTACAAGTCGACAGAGTGACTTGAATCTCTTAAGGTGATCCATGCAATCGTCTCCAGGTGCTCCAAAGAAAGAGATGCCTTGCATGATTTGGATCCATTGTGTCCGGATTTCAAAGTTTGGTATGTTAATAATCGGTGGTCAGACTGGGTGATCATCTTCATAATTCTTCGGGACTGCGTAGTCCCAAAGTTGCTTGTTTCTTAGCGCAAGTTGAGCAGCAACATTCTCAGCTTGGATGCGGGCTTGTTCCTCAGCTCGAATCTCAGCTTGCACTTGAGCACGAGTGTCTGCAATAAGTTGTGCTCGTTGTGCTGCTATGGCGGCGTTAACTCTTTCTGCAACAAGGCGTTGCTCGTCAGCCATTTGTCTGGCTCTTTGGCGATTAAGTCTAATTCTTCGGTGGAAACTTCTTTCTACCTCAGAGTCGTACTCTGGTTCAGGGGAGAATCTGATGCTATGCGGGGTTTGCATACACATTTTCTACCTGAGTAGAAAGAAAATCACACGTTAAGATGATGGAAGGTAACGAAGAAATCAAGAAGATTTGGAGTAGTTATCAAGAAAAAGTGTAAAATCCTAATCAACCAAGAAGTTGTTAAGTAAAAACTAAAACGTTCCGTTGTCCCCGACAACAGCGCCAATTTTTGATGGACTTTTGCAACGCCACTAAAAATCCTAGAGATGATGAATCCCTAAGTTTAGCCTTGCTAGTACTATGGTAAGATCTCCACCCACGTATTCTAAGACACGCGGAAGTCTTATCGTAGTATAGTTAAGGGTCGAATCCTCGGGACAACGGTCTTGATGTAATCAAGATGGAAAACATTTTAGTCGTACTTAACTACTTAACAGTTAATATTTAGATCGAAGGTTTGATTTGGTTTTAAGCTAAGTGCGAGGAAAGTAAAGCAAGAAAGTAGAAATTAAGGTTGTAAACAATGATTAAAAACCACTAGGATGTTATCAGGTTTCACACCACTACACATGGATCAAGACATGCAACATAATAAAACAACCTGCAAAGAGAGTCAAATCAGTTAGTATCTTGTAGTCCTAGCTTCCTTTCAGATAACTAGCTACGAGAAGTGTGGAGTATTGCAACGCCAGCCATTCCATAATGAATAGTCACTTGCTTTGCATTACTCCTTCATGAAATGTGTTCCTCGACCTTACCAAGGTTGCACCTTCATACGTCAACTGATTCCATTTCATAGTATGGAAGTGCAACGATGGGGGTGAGTTTACTCCACTCATGAAAGCACTCCTAGATACCGAAATAGACATATGGTGACTACATACATCTAAAACCAACATTCAATCGATATTCAAATCTAAGGGTACAAACATAGACAATTCATACCGAAAGATAATAAGTAACACAAGTTGATGATCAAGCAACTAGCATTCATTAAACGATTGATTTTGAATTGGAAAGGAGAGTATCTCTATTGCAAACAATTGAATTACATTGCATGAAATGAAAACATGGGTAGCGGGGATACTCCCCGCACCCTAGTGAATGAGACTACTCGCTCATCTCAAGAGCAAAGGAGGAGGTGAGAAGAGAGAGAAAGAACGACATCTCCACGGAGGAGGGAAGGTTGAACCCTTGGTGGAGAGAGCAACGATCTTCACACTTCGTGGCTGCTTGATGATGGATCTTCTCTTCCCACCTTCTTTGTTGATGAGAGAGAAGGTAGCTTGATGATGGGTCGTGGATCTCAAACCGGCAGCCTCGGGGCGATGGATGAAGGATGGAATTGCTCTGGGACTGGAGGGGCAGCCTTTGGGCGTCTAAGAGATCTCCCCCTTGAAGTGACCCTTGGGGTCTTATTTATAGGCTCAAGTTGAGCCCAAACGGTCTTGAGACCGTATGGGGATCTCAAACCGTTTGCCTTTATGCGGTCTCTGAGATTGTATGGCCTTCACACGGTCTTGGGACCATGTGGCCTTCATACGGTCTTGGGACCGTGTGACCTTCATATGGTCTTGGGACCGTGTGGTCTTCATATGGTCTTGGGACCGAGTGACCTTCACACGGTCTTGGGATCGTGTGGTCTTCATACGGTCTTGAGACCGAGTGACCTTCCCACGGTCTTGGGACCGTGTGGTCTTCATACGGTCTTGAGACCGAGTGACCTTCACACGGTCTTGGGACCGTGTGGTCTTCATACGGTCTTGAGACCGAGTGACCTTCACACGGTCTTGGGACCGTGTGGTCTTCATATGGTCTTGAGACCGTGTGGAGTCTTTGTAATTTTTTTGTGTGTTTTCTGTAATGATAAAGAAGAAAAGTTAGTTTATTGGTAAATCCACAATAAAGTAAAAAGTTAATGATTCTATCTAATTTATCTAATAAAGAGTATGGAAAATTAAGGATAACTAATAAGATAACGTCACAAAATGGGAGGTTATCACTGGTGTTGCTGATTTCCTACTTAGTGCATCATCAACCACATTGGCTTTCCCTGGATGATAATCAATTGTACAATCGTAGTCCTTGATTAATTCCATCCAGCGGCGTTGCCTCATATTTATCTCGTGCTGAGAAAAGATGTACTTAAGGTTCTTATGGTCTGTGAAAATCTAGAATGTTTCTCCATAGAGATAAGGTCTCCAGATCTTCAAGGCATGGACCACAATAGCTAACTCTAGATCGTGTGTCGGATAATTCTCCTCGTGTTTCTTAAGCTGTCGGGAAGCAAAAGAAGTCACTTGCTTATCCTGCATCAACAGACATCCTAAGCCATTCTTAGATGCATCATAGATGACTATATACCCCTTTCCTTACTCAGGTAGCACCAACACAGGTGCACATGTTAACCTTTCCTTCAGCAACTAGAAAGGTTGTTGACACTTGTCATTCCAGACAAAAGGAATCTCCTTCCTTGTCAACTTAGTCAGGGGTAAGGCTATCGAACTGAAGTTCTTAATGAACCTTATGTAATAGCCAGCCAGTCCTAGGAAACTTCTTATCTCTGTCGGTGTCTTCGGCTATTCCCATTGCAGGACAGATTCTACCTTCTTAGGATCAACACGAATACCTGAGGCAGATATTACATGTCCACGAAAGGAAACTTTTGGCAACCAGAACTCACACTTACTAAACTTAGCATATAACTTATGCTCTCTTAGCAAAGTCAAAGCTTGGCGAAGATGCTGCTCATGTTGTTGAGCATCTCTACTGTATATCAGAATGTCATCTATAAAGACAACAACATACTGATCTAGAAAAGGTCGAAAGATTCTATTCATGAGTTCCATAAATGCAACTGGTGCATTAGTTAGTCCAAATGACATAACTATGAACTCATAGTGACCATACCTTGTTCTAAAGGCAGACTTAGGTATGTCACCCTCCTTGATACGTAATTGATGGTATCCCGACCTTAGATCTACCTTAGAAAAGATAGTCGCACCACACAACTGGTCAAACAAGTCATCAATTCTTGGTAAAGGATACTTGTTCTTTATAGTGACTTTGTTTAACTGTCTATAGTCAATGCATAACCGCATCGACCCATCCTTTTTCTTAACAAAAAGGACTGGAGCACCCCAGGGTGAAGTGCTCGGTCGGATAAAACCTTTCTCAAGCAACTCTTGCAGTTGTTTCTTGAGCTCTACCATCTCAGCAGGCACCATCCTATACAATGTTTGTGCTATTGGTTGCGTGTCAGGGATTAGATTTATTTCAAAATCAATCTCTCGGGGCGGCGGAACACCTGGAAGTTCTTCAGGAAATACATCTTCAAATTCCCTGACTACAGGAACTTCAGAAGGATAAGGGCTTTCCATTGTGGTATCAACCACATGGGATAAGAATGCAAGGCATCCTTGTCTCTTCAGCCTCTCAGCTACCATAGCTGACACAAGACATGTGGGAAGAATCTTTCTATCTCCCTGAAAGATCCATGTGTCACCACCATATGTGAAAACAGCTTGCTTAGAACTACAATCCAAGACAACCTTATACTTCTCTAAGGTGTCCATCCCAAGGATTATATCAAAACCCTGCATCTCAAGTGGTATAAGATCCACTTGAATGCGGTGATCAGAAAAGAAAAGATTGCAGGGAGAACACACTTCCCGCAATATTGCATATCTCATCAAAGGTGTCTCTAACAGCAAGCTATCTATTCTATGACTAACAATCATATTGCAGTCATCAATCACTTCTCGAGTGATAAAAGAGTGTGTAGCACCCGGATCAATTAACACAGATACGAAGCAGGATAAAGTCATATCAGAATAAAGCAGTTCCATCTGACCTGTCCCAACCCGAGGGTTGACTACTGCTTTAGGGTGGTTCATAGAATAGAACCTAGCTGTCGCTTGCTGTTGACCCTATGCTCGATTGTTAGATGTCGAAGATCCAGCTTAGGACACTGGTCCACGTCCTCTAGCACCACTGCCAGGATGTTGCCTCTGAGATCCCTGCTGACTCTGCCTCAGTTTCTGGGTCACACTCCTGACTTTCTCAGGACAGTCTCTCACCAGATGGCCTTCTTTTCCACATCTATAACAAGTTATATTCCCCCTTGGTGGTTTGGGTGGTCCTGTTACTGACATAGAAGCTGAGCTGTGAGCTCCCTTTGGTGGTAAACTACGGTTCCTACCCTTACTTGACGTCCACTGCATCTGGGTATTAAACCTTGGTGGTGGTGTAGGCACAAAATACCTAGGTTTCTTGAGACTCCCATCACTATGTCCTAGAAACTGTGGGTATTCCTTCTTACCCTTGGTCTATCGCTTCTCAACTACATACCTCTCTATATGTCTTACAGATTCCACAAAAGTTGCAAACCTCTCCCGGTTCTCAAGAGCAGACACCAGAGTGGTTAATTCAGCGTTCAACCCCTTCTCGAACCTCCGAATTCTCTCCTCATCATTAGATGCCATGTGCGGAAAGAACTGCAACAACTCCATGAACCTAGCTTCATACTCGCTAATGTTCATAGGCCCTTGCTTAATCCTATCAAACTGAGAGATCTTCTCATCTAGATACGTCTTGGGAAAGTATCTAGCGAAAAATTCATGCCTGAATTGATCCCATCCAATCACAACTCCAGGTCTTTTGCCCTCCTCAATGGTCCACCAGTGTCCATCACTTCCTTTGAGGAGATATACAACATGTCTGACCCTCTCATCATCAGGAATCATAAGGATTCTGAAGGCTTTCTCCAACTCAGTCAACCATAGATCGACATCTGCTGGATCGGCTGTAAGCATACTCCAAGGCTCCTACCCTCTTAAGCCTTTCAAAAGTCTTACCGACACCATGTCTTTCATCATGGGGTGCTGCCCTGTGTGCAGGTACTGGCATTCTATCCGTCATGTGGGTCATAGCTGCCATAAATTGCCCGAACATAGTCTGGAAGTCTGGGTTCCCCATGTCAGCTGGGTTGAACTAGGGCTGTTCAGGTATAGGTTCTTCCCTGTCCTGGTCTCTTGCACCATTTCCCAGTGCAACAACACTGCTCTCAGTAGCGTGTTCTTCGTGTGATCCAGACATCCTTAGTTCTTCTTCTCCTATAAGAGCAGAAGACACTATTAGATAAACTGGAAGACACTAGAACAGACTCAACTTACCTTAATCATATGTCTCTGTAGACTCAGCGAACCTAGATATCTGATACCACTTAATTTGTGGCATACAACTCATAAAACCAGATTAACTAATGCGGAAGCGTAATATTAACAACTGAATTACTGAAAATCACTAAAAATTAAAACCATTTATCAAGAGATCCATTCATAGGAAAACTCTTTCATTTAGAACCAAAATAAAACATTACATCCTGGTTCATATATACATACATTACATGCATCATTGCACCTCGAGGCATATATGAACAAAATCTCAGATCGAAGTATCAAAACACTAACTCCTAGGACCTGAGAGTACAGAGATGACTATAGGACTATCTACACAAAACTAGATAGCCAATGTCTCCACCTGTTGGATCACTGCTATCCCTGTGTCTGCTGCTGCTGCTCTTCTCCTACAGAAGAGTTTCTACCTCGATGTCTGCGTCTACCTAAAAACATTGGATCCCACAGGGGTGAGACAACTATAAAAATTTCCCCGGCGGGAGATATAACTATCCGTCAAAACATTGTCATTGCAGTTTAATAGAAATAAACTGAGCAGTGACAATATATAATCTAGTAACAGGTGAATCAACATCTATACAGATTATAGCAACATTCTTAGGCAAGTATTACAACTATAACTTGATTAAGCAGCATGTCTCATATTCGATATGAATTAAAGAAACATAAGTCCATTCCTGTATCAAGGTAATACTAAACAATATATCATCAATCAGTGTTTCTCATATTTCAATCTTATGTAAATACGCTACATGGCTGTTTATATTTTACAAAAAGATTTAATCTCTAAGGAGATGAGGTATACTGCTCATACTCCAACTGACCATTTCTGGGATCGAAATCAGTACCATAAATAGGTCAATGGAAGAGCCGGATTCCCATGACCTCCCACATCCTGGTTAGCACAGGACTACAAGCAGGACTGTGTCAATTGCTCAAATAGCTTTCCAGGGTATAGTGGAACTTCGCTATAGAGTTACAGCGTCAACTGCACTCTCATCGGCAATCAAGAGCATTAATGTTTATCTCCATCGACCCGACATAAAATAACATTGGGAGATTAATGATATATCTATCCCAACCATCGGGAGATTTATGTTGCATCTATCCCGACACATGAAGGATTGAGAGGTTTGATGTTTACCTTCCCTCAATCTCTTGACATAGACGTAAGGATATTTTCTCCCATTTACCCCCACATATTTAAAATATGCGAATTCCAGGAATTCCATAGAAAACCTGTTTCACCATCACCAACTGCTGACGATGATGGATCTATGGTCAGAGCACTACATGAATAGATTTCACTTGATTAATTAGGTACATTTTCATATTCTTTTAGCATCAGGAAAGTTCTCAAACAAAACTTATTATGACAATGCTATAAAGAAACATGTACTATTTTCATCAATTGCTTAACAATCTTTAAAAGGTATTGGGGACTCAGTCCCTTATCTAAAAGTTGGGAATTCTCATCCCTTCACAATTTCATCACCATAATCATATGGCCTTGGGTAATTAAACCCTTGATTCAACATTAAGCATTGTTATCACTTTTCTAGGTAACCAACACCTTCAGGTCAATTGACCAAGGCAAACATGATACTTGATATTACAAGCATCACACATGGTACTTGATGCCCATTAACTCTCTTGATAACTCTTACCAGGAAGAAAGGTATATTATGGCACTCAAGGTACAATCACAATAGTGAATTAAACATCATAGCTCATACCTGGCCATGATCATCATTTCAAGATACCTGCATTGTTAGCACAGATAATACAGTGATATCAAGTGCATATCAGAACCATGTTCAACAAATATGAAATTCACTATTCACGGGTAACACCACTATTCCCTTACCAGGGTTAGGGTTTCCCATTTCATGACATATAAGGATAATCATCCCATTATCACATCAAAGATATGGTTTATCACCATATTGCCCAAGATTAGGGTTCATTATGCATTATATAGTATTATCCTGGGTTTGGGCTTCACATCCCATCAATCATCACGGTTTCTCATGAATCCATTCTTAGTTAGGGTTTCACATCAAAATCACCCTATAAAAGGATTTACATTCATTGTTCCACAATTTGGGTTTACTATTTATCCCAATTAGGGTTTCATAATCCATCACCCATAATTAGGGTTTACTATTCATCCCAATTAGGGTTTCATAATCCATCACCCATGATTAGGGTTTGCTATTCATCCCAATTAGGGTTTCATAATCCATCACCCATAATTAGGGTTTACTATTCATCCCAATTAGGATTTCATAATCCATCACCCATAATTAGGGTTTACTATTCATCCCAATTAGGGTTTTGGATTACATTACTCTTAATTAGGTATGTACACATCATCACCCTAAATTAGGACTTCATTCATACATTGGATTATGGTTTCAAATTATAAAATGCCCTAGATTAGGGTTAAGGTTCATCAACCTTGTCAATTAGGGTTTTGGGTTCATGATTAGGGTTTTATGATCTCTTTACTTAAGGATCATACCATAAATAACCACATGAATTAAACTCATGTACTAAACTCATGCTATTATCCTTTCAACTTGATTAGGTCATATCAACCCTCCCATCAAGTTCATACAACTATGAGTGACATAGTATACCGAGTCATTTCTCTTATAAGCAATTAGGGTTTCTTCCTTAATTGACACAAAACCCTAGGTACTATTAGGGTTTCAACCTTTGTACCTTTATTAACTAACCATCATTGGATAATTGGAACCAGCATTGCCTTCAATATCCAAATGATTGAACCACTAACAACCTCCATGCGGTTTTGAAGTTTCAACACCAAACGGTTTTGAAACCATTTGCCACCAAACAGTTTTGAAATCGTTTGACCCCAAATGGCTTTGAAACCATTTGGCCCCAAACAGTTTCAAGACCGTTTGGTATCAAACGGTCTCAAGACCGTTTGGGCCAAATCAGTCCCAAAACCACAATGGCTCATAAGGTCAACCATCAATTCCATTGATCTCCAATTGCATCATGAATCGACTATTAGTTATTCAATTGAAAGGTTCATCAATCTAAACCATTAGTTCATCATCCATGGATCAACCTTCAATCCACCAAATGGTTTTGAAACCGTTTGCCCCAAAAAGTTTTGAAATCATTAGGACCAATCAAGGATTTCTCCAATCAATTCAATTAGGGTTTCCACTTGAAGGATCGTGCACACATTGGATCAATCAATTGAGTCGATTGGATCATCATCCCACCTATGATTAAGTTCAGACCCCAAATGGTCAACCATACCAAACGGTCAACCATGCCATGCGGTTTGGAGTCCAAACGGTCAACTATATCAAATGGTCAACCATTCCATGCGGTTTGGAATCCAACTTTACCAAACGGTTTGTAAAACCGTTTGGACCAAAAGTCCAAGACCGTTTGCCTTTTTTTCTTTGATTAAGGTGTGTGCTTATGAATAGGTTATCATCTTGAACCTTTAAACTCACAGAACTACTGCCATTTTTCATGGCAACTCCATCAATTAAGAATGGCTATTGCAACAATGACAATTAAATCAATTGCAAGTAGAAATTGAATTCAATGACAAGATTAAGGGTTAGAGTTATATAACCCACCTTCAAATCTGATCCCAAGCTCCAAGCTTCACGGCTCCAATGGTGGTTGAATCTCTAGCAACCTCCCTAGGTCGTTTCTCAAGCTTTTGGAGTGAAAGGATCGGCTAGGGTTGAAGATAGAGTGAAGAAATGAAGGAATCATGTATTGTTTTATGATTTTCACCATGAAATCAAGAAGAACGAAGGTCAAAGGCTTACCAAAAGGTTGGGGACGTACTCCCTGATTTTCTTAGCTCTCTTGGTCGATTTTGCAGGAACGGGGAAGAAAGGAATAAAAAAAGACCCTTAGGTGGTTTGGAAAAAGGCTCTTTTATAAGAAAATTGATGAAAGAGAAAATGTTTTATTAGAAATTCAATTAATTCCAAAAATGGTACAACCTCTTCCTCCTTGGTTTGCTTGCATGCAAAGGCAACTCAAACCCACCGAACTCCCTTCCATTATCCATGGATTAAGGAAAAGAAAATAAGCACCTTAATCCATTATAATACCAATATACATTTTTGAGTGGAAATTCTTTTTCTTATAATAAGGTGAGTGGAATTTCACCTCCTTAAGATATTTTCGGTCCTTGAAAGGCTCAAGGACGTCCACTCATGCATATGAATTCCACCATTTAAATTTTGGTTGAAGGCCCTTCAATTATTTTATTTATTTTTGCATTAATATATCCATTATGCTTAAATCTTGATTATTTTAATATCAAGATTCTCTCTCCTTCAACTTAATTCAAACAAGGCACCCCTATCATTTTATTTGCTCCACATGATGCCGAGAAACATTAGGGACCTTATTGAAGTGGTTATTTACATATTGCACCCTAGGTTTTGGGTAAATTGCACATTACACCAAAACTAGGTTTTCATGCACAAACATTGCTTTATCAGCTCTTTCTTGGAATTCAGGCTATCACAAGCCATACCTCTGCATCATCTTCATTCCCATGATGCTTTAACACATGGGGAACATATTATCATGCACAATTTGCAAACAGACCCCTCAACTTGAGTGATTTGCACTTTAGTCCAAAATAGGCAAAATATTGATTTCAACAATATTCAAAAAGGACTAAAATTGTAATATAAATTCCTCTTGAGCCCTAATTACTTTTCAAAGACAAAAGAATACATATAATTACTCTCATTATGCAAAACACCTAGGGTTACTTCATAACCCAGGTCAGGGATGTTACAACAGAGGTGGAAAACCTCTCCCTGTTCTCTAAAGCAGACACAGGAGTGGTTAGTTCAGTGTTTAACCCCTGCTCAAAACGCCAAATTCTTTCCTCATCATTAAATGTCATTTGCAGACAAAACCACAACAACTCCATGAACTTAGCTTCATACTCGCTAACGTTCATCTGTCCTTATTTAATCTTCTCAAATTGAGAAATCTTCTCATCTAGATACGTCTTAGGGAAGTATCTACTGACGAACTCTCGTCAGAATACCTCCCATCCAATTTCTTCACATAGTCTCTTATCTTCTTCTATCATCCACCAATGACCAACACTCCCTTTTAGGAGGTACAAAACATGTATTACCTTTTCAGCTTCAGGGATATCAAGGATCCTGAAAGCCTTTTCCAGTTTTGTCAACCACAAATCAACATCTGTTGGATCAGATGTACCAACATAATCTATGGCTCCAACCCAACGAAGTCTCTCAAAAGTCTTGCCGGCTCCATAGCCCTCATGGTGAGCTGATGCCCTAGGCACAAGTATTTGCATCCTATCTGTCATGTGAGTCATGGCAGCCATAAACTGCCCAAACATGGCCTGGAGGGCTGGGTTCCCCATGTCAGCTTGATTTAATTGGGGCTGTTCATGTACAGGCTCCTCTCTATTATGGTCTTCTGCACCTCCTCCTGGTGCAGCAGTGCTGCCCTCAGCAGCAAGTTCTTCATGTGGTCCATACATCTTCAAGTTCTTCTCCTCCTATGTGGGTAGAAGATACTATTAGATAAACTGGAAGACACTTAGAACAGACTCTACAACCTTAGTCCTATGTCTCTGTAGACTCAACGAACCTAGATCTCTGATACCACTTAATTGTGGCATACAACTCTCAAAAACATAATTAACTAATGCAAAAGCGTTCACTAAGAAGCGGATTACCAAAAATCACTAAAAATTAAAACCTTTTTATCAAGAGATCCATAAAGGAAAACTTTCTCACATAGAACCAAAGTAACATAGTTACATTTTTGTTCAAAGGTACATATTCTGTACCATCTCCTTCTGAGAATTACAATCATTAACTGTCATGTCAAGCTAAACACAGGTAGTATAAAATCTCGAGGCACTGAGCCAAAATCTCAAAAGCACTAACTAATACTCTAAGGACCTGAGAGTACAAAGACGACACATAGGACTCTATTTACATCTATACAAGGCATAACAGCCAATGTCTCCACCTGAGACTTCACTGCTATCCCTGCTGTTGTTGCTGCTGTCCTTCACCTACTAAAGAATTTCTGCCTTCTTGTCCGCATCCACCTAAAAATGTGATTCCCACGGGGGTGAGACAATTATAAATTGCCCCAGCGAGAGATATAACTCTCCGCCAGAAACATTATTATTGCAGCTTAAGAGGAATAATATACACAAAGGAATCATATTTGTTTGGCAGGAATTAATTCAATGTCTAGTAGATTAGAACATCATTCTTATCAAAAGCAATGCGGCTATAATTTGATAGAACAACATGTCACTTATCCTTTAAAGAATATGAAGAACATGTATAATGTTTATTCACTATAGAATAATTACCACAACATTAACTCTCTTCAGGCTTAGATCATATATCTAATGTCTGGCATTGTCATTGTGGAGTCATGTCCTGTAGCCATACTCTTTTCACAAAGTGTTGGGATCTTAGTCCCTCAACTCATCAAGTACATTTACACTTCTTAATAAGTTCATTATCATGATTATAGAATCTAGGTATTTGAACCCATAACTCACCATAGAACACTTGTTATCACTTATTAGGTAACTTCATACCTTCATATCATCTGACCCAGGGACATTATAATTCTTGCTACACAAAGCATTGGACATAGTTCACAAAGCTCATACCACCTCTTATTACCCCTTAATAGGCAATACGGCATATTATGGCTTATGAAGCTCATAAACAATCTAAGATAATTAGCACATCATGTGACAACACAACTCATTAATTGTTGGTTACCTCTCACTAAGAAACAAAGCATATGAAGGCTTATAAGGCCTACAGAACATTTTCAATATACAGAACATCATAGCTCATACCTAGCTATGCTCATCTTCTCAATATATCTGCAAGATTAGTAATCATGATACAATTACATATCAGTACCATGCGATACAAGGGTTATCTTATTACATTCATAACCCATTAGTCTGTATTTGAGCTTCACATAGGATTACCCTGTGTTAGAATTTCACATAGTAGTACCCTGTATTAGGGTTCACATAGCATTAACTTGTCATAGGGTTTCACATAGCATTACCTGTATTAGGGATCACATAGCATTAACTTGTCACAGGGTTTCACATAGCATTACCTGTATTAGGGATCACATAGCAAGGAATCAATATGGATATTCATAAGTATTCGATCATACTTATCTATTCTCATTATTCATCATTAAATGAGTTATCAACACACAACATGAGTTTCTCTCTCATCTTTGCCAAAATATGATTACATCATAGTTTATAGGTTTGGATTAACCTTATTATAAGGCATGTTAGCCTACATTTAACAGGGTGCATTACATCTCAAAGTAACCATTGACATGACACATCCCATGTGTCATTCATCCAATTGAATTGGACTTATAACTCATCAAGGTATACCAGTATTGGGGTGTTGGATGTGATATCTATCATATCTTGATGTATCACTTCCCTCAACACCTTTATCTTACTTGAGTTCATACACTTAGCTTGTATTAGGGTATTCCCCATCCTAATACTTTATGCACCAGTTCATCACATTTATCATGTAAAGTAGTGGTAATTAGTCACTCACTTAGAATATACAACCATTGCCAATACTATGGACTCATCCTTGAGTTAGGAACTATTAATATAAGGATATTCATTATCAACCTCTCTAGGTGTCACATTTGTCATAACATTATTCACTATTCCATTATTAGGAATAGTATTCTCCATATTTATAATTTGAGGGTTCACATAGAATATTCCATACATTTATGGATTTCACATAGTATTACTCTTCATTAGAGTTTCATATAATCAACCTTCTATATCAGGATTTCACCTAGTATTATGTGAAATTAAGATTTCACAACACATCACCCAGTGCTAGGTCTTCACCTAGGATTAGTGGCAGTACCCTATATTAGGGTTTCATGCACCTTACCCCATTTTAGGGATTAAGGTTTTCTATTCACATCCAAGTAGGGTTTCTCTTACCTCATACCCAAATTTGGGTTTCCTTCATTATTACACTAAGTTAGGGTTACATCATCATCCTAGATTTATGATAACACTCAGCTTTTCCCTAAATTAGGGTTTCACACATAGCTTTGCCCAAATTAGGGTTTCATACACAGCTTTGCCCTAATTAGGGTTTCACACATAGATTTGCCTCAGAAAAGGGTCTACATTCAATAACCCACAATTAGGGTTCACTATTTATCCCAATAAGGGTTTCACTTAGAATTGCTCTAAATTAGGATTAGGGCTCATTGATTAGGGTTTCATGATTCTCATTATTATGGATCAAACCCTTATCACATAGTTTACTCATAATGAGAGAATTAGGGCTTAATTATATAAGCATTCATCTCTCTCATTCTCTCTCCCATCCTCTTTAGGATGTTAACTACTCCAAGATTAATCTAGGTCAACTCTTCACTTGAGTACACATAGCTAGGGTTAACCTTCACAATCATCATGGGTCTACATCTTTAATAATCACATAACTGATTTACCTTTGATCATATTAGATGTCCAGATGGTCTATCAATTAAACCATCAATTATATAAAGAATTCAAAAGAATTGACCAATTAAACTTTCAATTCCACAAAGTGATCAATTGTGTTAACCATTGAAATCTTCAAATGCATTAAGTATCTAAATAGGTTCACCATATTGGACCTTCAATTACATGAGATATTCAAATGGATTAACCATGTGTCTTTCACAAAGTTAATTACTTAGACCGTCAATGATCTTGGTTCTCATACATCAATTAGTTGAAAACCATTTAAACAAGTTGTACTTGAAACCAATTAGACAAAGTAGGTATTGAAACCTTTTGCACTTTGGGTCTCCAAACGGTCTTGAGACCGTTTGGTCCTAACCTTCTCAAAACCGCATGGACCAAAAAGGCACTTCAACACTCAATCGACTCAATGTTTCAATCCATGGACCAATTATAAATTGAACCACTAAGGTATTCATCAATTGGACCAATGAATCACCATTCAATTAGACCTTCAATTTAGGGTTTTGAACCCAATTGAACTAGGTTTGATAATCAAGAAACCATCACTTATGGTTTGAAATCGAGGATCCATCAATGGTTGACATTGTGGAACCAAATCAATTGAAATCAATGAACTATCATCATCACATGATATGACCTGACCTCAAACGGTCTTGGACGACCACCAAACGGTCTTGAGACCATTTGGTTGATCTCCAAATGGTCTTGAGACCGTTTTCCCATCTCATCATCAAAAACCATGACATCCAATTAGGGTTTTGGACCATTGGATTGATTATCAAATCAGCACTTAGTTGCAATTCAATTTAGTACCTTTGGACCTTCAAACACTATACTTAACCCTAGACCTCAAAACGGTCTTGGGTGACCCCCAAACTGTCTTGAGACCATTTGGGTGATACCCAAATGATTTTGAAACCGTTTGGGTCAATCAACCCGAAACATCATCTCAACCAATTTCAAAATCAACACTTTGCCGATTAGGGTTTGCAATTAAGGAATCAATCACATTTGAAACCATCAAGGGAAACCAATTGGAATCATTGGATCAAGATAGAAGTACCACAACATATATATTCAAATGGTCAACCATTCCAAACGGTTTGGAGCTCAAACCACCAAACGGTTTGCAAACCATTTGGTCACCAAACGGTTTGGTGAAACCGTTTGGACTCAACATTGAAACTGTTTGCCCAAGATATTTGGGGAGGTGTGTGCTTATGATGATGTCATCATCATCAAGCTCCAAACTCACGAAATCTACTGTGATTTCCATGGATATTGCATCAATCAACCAAACTTAATTTTAGAAATGTATAAATGATCACCAATTGATAAGGAATTGATTGCAATAATAAAATTAAGGGTTCAAGTTATAAAACCCGCCTCCAATTGAGCTCCAAAGCTCCAAGCTCACGGAAACAATGGTGGATGCAACTCCTTTCACTATTCCAAGGGTCGTCCTCAAGCTTTGAGTGAAAAGAATTGGTTAGAATTGAAGAGGGGATCGAGATATGAAGAATTCATGCATTGATTTTTGATTTTCACCATGGATTCAAAGTGAAAGGAGGTCAAGAACCTTAACAACAGGTTGGGGGTAGTCCTCCTGATACTCCACAACTCCTTGGTCGTTTTACAAGCAAGGAGAAAGAAAGAAATCCGAAAAAGCCTTTGTTTTGGCTTGGAAAAGGTACTTTTATAAGAAACTTGATGAGAGAGAAAATACTTTATAAAATTCTTTTAATTCCAAAATTGTTGCCACCACTTCCCCCTTGGTTTCTTGGATGTAAGGGAATCTCTATCCCCACTTATCTGCCTTCGATTATCCATGAATTAAGGGAAAAGAAATTAAGCACCTTAACCCTTATAATAAGAATATCCATATTTGAGTGGAAATTCTTTTTCTTATAATAATGGTGAGTGGAATTTCACCTCCTTAGGATATGCTCGTGCCTTTGCAAGGCTTTATTCTCATCCACACACATCTGAATCCAAACATTTTAATTTTGTTCGAAGGCCCTTTTATTAATACATTCATTTTTGCCCTAAATTAAATTAGGGTTTCACTTAGGATTAAATCTTGATTATTTTAATATCAAGATTCTCTCTCCTCCAATCTTGATTCAAATGAGGCACCCCTCTCATTTTATTTGCTTTATATGATGCCAATAAACATTAGGGACCTTATTGAAGTGGTAATTTGTACATTGAACCCTAGGTTTTGGGTAAATTGCACATTACACCAAAATTAGGTTTTAATGCCCAAGGATTGCTTTACAAGCTTAATCTTGGTGCCCAAGCTTGTGAAAACCGTACCACTACATCATATTCGTTCTTATGATGTCTCAACATCATAGGAACATCTTATCATGCAACATTTGCAATTTAACCCCTCAAACATTGTTTCAACATTGTTCAAATAGGACCAAAATTGAAACATAAGTTTCTCATGAGCCCTAATTACTTTTCCCAAGATAAGATTAAGCATATACTCAACCTTATTAGGCAAAACATCTAGGGTTAACACATAACCCAGGTCAGGGATGTTACAATCCATTTCCAGGAAACTCTTATAACAAGAACCAAAATATTATATATACATTCAGGTCCACAAAGTACATACCATGTACCTTCTCTTCTCGAGGATTATATACAATAGTTGCTTTGTTAAATCTACACATAAGCAACATAAAACCTCGAGGCATTCAATGCCAAAATCTCAGATCGATAAAAAAGCACTAATTACTGACTCCAAGGACATGAGAATACAGAGACGACACATAGGACTCATATCTACAAGACACGACAATCAATATCTCCACCTGAGATGTTACTGCTGTCCCTGATGCTGTTGTCCTTCCCCTGTTGTATGGTCCCTACCTCCTCTTCTGCGTCCACCTAAAATGTTGGTGACCAACAGAGTGAGACCCATGTCCCAGCGAGAGATATAACTCTCCGCCAAAAATATTATTATTGCAGATAAATAGTAATAAACTGAGCTGAGGATTCTTTATTGAAAAGTAGGATTTAATCAATATTAAGTAGAATTGAGCAACATCATCTTTTAAAGAACTATAGTTATAAATGATAGAGCAGTAAATCATCTATCCATTTTAATAAGGAATATGAAGAACATGTATAACATCTATCCATTTACGATACAGTAAGCAATGTAACATCAACAAATGATTTCCGTAATTCATTCTTAAGCAAATATGCTACATGGTTGATTACATTTTACAGTCATTCGTATGCCCAGAGAAAGTGAGCCGTACCGCTCAAATCCAACCTTCGGTTGTGAAACCCAAAGCCGATGCCATACAAGATCAAAGGAAGAGCCAGACTCCACGATCTCATCCGTCTCGGTCAGTGCGAGACCACAAGCAGGACCGCAGTCTCTTGCTTAAGTGACCTCAGTCACAGGGTTAGCTCCCACAGGCTACTCATTCTCTAGCCTGCCTTGGTACATGTCCTGACACTAGTAAATCTGAGCCACGGGCCAGTTCACTGTGCTCTCTGAGCCATGAATGCATTCATGCTCTATCACACTGAGCCATGGGCCTGTTCACCATGCTCTTATACATATGTTGAGTCTACAACCAAAGTTGCACTCTAATCCTCCTATTTTCGGCTAGGAGAAACCCTGCATATTCAATAATATATGCTCCGGATTAACCAGCAGGAGAATCCGTTTCACCATCACCAGCTACTGACGATGATGGATCTATGGCCAGAGCTCTACATGATAAAATTCCACTTGATTATTTAAGTACATTACCATATTATTTTAGCATTAGGCAAGTTTTCAAACAAGAATTATTATGACAAATTCTACAAAGAAACATGTAATACTTCTATCAATTACTTTTTAAAGCTTTATAAAACATTGGGATCTCAATCCCTTATCTCATTACCGAGAATTCACATCCCTCAACAATACTATCATCATGTTTACTAGATCTGGTTATTCAAACCCTTAGTGCATCATTGAACATGGTTACCACTATCAGGTAACTATTACCTCCAGGTCATCTGACCAAGGTATTCATGATACTTGTTACACAAGCATCTCACATAGTTCACCATGCATATTAAACTTCTTGTCACCTTTCACTAGGCAACAAATAAAATAATGGCTCACAAGGACCATTAACACCATAACTTGTACCTAGTTATGCTCATCATCTCATGATACCTGCATGGTTAGTATGCTTGATAACAACCATATCAATTACATATCAACATTATGTAATACAAGATAACATCACTATTCCCCCATTAGAGTTAGGGTTTCCCCTCTTTATAAATTAGAGTTTCTCATACCATCACCCTATATTAGGTTGACTTAACCTCTTACTAAAGTACATGCAGCTATGCTTATCATAGTGTATTGAATTTATTAATTTCATAGGCATCAATGGATAATCACTCTAAATGTATTAATCACCTAAATACTTTAGAGGTACTTCCATTGAAATCAACCTTGAGATACTCTTCAACCACTTAGGGGGTAATTAGTACTTACATGGTTTGAATCAATTGGACCTTCAAATGGTTTGGACCAATTGAACCTTCAAATGGTTTGGACCTAAACCTTCAAACAGTTTGAGACCGTTTAGACCTTCAAATGGTCTTGGTCTTAAACCTTTAAATGGTTTGGGACCGTTTAGACCTTCAAACATTTTGGTCCTAAGCCTTCAAATAGTTTGAGACCATTTAGACCTTCAAACGGCCTGGTCCTAAACCTTCAAACGGTTTGAGACCATTTAGACCTTCAAACGGTCTGGTCCTTATATCCTTAAACGGTCTTGGACCTTTTTCTCATCAAACGGTTTTGAAACCGTTTCAACCCAAAACCCTCAAATAGTTTGAGAATCAATTAATCCTAAACAGTTTGAGACTGTTTGATCCTCAAATGGTTTGAGATCGTTTGCTCAAATTAGAGATGAAACCGTTTGAACCTAAATTAAGGTTTTGACATCAATTGATCTAGGGTTTTGAAACCAATTGAGTTCTAAACGTTTTGAAATCATTTGGCCATCCAAGGTTGAGACCATGTGTACTATATTAGGTTGAAACCATTATACCTTTACACATTCTTGAAACCATTTAGCCTATAACGGTTTGAAACCGTTTGACCTCTAACGGTTTTGAAACTCTTTGGTCACCAAACGGTTTGAAACTGTTTGACGAACAAAAATTGAAACCATTTGTTTTTGATATTCTTGAGGTGTGTGGTAAGATGATGTCATCATCATCAAGCTTCAGAACTCCGAATTCTACTATCATATATATGATGAATTCATCAATTATTCAAGAAGAAAATGAAAGATCAACATATGATGAGGAATTGAAATAAATAATAACATTGATGGATTCAAGTTATATAACCTTCCTTAAAAGTAGCTTCAAAGCTTAAAACTTATCATCTCTAATGGTAAAAGAAGCTCCTTAAACTATCCAAGGTTTGTTTCCAACTCTTTGGATGCAAAAGATAGCCAAGGTTAAGCATTGGATGGAAGAGAGAAGAAAATGAGTGTGGAAATCCAATTTCAACCATCAATCCAAGGTTGAAGATGATCATGGAGCTTACCTTCAGCTTGGGGAACGTTTTTATCCTACTCCTAATCTCCTTGGTCATCGGCCAAAGCAAGGAAAGAAAGTGGTTTCCAAAAATAACCTTTCAAGTAAGGAGAAAATTGAGTACATATAATTGATTTTCTAGGAGAGAGAAAGTAGAAGAAAATTCATCTACTTTCTAACCACATGCCCCCTACCTTCCTTGCCTTCGAAGCCATCTTACTTTTCCCCGAATTTCCTTTCAATTATCCTTGAATTTAAAAGCAACCACTAAGCACCTTAATCATTATAATACTATTATCCATTTTTAGTGGACATTCTTTTTAATTAACAAATGTGGGTGGATTTCTTCACCTACTTAAGATATTTCAGTGCCACTCAAAGCATTTGGACGTACTCCCACTATAGGATTTCAACCACAGCCTTTTTAGTTGATGGGCACTTCAATTAATATATTTATTTTTGCTACAAAATAAATTAGGGTTTCAGTTATGCTTATTTCTTGATTATTTTATTATCAAGATTATCTCTCCTCAAAAGTGGTTCAAACAAGATGCCACATTATTTTTATTTTCTCTAAATGGTACCAAGAAATAGTAGGGACACTTTTGAATTTGTATTTTACATATCCAACCCTAGGTTTTGGGTAATTTGCAAATTACACCAAAACTAGCATTCAATGCACAAACATTATTCAAACAAGCTCCTTCTTGGAACTTAGGCTTCCACAAGCCATACCTCATCATCATTATCATTCTTATGATGCTATAAAACTTAAGGAACATTTATCATGTAACATTTGCAAGGTTATCCCTTAAATTGGGTAAATTGCACTTTAGTCCAAAATAGGTAAAATATTGTTTCAACATTATTCAAATAGGACCAAAATTGAAACATAAGCTCTCCTTTAGTCTTAATTACTTTTCAAAAGATAAAGACAAGAATCTAAATGACTTACTTAAGTAAACTTCTAGGGTTAAGGCATAACCCAGGTCAGAGATGTTACAATTATCCACCCCTAACAGGGATTTCGTCCCTGAAATCATCAAGAGAAAAGAGAAGGGTACTTCCTCCTCATATCTTCCTCTAGCTCCCACATAGCTTCTTTAACGCCACAATGATGCCAAAGAACTTTCACATGCATTATGTCTTTCTTTTTCAACTTTTTGATTCTTCTATCAAGAATCATCATTGGTCCTTCTACATAGGATATATCTTCATTTAACTCTACCTCCATAGGTTGCAATATTAACTTTGTATCAGGGTGACACTTTCTCAGCAAGGATATATGGAATACTGGATGCAATCTATGTAGTTCAGGTGGCAACTCCAACTTATAGGTTACCTTTCCAATCCGTTTAGTGATTGGATAAGGCCCCATAAATCTAGGAGCTAACTTACCCTTCTTCCCAAATCTAAGAACACCTTTCCAAGGTGAGACTTTGAGATATACTCTGTATCCAACTTGGAATTCTAAAGGTCTTCGCCATTTATCAACATATGATTTCTATCTATCCTGTGTAACTTTTAACTGTTGTTGTATTACTTTAATCTTTTTAGTTGTCTGTTGTACTAATTCAGGACCCAAAAGTTGATATTCCCCTATTTCATACCAGCACAATGGAGATCTACAACGTCTACCATATAATGTTTCATATGGTACCATATCAATACTATGATGATAACTATTATTGTAAGTGAATTCTATTAAGCTCAAGTGTAGATCCCAACTTTCTATAAACTGAAGGACACATGCTGTTGGTGTATTTAAACAAACGAGTTTCAATCCAAGTTATGGATAGTTTACTCAACTTAACCAAACTACGCAAGTATACGGAGGTAGTATAGTTAAGGTCAAACACAAGGAGCTGAAATAACTTAAATGAACGCAACAGTACTGGAGTTCAAAAATCTAGATCGATTTTAAAGAGTAGAAAAGATTTGTTCTAAAAGCATAGGGATTAGGTTTAAACTATAGGAATTTCAGATTTAAGCAAACAACAAGGATTACAAGAAAAGTCCGAATTCAGAAAGTTTATAAATCTTGGACATTAGGATTTCACTCATATGCCATAGCAATTAAGAGAACAAAATAATTTAAACATACATAAGATCATGTTTCAAGGAAAAGTTGTGTTACATTTCACCTCCCGGTGTAAATGTAACGATCATAACTCAAAACAGCACTCTCGTGCATGAATTTAGTTTATGATCACGAACAGATCCTCAACTCATTCTTCTCTACTCTCATAGATGAAAAAGAGTTGCCAAGAAGAGCGTCTCCATACAAACCTACTTGTCTTCTCAAACTAAGCATGAAAGCAAAAATCATGCATATAAGGTGGCCAACAGTACATGCAAGGAAAAGAGTAACCGACACTCTCAAGGCAAGGAAACAAGAATCAAATGCATTTAGTACGAAATTACTTGTTCTTTACATGCTATGGCATGGGAGTTACTCTCCCATGCCCAAGAAGAAAAGATCTACTCATCCATAACAATGTACAACAGAATTTCTACAGAATTCTCAATGCTATCCATGGTTTAGAGAAGAAAAGACAAGAAGAACTGAAGATTTAACCACAAGGAGCAAGAATTCCGGCTTTAGGACGAAATTCCCTTCCTTTAGCTGCTCCAAGTCGGGCCTACTCCTCTCAAGAAGCTGCTCGGAGTTGGGAACGCTGGCTGCACCTTGAAGATGACGAAGGAGAAGTGGAGAAGAAGAAATGGTCTCTTTGTGCAAGAAACCGCCTTAGTTTCCTCCCAAATCGCACTCCTATGCTCTCCTCTATCTTTGGGACGAGAGAAAACCTCCAAATGTCTGAACGTAACTATCCCTTGGCTTCCCTCTTTCTTTTAAAATCGTATTCTGAATTTTTGGAATTCTGAAATTGCCAGGTGCACGCCGTGCACCTACAGTGCAGTTGTAACCGGCTGATCAGTGCACGACGTGCGCTGAGGAGTTGCACGCCGTGCGACTTTGCAGAACTTCTTCAGCAGTTTGCATCCCAGGTGCACGTCGTGTCTTTTCGATGTGCACGCCGTGCATTTGTGTTATGTAAATTTCTGGAAACGTGCACGCCGTGCGTTTCCATCGTGCACGCCGTGCACTTTACTTCTTCAGCGAACTGGTCTTTTCTGGAAAGGTGCACGCCATGCGTTTGTAACTGCACGCCGTGCATTCTTCTGTTTCTGTAGAAATATCATCTGAAATTAGTCCTTTTTGTGGCAATTTTGCAATACAAGTTATGGGACACGTAGAACAACTAAAAGATGGCAAAATTAATATGAAAGAGACTGAATTATACTAGAAAGAACCAAATTTGTGTGTGATAACATGTGAAAAGATGATATACAAATCACACAACAAATCCCCCCAAGCTTAAACCAATGCTTGTCCTCAAGCAAAAAGAGCATGGAAATATAATTGAAGAAATGTCAAGAACTCAATATATCAAATGAAATGAAAGATGTGTATAAGACCAAACCAACCATGATCAACATGTTTATTCTCATAGCCATCATTTCAACTTAAACACCCAAGAAAGAGATTTTTAGTTCAACAGGGGTGGCATCAATTAAATGAATCAATCAATTAAACAACACTAGGTAGAATTTGGATGACCAAGCCAAACAATCAGTAGATGTGCAACTCCA
This sequence comes from Alisma plantago-aquatica, assembly GCA_963693085.1. Classification (NCBI taxonomy): domain Eukaryota; kingdom Viridiplantae; phylum Streptophyta; class Magnoliopsida; order Alismatales; family Alismataceae; genus Alisma; species Alisma plantago-aquatica. Next base: position 1,304,294,014 of record OY856411.1, read on the forward strand.
ACTCTCAATTATTAAGGATTACAAGAGATGAAATCTTAGTTAAAAATTGACAATTTTTGTTGTACTCTCCTTTTCCAAGAAATGAAATAACAAATGATTATGGGCTCCGACACTCGGCTGCTAATGTAGGCTTATGCACACGAGGAGTGTCGGTTGGGGTATTTTACCCTCTTTTAAGACATACCACCTAACCATCGTGGCCAGATCGAACTTACACTAGGCTTGCATGATATGTGGGTAGATTAGCCATCTTTAATGGGGTATAAGAGTTGTTTAAATTTTTCCAATACTTGGGAGAGTCAATTAAATTGCAACATTAACTAGATTTCATTGATATGTTTTGAAAATTTTTCATTGAAAGAATGTTTGCATATGCACTAAGAGCTTGGCCAAGTCATCCTGTATTCTAAATGATGTTGTAAAGTTGATTTACTCATAAAACTGAAACCATTACATGTTTTAAACAATCAAGGATGTGAAAGATGAATATTCAGGCTAGAAGCATAAACCGGAATTAAACATATGTTGATGGTCCAAAGGTTTCATTTGATTAATTCATGCTTTTTACAACTTCTTCAATTGATATTTCTCATCAAAGGAGGTCGAACAGTATATCATAGGAGTTCTTTCCACATATAAAAGATGAAACTCATATCATATTAGACTTGCCATCAGAAAAGAGGAACTAGAAACAACAACTAAAAAGTGAAAACAAAATAGAAGTACAGAAGCAAAAGACAAGAAGCAAATAATCATGAAAAACAAAGCTACAAATAAACTGGGATACCAATACCATCCGGTTGTTCCCCCCAAGCTTGAAATCAGCTGTGTCCTCACTGCTTCAGTCGAACTTTAGGAGTTCACAACCAAATACCTGTCATGTATGAGATCAGAAAAATGATCCGCCGCTTCCCTGCTCCGGGAAGAACTGACTGACGATGTCCGGAATATCCATAGGTGTCGCGGACGATGATCCTGGCTGCTGCTGCTGATCCTGGTGCTGCGGGTCCTCGCGAAACTCATGCTGTGGGACGTCGGGGGCTATGGTCTGCAGCTGGAGGAGAGGAGACTGGAAGGACTGTGGTGCTGGGTAGTGGCCCTGCGAGATGTGCCACACATCCATCCTGTTGACCATGTCGTACACAGTTGAGTACTGTGCACCCAATTGGTCAAACCTGGTGTCATGTTGCGTGCCCATCTGATCAAGGCGGGTCTCCAAATGATCAAAACGCCGCTCCACATAGGTATAGAGGTGCTGAAAATCCGGTGTTGTCCAGCTGTACTCAGTCTGAGTACCCGTGGACGGTGGCAGAGGGGTGGCTGCTCCTGGAGTAGGTCCTGGTGTAGAGCTGCTGGCACCCCTGGCGGGTGTTCCCTCATCATTCTCTGGCTGAAGCTCTACTTTCTAGGTTGCCTTGTTCTTGATATCATTACGACACGCATCAGGGATTGTGATGAACTGTGTCTTTGTGATATAAACTTTGAACTTTGACTCACTGCTGCCATGTCAGGAGATCAGACCGCAAGAGATAAGATAGCTTATATCCACGAGATTCTTCCCCGGGGCAGGTTCAAAGTCACCTATATCCAACCCCAATTGCATAGAAAGGATGCTAATTACCCCGCCACACATGATGTCGCCCGCTTCCCTTTTCTTTTACTTCTTTGTATTAAGCAGCTTTTGCACAATGTAATAACCTGAACTGATGCGCTCATTTTGTACCACACACCACAAAAAGAACAGATCAATTTTCCCTACAACACCCTACATTTCATTCTTTGCAAATGGTCCCGTGCTAATAAGGCGATGAAGGACTCGGAAAATAGGGTTATGGATGCTAGAAGCCCGTGCATTCCGTGCCTTATGCACTGTATTAGAAGTGATTTCGGACCAAAACAGATCACTGTTGAAAGCCGGAGGGTAATCAGTATAACCGCCATAATTGCATTTGAGTAAAGTGCAAAACGGCTCGAGATTCATGGAAAATGGTTTATCCAACAGGCGGAAACTGATTTTCTGAAAAGGGATTTGAAAGCGTTGTGGGTCACTCTCGGCCTTAAAGGTAGTAAGAAACTCGTACACGAGACGGGGGTAGGTCTTAGATACCCGAGTGCAGAGAAAGTGTAGCCCCAAGAAGGTTAAGTGGTTTACTACCTCATCCTTGAAGCCCAGTTTGGTTACTGCTTCTTCACACATGTACCTTGAAGGGAGAACACGCCTTGTAATGAGAAACTGATAATCGACATCTTCTTCAGGCCTAACCATGAACTGTGTGGATGGTACAAAGGACTGCGGTCGAGCTGCGGAGGAGCTTGTTTCGGATGCTACTTGAGAGCCTGGACGGCTGGTGGCTTTCCTCTTGATTGGCGCCATCAGTAGAGTGCACAAGTGGACTGTAAGTCTATCTCAGGCAAGCAGTTGCACGGTGTGTCTTTGTACTGCACGGCGTGCACCTGCGGATTTGGTGAGAAATTGGAAAACTACAGAAACGGCTCCGATTTTGGGAAAGGGTTGCGATTGGCGGCTGCATTGTTGGACGACGGCGCTGCTGCAGCGGCTCTGCTTCGGGCTGAGGTGCACGGCTACTTGGACGGCGTGCGTCGGTGGTGGCTGCCAGAAAGACGCCAGCTCACTCGGCCGCAGGCTGAGTTGCACAGCTGTCGGGAAGAAGAAGGTTCCGACGGCTCGTCTGGGCTCGTGCACGGCTGGTCGGCGGCGTGGCGTGCACGGTTGCTATGCCGAACTGTTGTGGCGGGGAAGAAAGGAAAAAGAAAAAGAAGGAGAAGGTGCTGCTTGCCATCTTGGGCCGAAGCTGCTGTAGCGGACGGCGACTCGGCGGTGGTAGCGGCCGGACTGCTGGAGAAGAAGAAGTGGCGCATGGCTGCGGAAGGAGGTGCGCACGGTTGGAGGACGGCGGAGCAGCGCACGGCACGGTTGGAGGGCGCTGAGAACGGGCGGCTTCTAGGGTTAGAGTTTCTGGGGTCGGGGTGCGCGGGCTCTAGGGTTAGAGTGTTAGGCCGTGCACTCCGACCCTTTTTGTCCAAACCTCACTTAAAAGTGCACGACGTGCATTTTTGGGGTGCACGACGTGCACTTTTCCAGAACGTTAACAGATATCCAATCATCCAGGTACACAACATGCGTTTCTGAGGTGCACGCCTTGCATGTTTCTAGAAAGATTTCGGACCACCAAATCTCCAGCTGCACGTCGTGCGTTCTTGAGGTGCACGGCGTGCATGATTCCAGAAGGTTTCCTGTAGATCTCGCATACCAGATGCACAACGTGCAACTTGAAAATGCACGCCGTGTCTTTTTCCAAAACATTCTCTACTGCATTTTGTAATGAAGTGCACGCCGTGCATTCTAAAATGCACGCCGTGCATTCTAAAATGCACGCCGTGCATTCTAAAATGCACGCCGTGCACTATGCGATTTATGCAGAAAATTGCATTTAGTCAGCAGAAAATTATGACGGATCGAATAGAAATCAAGTCTAAATTATTACATTCATCCATGACAGGCTTATTAACAAAATTAAAGAGTGTTTTTGATTTGGAAAAACTTAAAAGACATCTATCCTAACGTGGGGTCAACTCCCACAAGGTCCTCCATTTAGAGTCTGGAGTAGGACTTCTTCCAGAGCTTTAGGCATCTTGTAGGGAGCAAGAAGCTCCTTTCTCTACATCTTCTCCACTTGAATAATGTTTGCAGCATTGTCCATTTACTTTAAAGGTTCCATCTTTGCCTTGGAGTTCTACAGCTCCATATGGAAAAATCTTGAGTACTTGGAATGGGACGGACCACTTGGACTTCAACTTTTTCGGAAAAAGCTTCAGTCTGGAGTTAAATAACAATACTTTGTCTCCTTCTTTGAAATCCTTCTTGCGAATTCTTTTGTCATGCCAAGCTTTTGTTCTTTCTTTATACAACCTTGCATTTTCATATGCATCAAGTCGAAGTTCCTCGAGCTCCTGTAGCTGCAACAGACGCTTTTCCCCTGCCCTTTTCATGTCGAAATTCAGGAACTTTATTGTCCATAAAGCGCGGTGTTCCAATTCAAGCGGAAGGTGACATGATTTGCCATAGATTAGCTTAAATGGAGTAGTCCCAATGCTAGTTTTGAAAGCCGTGCGATATGCCCATAATGCATCATCAATCTTTAGTGCCCAGTCTTTCCTTGAACTAGAGACAGTCTTTTCAAGAATAGTCTTCAATTGCTTGTTTGAAATCTCTACTTGCCCGGATGTTTGGGGATGTTAGGGCGTATAGATTTTATGAGTTACACCATACTTTGAGAAAAGATTGTTGAATTGTTTTTCTACAAAGTGTGTGCCTCCATCAGAAATAACGACACATGGAACTTCAAACCGAGGGAATATAATCTTTTGGAAACGCTTCACTACAGATTTGGCATCTGGTGCTTGGGTTGGAATGGCTTCAACCCATTTAGAAACGTACTCACAGGCAACAAGAATATATTGATATCCGTAGGAAGATGGGAATGGTCCCATGTAATCTACTCCCCATACATCGAACACCTCAACTTCTAGAATAGAGTTGAGTGGCATGTCATCTCGGCGAGATATTCCTCCTATTCTTTGGCACCTATCACAAGATTTGACGAATAGATTGACATCTTTAAATAATGTAGGCCAATAGAAACCAACTTGAAGAATTTTCACAGCAGTCTTTTCTCCTCCAAAATGGCCTCCATAAGGAGAGGCATGACAATCAACAATGATACTTGGGACTTCCTCTTCAATAACACATCTCCGGATCAACCCATCGCTTCCATGCTTGAATAGCAACGGGTCATCCCAATAATAAAATTTGACGTTATGAAAGAATTTCTTCTTTTGTTGATATGTCAAACCCGGAGGTAGCTGTCCAGTAGCAAGGAAATTAGCAATGTCTGCAAACCATGGTGCTTGGATGGATGATAACGCGTAAAGTTTTTCAATCGGCAAATGATCTTCAATTGGCAATAAATCTCCAGATTTTGTGGTCAATATAGAGAGGTGATCAACAATGCTATTCTCTGTACCCTTTTTATATCGGATTTCAAGGTCAAATTCTTGCAAGAGAAGTATCCAGCGAATGAGACGTGGTTTGGTATCCTTCTTATTCAGCAAATACTTGATGGCAACATGATCAGTGTACACAATCACTTTTGATCCTACCAAGTACTGTCGGAACTTGTCGAAAGCATATACGATCGCAAGCATTTCTTTCTCCGTGGTCGTGTAATTGATTTGTGCTTCATCGAGAGTTTTGCTGGCATAATAGATGGCCTGAACCTTCTTGTCTCTTTGCTGTCCCAAAACAACTCCCACTGCAAAATCACTTGCATCACACATAAGTTCAAAGGGGGAATCCCAATCTGGAGGTTGGATGATTGGAGCTGAAATGAGAGCTTCTTTGAGTTTGGAAAACGCTACTTGGCAATTTTCATCAAATACAAATTTTGTGTCTTTTGCAAGAAGAGAACATAGCGGCGTGGCAATTTTAGAAAAGTCTTTAATAAATCTCCTGTAAAAGCCTGCATGTCCTAGAAAGCTGCGAATGTCTTTTACTGAAGATGGAGTAGACATCTTTTCAATTGCTTCGACTTTTGCCCTGTCCACTTCAATACCCTTACTAGATACCACATGACCTAGCACTACACCGGATTGTACCATAAAATGGCACTTCTCCCAGTTTAGTACTAGGTTAACCTTTTTACATCGGGCTAAGACAAGAGACATATTTAATAAGAATTGATCAAAAGAATCGCCGTACACACTGAAATCGTCCATAAAAATCTCCATTATGTTTTCAATGAAATCGGAGAATATAGCCATCATGCACCGTTGAAAAGTAGCGGGAGCATTACAAAGACCGAACGACATATGACGATAAGCATAAGTGCCATATGTGCATGTGAAAGTGGTCTTTTCTTGGTCGGGGGAATATATGGGAATCTGAAAAAAACCTGAATATCCGTCCAAGTAACAGAAATATGAATGTTTGGCAAGACGTTCAAGCATCAAGTCAATAAAAGGCAAATGAAAATAATCTTTGCGGGTTGCTTTATTCAAACGCCTATAGTCAATACACATGCGCCAACCTGTAACAATGCATTTTTGTATTAACTCATCATTATCTCCTTTGATGACAGTTGCACCCCCCTTCTTAGGTACCACGTGAATGTCACTAATCCAAGGGCTGTCACTTATTGGATAAATGATTCCGGCGTCAATTAACCTGAAAATTTCTTTCTTTACCACCTCAAGCATATTTTGATTTAAACGTCTAGGTGGTGCAACAGTTGGTTTAGCATCATCTTCCATATTTATTCTGTGCATACAAATGGAAGGATGAATGCCTTTTAAATCCTCTATGGAGTAACCAATGACATCTTTGTACAAACGCAATTCAGCAAGCAATTTATTTTCTTGATCATTGGTTAGTTCACTATTTATTATGACAGGAGATGTAGAGTTTGGATCAAGAAATGCATACCTTAGCCCAGGTGGAAGGGCTTTTAATTCTACCTTTTTTCCTGTCGTAATATCATCAACTTTGTCTTCAACAAGTGGGGCATCTTCATCAATAGCTGTTGCTTTAGAGATAGAAGGTGCTCCAGAATTTTTAGAATTATTAAATTCAGTTGCATCATCATCATAGAGATCAACCATCAAATCGACATCATTTTCACTATCATTTTCAGTAGGATCAACAATATCAAGTAAGCAGATTTCTTCAACACGTGCGGGTGCTTTCATAGCTTCATAGATAGAGAACTCCATAGCCTCTCCCCCAACACGTAAGGTGAGCTTCCTTTCTCGGACATCAACAAGACATCCGACAGTTCTCAAGAAAGGCCTCCCAAAAAGAACAGGGTTGGAAGGAACCTCCGCCATGTCAAGAACAATAAAATCACAAGGTATATAGAATTTCCCGATTTGTACAAGCACATCTTCCACTATACCTTTTGGATATTTAATAGAGTGATCAGCTAATTCAATAGCCATTCTTGTGGGCTTCAAGTCTCCAAGATCTAATTCTTGCCATAAAGTAAATGGAATAAGGCTGATACTCGCACCGAGATCTACTAAACCTTTGTCAAAAGTGGTGTCATTAATTTTACAAGGTAGTGTGAAAGCTCCCAAATCATCAAGCTTTTGAGGGAGACGGTTTTGAATAATGGAACTGACTCGTTCAGAAAGCATTACAATTTCCACTTGATCAATCTTTCTTCTTTTAGTCAGAATATATTTTAAGAATTTTGCATAGGAAGGAATTTCGGCAATAACTTCAGAAAAAGGAATGTTTACATGCAGTTTGTTGATTATGTCCACAAATTTCCTGAATTTTTGATCTTCCTTCTTATTGGATAATCTTTGAGGAAAAGGTGCAGTTGCTTTGAAAGAAGGTGGTATTTCAGCTTTACCTTTCTCCTCGCTGTGATTCGGAGTGTTGTCCTCTTCTTCAACAGTTTGCTTCATGTTCTTCTCCTCAGATGGAGAATGTCTTTCAATTTCAGCCCCACTTCTTAAGATAATGACATGGGCTTGCTTCCTTGGGTTCACTTCCGGCTGGCTTGGAAGAGAACCAGATTGTGGAGTCCTTTGCTGATTTAAAGCTTGTTGTGCCATCTGATTTTCCAACATCTTGGTGTGGGTGGAAATTCCATCCACTTTTGTAGAGAGTTGCGCAATAGCATCTTTTAAAAGCTTATCATTTCCTCGGAGTTCCTCATTTTGTTGCATCTGTGTTGATATGAACTTCTCCATCATAGCTTCCAAGGAAGAACTTTGGGGTTGTTGTTGCTGCTGAAAACCCCTGTTATTGAAACCTGGTGGATTTCCTTGACGGTTTACATGCTGTTGTTGCTGCTGCCCTTGCTGGAAATTTTGGGTATTTCTTGCATTTTGGTAAGAGAAGTTAGGGTGGTCTCTCCATCCTGGATTATATTGGTTGGAATAAGGGTTGTATTGTTTGTTTCCTTGCATCCTAACCGCATTAACATGTTCAAAATTTCCTTCCATAGCGTTAGGGGCAAAACAAGAGGAAGAAGTATGCCCTACATTACCACAAGCTTCACATGTGGCTTCAACAGATTGAATTGGTAGAGTGGTCATCTTCTCAAATTTCTGTGTGAGAACATCTAGCTTTGCAACAATTAGATCAACGACATCAATAGTATGCTTTCCCCCTTGCTTTCCGGCTAAAGAGCTTGCTATAGAAGTGGATTTAGCTCCTCTATCTCCTCCCCATTGGCAGTGATTGAGAGATATATCTTCAATGATATCATAGGCCACTCTAAAAGACTTGGTCATTAGTGCACCGCCAGCTGCGGCATCTAGAGTCAACCGAGTATTATAGAACAGTCCATTGTAGAAGGTTTGTAGTAAGAGCCAGTTTGTCAAACCATGGTGCGGGCACAGACGTTGAAGATCCTTGAACCATTCCCATGTATCATATAAGGTTTCTCCTTCACTTTGAGAGAAATTTATAAGCTGGTTCCTCAAGTGAGCTGTCTTGGTTGGCGGAAAGTACTTTGCAAGAAAAGCATTAAGCAATTGGTCCCAACTTCTAATAGACTTCTTGGGAAGAGACAAAAGCCACGCCTTGGCTCTATCTCTTAGAGTGAAGGGAAATAGCATAAGTCTGATTCCATCAGTGGACACTCCATTAATCTTAAAAGTATTCAAATATTCCAGAAATTCTACAATATAAAGACTTGGGTCTTCATTGGCTGTACCCCCAAAGCGATTTTGCTGAATCATTTGCATCATGGAAGGGGAAATTGAGAAGTTATTTGCTTCCAAAACAGGTAGGTCGATGGCTCCAGAAATATTTGTGGCAACCGGCATGGAGAAATCTTTTAGAGGGCGATCATCCTCCATGGCTGAAATGGTTGGTGAAGCTACTGTAGAAGATGAAGAAGGCTGTGATGATGGTGGTGATGACGGTGAAGTACCTCCAAAAGGTAGTTGTTCTACTCTTCTTGTTCTCCTCAAACTTGAAAGAGTTCGCTCTATTTCAAGGTCTAGCAAAGCGGATGTTTGGAGACCTCGTTGTGAACGACACATGCAACCTGAAAAATAATAAGAAAAATTAAGAACACACTAAGAGGTATATGGAAATTCGAAAATGATGAATGATGGTCTAGTCTCGAATACTAAATAGTACTTATTACTCCAATTAAGTTACCGTAGCTCCCCGACAACGGCGCCAAAAACTTGTTGGTGTATTTAAACAAACGAGTTTCAATCCAAGTTATGGATAGTTTACTCAACTTAACCAAACTCCGCAAGTATACGGAGGTAGTATAGTTAAGGTCAAACACAAGGAGCTGAAATAACTTAAATGAATGCAACAGTACTAGAGTTCAACAATCTAGACCGATTTTAAAGAGTAGAAAAGATTTGTTCTAAAAGCATAGGGATTAGGTTTAAACTACAGGAATTTCAGATTTAAGCAAACAACAAGGATTACAAGGAAAGTACGAATTCAGAAAGTTTATAAATCTTGGACATTAGGATTTCACTCATATGCCATAGCAATTAAGAGAACAAAATAATTTAAACATACATAAGATCATGTTTCAAGGAAAAGTTGTGTTACATTTCACCTCCCGGTGTAAATGTAACGATCATAACTCAAAACAGCACTCTCGTGCATGAGTTTCGTTTATGATCACGAATAGATCCTCAACTCATTCTTATCTACTCTCGTAGAAGAAAAAGAGTTGCTAAGAAGAGCGTCTCCATACAAACCTCACTACAAAAAAAGTAGGAATTAACTACAATTAATCTAGCTACATTCATTATATTTGTAGTTTAATATCATTTTCCTTACAATAATCTAAAATATAACTAAAGAAATTGTAGTTAATAATGAATTTAATTAATAGCTACATACCCGCTACACATGTAATTACACGCTTACATTTTAATTTCATAATCCAAATAAATTGACGTGTGCGCGGGAATGACCGCTAATCTAAAATTTCATAACTCCCAAAATCTTTTAATTCCTCTCCTTTGAACTCTTTGTATCATACGCGCCATCCACAAATGGACAATTCTCCAATCACAAAATCTGTACTTTCTCCACAATCACCCCTATCCTTTATTCTATATTCTTTTATTGTTCTAGCAGGTAGCCCTTTTACGAGTCATGGCTTTCATCGATGGCAGGATAGTTGGCCGGATGAACGAATCTTGAGGGGCCTTACAACCTAGGGGCGCCGGATGGAGCGGGGCCTCCCTCAGAGTGGCGCACCAGCAAGGGGAGTGCAGGAGCCCGTGCTCGACCATGATCTCGCCGCTGGAGGTCATCTGCGTGGAGGTTGATTCCGACGGCTCTCCCAGCATATCCATCCCGATTGCATCGTTCGTCCTAGTTGCAGGAGAGGCGGCGGTGGCAGCGCGTAGGGGTGCCCTGATTTTGAATCCGCCGGAGCAGCGAGGTGGGTATCTATATTGAATCAATGGCAGGATAGTTGGCCGGATGAACGAATCTTGAGGGGCCTTACAACCTAGGGGCGGCGGATGGAGCGGGGCCTCCCTCGGAGTGGCGCACCAGCAAGTGGAGTGCAGGAGCCCGTGCTCGACCACGATCTCACCGCTGGAGGTCTTCTGCGTGGAGGTTGATTCCGACGGCTCTCCCAACATATCCATCCTGATTGCATCGTTCGTCCTAGTTGCAGGAGAGGCGGCGGTGGCAGCGCGTAGGGGTGCCCTGATTTCGAATCCACCGGAGCTGTGAGGTGGGTATCTATATTGAAGGTCGACCACATCGGACAGTGGGCAACCCTTCCAGAATGACTCTCAGCATCAACTCCTACACAGCGACCCTCTCCGCGACGGGCTGCTTCGTTCCTGTAGAGGACGGACAGGTCCTCCCCTTCCATGTCCCTTCCTCCATCTCAGACTTCCGGTGGCGGCTAGGGGAGGCGCAGGAGAGCTGGAACCAGGTGGGTTTGTTGGAGACTTGCCTGGGGGCTTGGGGGGGTAGATTTCCATTAATTTGCAGTTCTATTTTCATACGATCCACCTGCATCTTTCAGAGTTCTAAAAAGGCAATAAACAATTGCTCAATTCAGGAAGAAAGCAGGGTACGTATCTCTTTCTCAAGCTGCTATTGATATTAGGGGTGCGTGTATTTTCCAGAATACTAATTGCATTTTGAATGCCATATAATATTGGTGTTCAGGTTGGTTTTTAGTTTGGATTATTATCCAATATGAGAGTGTTGTGATAACCGTGAAAACAGAAACACAAAATTATATTAACTAATAGCCCAAATGCTTTCATATAATATTCAGTTGATGCTAGCATTCACCTGCGAACAAATTACTAGTATGTTGTATATTAGTCTGAATCTCTAGTACATTTTCGTATAACCTATATTCAATAGTTTTGGCTGTATGTTAATTTTGTTTAACATGGATCAGGATGACAACTAGAACAAGTCCACTAGAAGACCTTCTTGTTGTTATCTGGTGATTTTCTAATGTAGATGTCGTGATATAGTGCTTTCTTGTTACATAGTTCTGGAAGTACTTGGTTTCCAGCAGGACCATGCCGCACACAAATAAACCACTTCCATTTATCTTTTGTGCTTTGTAAGAATTCATATGAGATTTAATATAATGATATGCCTTATGTTTTCTATTACACTAAAAATCTTATATCTAAATGAAGATAGTTATGATCTATACATGTCATTGAGATGCTCTATGTTATATGGTTTTGCTTTCCTAGTTAGATGTTGCTACTTGTTCTGAGTTCTCTATTGTATGCACTATGTCTAATATTCATATTGTTTTCTTTTATAGATGCCTAGTCATATCTTGATTTGGATGTTATGCTAGTAGCATATAGAATAAAATCATACTATGTGTTCTGATCTCTTGGTCTTGATCATTGCTAAACCAGAGGGCACCGAATCAGAAAATGAGCTTGTGTTCTTGGTTGACGATCATCCAGCGATGCTCTAATCATCTAGAATGTAGATATGCTTGTTGTATTTAAGTAATGTGCTCAATAAGGTTGCTTCTAATTACTTTTTGGACGTGTGTGTTACTCTTTTCATCCAAAAAATGATCATTTGACAAGATAATATGTAAAAGGTGCTAGAAAAACTACATTCTCTTTTGGGTCCTTGATTGTAATTAGTCTAGTGACGTTTATATTCTGTAATGCAGATATACATGTCATAACTTGGTTGAAACTGCTCATTTTTGTTCTTTTTTCCTTGTAGGTATGGGTTTACAAATGTTTGGAAAATATTTACAGATGTTTTGACTATTATCCTTGTACAAAACTGGTTCATATTTCTACTTCCATCTAATCTATCCTTTTGACTATTTTTCTCTTACTGTGCAGAAACAAAAACACTTAGGAGTCAGACATGCATGCAAAGCTAGGTGAGGCATCACCTTGTAGGTTACTATCTCTTTTGTTGGTATCTTTTGGATCAGGTTCTAAGCTCCTTACTAGGTTGGGTGCCTCCGCTCTGTTTCTCTGTTGTAAGAACTGTTACCGAACCAATATATTTTATTACACTGCTATTAATGAGTTTAACATTTTTACTGCTCTCATGTACTCAGATACTTTCAGTTCGTTTCTCTATATATTGTGGAATATTTTACATACGGTGGGAATAGAATCATGTTTCTTTATAATGGTTCTAGTACTGACCTATATCGTGGAACCAATATAGCAACATCTATGCAACATCTGACTCCTAATTCATTGATATTCTGTAGAGAACAAAAGATAGTTCAACTAACAAATGTAATATAAGATAGGAGGACTCACTAGGGTTGTTTCCATGAAGTCTGGAAGGCTCACCACAAGTGACACGTGCAATCGCCATCACGTGTCTGACTGGGTCTTGTCCACCTAAAAGAATAATATACTACTCCATTGGGCATTTGGGAAGGGGTATATGATATCATGGTATAGGTATTGTATCTATTTCTATTTTTTCTTCTTCATCCATCAATGTATCCTCTTCTTTGTTGTGGATTCTAAGCTGCTGCAAATAACTTGCAGGTCATTGGTATGGTGGTGTTGGATATGTCACTTGGTGGATTTCTTAGCGAACCAGATAACATGAAGCAACAACTCCACTAGAATTCCCCTTCCAAGCACTACAACAACAACTAAGGATGAATGGTTTAGCGAGAGACTAACATTTAGTCCACCATTGAATGTCTCATCCAGTATAAACACTATGTGTCTAATATTCATTCTCATCTTGACCACTCAGTTCGATATCCATTCTCAACAGGTTTGGTTCTTATATTTCTACCTTGAGATCTTCTATTCATTTCTAAGAGACATGAACCTCTCTTCCATGTAATGCTCAAATACTTCAAGACCACGACTGGGACTAAGAGGTAGATGTTTGTTGGTTCTAAGACTCTAGTGCACAATGTTTTGGCTCCTTGTAGCATTCCAATTGGTTTAACTTATATGAAGGGCTTGATATTTGGTCTCCCAATTGTTAATATTATGATCAGTGATGTAGGGGCTTGGTGATTTTCTTGAGAAAACCACATAATTGTTGAGTAGAAGATGCTAATATTATCATTGCTTTCAGAATTATTCAACCATCTTAACATATTGGGAATTCCGTCCTATATATTGGGCATAATCATGTCTTTGGTGCCATTCTGCTGCTATTTAGTTCTAGAATGGGTGCATTGAAAGAGCATATGATTCTAGATTTCATAATGGCAACCATCTTCCCTTATGTCTTCTTTTTAAGTTGGCATATGTGGCCTGTGTTCTATGATATATATCCGACTCCATGTAGTTCTGATGATATGTATTAGTATATTTTACATATTACAATGCTTTAGGATCTCTATACTGAGCTGATGATTCATTCTCATAGAGTACTAATTAACATTTACTCCTCCTTTTGGTTCAAAGCTAATGGCATGTGTTGTATTTTTGCAGTTGTTGTTCAATTATAGACATACCAGATGCAGTTGACGTCTTGGTTGTTTGTCTCCTGTGCTGCTATGGATGATATTCTAACTCCTTCTTTTATGACGGAGTGTTCTACTGTGATAAATTTTGTTGACCCATTAAAATAACGGCAGTGAGGCTCATCTAGCTGGGGTTTCTAATTGGCTTGTTGCTTGTTATAAGCATGAGTCAATATGTTTTTCATTCTTAGGCTATCCAAGATTTCTGGCTTGCTTGTCTTTTGTTTTCTATCAAGACATTCTGGCTGAATAGTCCTCATGAGGTATCTAGATGATCTTTTTCCTATAGTTCCCTATTGCAGGATTATGGTGCTTGGTTTTTCTCTTCGAGATGAACTTATTAATTGTCCAAGCTGAGACATGATAATATGTTGGGAGTTTTCTACAATTCTGGAACTTATTGAACATTCGATAAGGCAGTAAGAGTTGGTAGACTAGGGTATGTACTTGCCTTGTATATGATGATGCTGCTTCGTGAGTTTGTGCATTGCTAAAATCACCAAATTTCGAATGAGTTCATTCATTTTGCTTTGTTTATGACCCTATTTTCTTTAGGGATGTAGCTGTTCTAGTGATGAATAACTACACAGTTGATGAATAAGATTTGGCCTACAATAGGTGGTTGGTGAGTATGCATATCTTTTGGCAAGTATGTGTATCCAGTATAGATGACTTCCTCTTAATGTTTGGCCTCTAACTACTCATGTCTACTAATTTGAACTAATTGCCGTAGAAAGAATCTATGTGGGCTAGAGCAATGAGAGCTGCAAGGAGCAAAGGTTCAGGTGGTTTTTGTCATCATGATGCTCACCTGAATGTGTTTAGCGTCAAGTTGAACTCATGCATCATTATAGCTTATTTCCCCTGTTGAGCAGTTAAGTCCAATGACGATAAAACCAATATTAAGTGATCATTGAATCCAAGAGAGGATAGCTTCTCTCATGCGTTTAGAGTTGCCCTATTATCAAGATCATAGTAGGAACATTTCTTTTTTTTTAATTTAAATTCCATGTAATCTGACTTCTTCACCCAAGACTTCTTTTGAGTAGATGAACTTAAATTCCATCATAGTTCTCTCTGGGGTATAACTTTGTATAGTTTATAGCTGAATTAATACATAATACCAAACTATTTGATTGTTGAATTGAAGCTTATTTTGTATCTTTCAGTGTGCTTTGCTCAAAGGACAATATGATGCCTTGTATGCTTTGAAGTTGCTATTGATTCTTTGTGAATATCAAAGGCTTATAGAGAAACTTCTACAACAAAGGGAGGCGGCCAGAAAAGGATAATACAAGTGGTGGAGTAAATATAAAAGAAAAATCAAGATACAAGAAGATGTGCATGATCATGTGGCATATAGAGTCTATAGTGGATAGATGTAGTCAAAAGAACATATCGTATACATGTGTCTTTTTCCCATGTATATTTTAAAATAGGGGCCAGGTTAATGTCCTCCCCATGTGTACTCATTGTTCAAATATAAATAAAAGTATCATTGTTGATATTGTAAGCATAACTCAATCTTGATTAACATTCATCTATTTTCTTACTGAAAACCCCTCTATATTGGCAAGCAACTGTCTGGATACATAATGTCTCTCACTACATATGTATGTATAGTACATGATGTCTTTCACTACACACTAGCTATAATTACATGTGTAGCAAGTGCTTTTTTTTGCTATACATGAACTACAAATACAATTGTAACCAATGCCATCTCTCCCTACATATTATAGGTACAAATTGAATTGTAGTCATACATTTGGCTACAATGGAAACTACATTTTTATGTGTAAGGACATTTTTACCTACAATTAGGGTTACATATGAATTTGTAGCCAGAGGCATAACTAACTACAAGTTTGAAAAATGTAGCCTAAACAATTAGCTACACGGGTATTAGCTATATATTATAAATGTAAGGATAATTGTAGCCAAAGCTTTTGGCTACAAATTTTGGGGTTTTCGCTACAATTTTTTTTTGTAGTTAAAGACCATATTTTTCGTAGTGCCTACTTGTCTTCTCAAACTAAGCAAGAAAGCAGAAATCATGCATATGAGGTGGCCAACAGTACATGCAAGGAAAAGAGTAACCGACACTCTCAAGGTAAGGAAACAAGAAGCAAATGCATTTAGTATGAAACTACTTGTTCTTTACATGCTATGGCATGGGAGTTACTCTCCCATGCCCAAGAAGAAAAGATCTACTCGTCCATAACAATGTACAACAGAATTTCTACAGAATTCTCAATGCTAGCCATGGTTCAGAGAAGAAAAGACAAGAAGAACTGAAGATGTAACCACAAGGAGCAATAATTCTGGCTTTAGGACAAAATTCCCTTCCTTTAGCTGCTCCAAGTCGGGCCTACTCCTCTCTCAAGAAGCTGCTCGGAGTTGGGAACGCTGGCTGCACCTTGAAGATGACTAAGGAGAAGTAGAGAAGAAGAAATGGTCTCTTTGTGCAAGAAACCACCTTAGTTTCCTCCCAAATCACACTCCTCTGCTCTCCTCTGTCTTTGGGACGAGAGAAAACCTCCAAATGGCCGAACGTAACTGTCCCTTGGCTTCCCTCTTTCTTTTAAAATTGTATTCTGAATTTTCGGAATTCTGAAATTGCCAGGTGCACGCCGTGCACCTGCAGTGCAGTTGTAACTGACTGATCAGTGCACGGCGTGCGCTGAGGAGTTGCACGCCGTGCAACTTTGCAGAACTTCTTCAGCAGTTTACGTCCCAGGTGCACGCCGTGTCTTTTCTATGTGCACGCCGTGCATTTGTGTTCTGTAAATTTCTGGAAACATGCACGCCGTGCGTTTCCATCGTGCACGCCGTGCACTTTACTGCTTCAGCGAACTGGTCTTTTCTGGAAAGGTGCACGCCGTGCGTTTGTAACTGCACACCGTGCATTCTTCTGTTTCTGTAGAAATATCATCTGAAATTAGTCCTTTTTGTGGCAATTTTGCAATACAAGT
Source organism: Alisma plantago-aquatica (assembly GCA_963693085.1). Taxonomy (NCBI): domain Eukaryota; kingdom Viridiplantae; phylum Streptophyta; class Magnoliopsida; order Alismatales; family Alismataceae; genus Alisma; species Alisma plantago-aquatica. Next base: position 1,304,310,986 of record OY856411.1, read on the forward strand.
TATGGGACACGTAGAACAACTAAAAGATGGCAAAATTAATATGAAAGAGACTGAATTATACTAGAAAGAACCAAATTTGTGTGTGATAACATGTGAAAATATGATATACAAATCACACAACACATGCCCTAAGCAAATCCTCCAAAGTTTGTATAGTTCTCTCAGATTGTCCATCCGTCTGTGGGTGAAAGGCGGTACTAAATCTTAACTACATACCCAAAGCTTTATGTAGTCGTTCCCAAAAATGACTCGTGAACTGGGGACCTCTATCAGAATTAATTGTGTCTAGAACCCCGTGTAATTGCACTATCTCATCTATGTAGATATGTGCAAGTTTCTCAGCAATATAGGTTGTTTTGACGGGAAGAAAATGTGCTGACTTAGTCAACCTATCAACTATCACCCAAATGGAATCATGACTTTTGGCTGTTCTTGGAAAACTAAACACAAAGTCCATGGTCACGTGATCCCATTTCCACTGTGGTATAGGTAAAGGTTGCATTGTTCCTGTGGGCTTTTGATGTTCAACTTTAACCTGTTGACACACTGGACACCACATAACAAACTCAGCTACATCTTTCTTCAATCTGGGTCACCAATACTTATCTTTCAAGTTATGATACATTTTTGTGCTCCCTGGATGCATTGCATACATAGATGAATGAACTTCCTCCAAGACTAACTTCCTTAAGTCATTAGCATCAGGCACTACCATTCTACCATGGTAACAAACTACCTCATCATCTGACTCATGAAACCCATCCCATTTCTCACTACCATACTCTAATCTAATTTGCTGAATCATAGTATCATCCTGTTGTGCCTCTTTGATTTGTTGTTTCAGAGTAGGTTTTATGTGCATCTCAGCTAACAGTCCAACTAACAAGGATACTTTAAGTTGTACATTATTTTGCCTCAAAGAGACAAGCATGTCTCATTTAAAACACACTAAAGAGTTCAACTGTGCTTTGTCTATGATTGGCGATGATGATTTTCTACTTAGTGCATCAGCCACTACATTAGCCTTTCCTGGATGATAATCAATTGTACAATCGTAGTCCTTGATTAACTCCATCCAGCGACATTGTCTCATATTCAACTCATGCTGTGAAAAGATGTATTTTAGGTTCTTATGGTCCGTGAAAATCTAGAATGTCTCTCCATAGAGATAATGTCTTCAGATCATCAACACATGAACCACTGTAGCTAATTCTAGATCATGTATTGGATAATTTTCCTCATGTTTCTTAAGCTGTCAAGAAGCAAAAGAAATCACTTGTTTATCCTGCATCAACACACATCCTAGACCATTCTTAGAAGCATCACAGAAAACAATATACCCCTTTCCCTGCTCAGGTAACACTAACACATGTGCACTGGTCAACCTTTCTTTCAACGACTGGAAAGAATGCTGACACTTGTCATTCCAGAAAAAAAGAACCTCCTTCCTGGTCAACTTGGTTAGGGGTAATGCTATAGAACTGAAGTTCTTAATGAACCTCCTATAGTAGCCTGTCGGTCCTAGAAAACTACGTATCTCCGTTGGTGTCTTTGGCTGTTCCCACTCCAAGATAGATTCTACCTTTTTAGGATCAACATGGATACCTGAGGTAGATATTATGTGTCCAAGAAAAGACACTTCTGATAACCAGAATTCACACTTGCTAAACTAAGTGTATAACTTTTGCTTTATCAGTAAAGTCAGGGCCTGATGAAGATGTTGCTCATGTTGTCGTGCATCTCTACTGTAAATCAGGATGTCATCTATAAAGATTATTATTTGTTCCATGAATGTAGCTGGTGCATTAGTTAGTCCAAACAACATAACTATGAACTCACAGTGGCCATACCTTGTTCTGAAGGCTGATTTAGGTATGTCACTCTCCTTGATGCATAACTGATGGTATCTTGACCTCAGATCTATTTTAGAAAATATAGTTGCAGCAAGCAACTGGTCAAACATGTCATCTATCCTTGGCAGAGGATATTTGTTCTTTATGGTTACTTTGTTTAGCTGTCTATAGTTGATGCATAATCACATAGACCCATCTTTCTTTTTAACAAAAAGAACCATAGCACCCCATGGTGAAGTACTCGGTCGAATAAAACCCTTTTCAAGAAACTCCTGTAACTATTTCTTGAGTTCTGCCATCTCAGCAGGTGCCATTCTATAAGGTGTTTGAGCTATTGGTTGTGTACCCGGGATTAGATTAATCTCGAAATCAATCTCTCAAGGTGGAGGAACACCTAGAAGTTCCTCAGGAAACACATCCTCAAACTCCCTAACAATTGGAACTTTAGAAAGACTAGGACTCTCTGCTCTGGTATCTACCACATGTACCAAGAATGCGAAGCATTCTTGTCTCATCAACTTCTCAGCTACCATAGCTGACACTAGACAGGTTGGAAGAATCTTTCTTTCCCCCCTAAAAGATCCATGTAACACCATTGTCTGTGAACATAGCTTGCTTGGAATTGCAATCCAAGACAACCTTATACTTTTCTAGGGTGTCCATCCCAAGGATTATGTCAAACCCATGAATCTCAAGTGGTATAAGATCCACCTGAATGCTATATTATGAAAAAGAAAGAACACAGGGAGAACATACCTCCCACAACATTGCAGATCCAATTAACGAAGTTTCTAATAACAAATTATATGCTCTATGACTGACAGTCATATTGCAGTCATGAATCACTTCCCGAGTGATAAAGTACGGATCAATCAAAATAGATACAAAGAAGGATGAAGACATATCAGAATGAAACAATTCAATCTGACTTGTCACAACTCATGGGTTGACCACTACTTCTGGCTGATTCATAGCATAGAATCTTGCCATTGCTGATTGTCGACCACTCGCCATGTTGTTGGATGTAGATGATCCAGCTTGGGATGCCTGTCCACATCCTCATGTGCCACTGCTAAACTGTTGCTTCTGAGAGCCTTGTTGACTCTACCTCGGTGGTTGGGTTACACTCACATCTCTAACTAAACAATCTTTCATCAGATGTCCCATCTTTCCACATTTATAACAGACTCTGTTCTCCCACTGTGGCCTAGATGGTCCTATTACTGACATTGATGCTGAGCTGTGGGCTCCGTTTGGTGGTAAACTATGACCTCTACGCTTATTGGATGTCCATTGTGTCTGAGTATTAAACCTCAGTGGTGCTGTTGGTGCAGAAAACCTTGGTTTCTTAAAACTCTAAAACCTCTATCCCTGGAACTAGGTATATATTTTTTTACTGTTGGCTTAATGTTTCTCAGTCACAAACCTTTCTATCCACCTAAAGGGCTCCACAAAGGTGGGAAACCTCTCTCTATTCTCTAGAGTAGATACTGGTGTGGTCAAATCAGCATTCAAACCCTTCTCAAAACACCGAATCCTCTCCTCATCTGTAGCAGCCATGTGTAGACAGAACCATAGAAGCTCAATAAACTTAGCTTCATACTCACTAATTTTCATTGGTCCTTGCCTTATACGCTAAAACTGAGAGATTTTCTCATCCAGGTAAGTCTTAGGAAAATATCTACTAACAAACTCTCGTCAGAACTCTTCCCATCCGACTTCAACACCTAGCCTTTTGCCTTCTTCTATGGCCCACCAATGGCCAGTACTCCCCTTCAATAGGTACACCGCATGTCTAACCTTCTCTTCTTCGGGGATATTAAAAATTCTGAAGACCTTTTCCAGCTTAGTTAGCCACAAGTCCACGTCTGCTGGGTCAGCTGTACCAGCATAATCAGTGGATCCTACCCATCAAAGCTGTTCAAAAGTCTTGCCAGCTCCATGTCCCTCATTATGAGCTGGTGCCCTAGGTGCAAGTGGTGGCATCCTATCCGCCATATGTGTCATAGTCACCATGACCTGCCCAAACAGAGCATGGAAAGATGGGTTTTCTAGTGTAGATTGGTCAAGCTGGGGATGTTCAGGTACTAGTTCTTCTCTAGCCTAATCCCTTGCACCTCCTCCTGGTGCAGCAACACTGCTTTCAACAACATGTTCTTTGTGTGATCCAACCATCTTCAAGCTTTACTTCTTCCCCTGAGAGTAGAAGTCACTATCAAATAAACTGAAAGACACTAGAACAGACTCAACGACCTTAATCCTATGTCTCTGTAGACTCAGCGAACCTTAAGCTCTGATACCACTAAACTTGAGATGATAGTCACCAAACCGATAAACACATCGTTACAATTAAGAGGAATTAAACACAAACAATAGATTAACAAAAATCACTAAAAATTAAAACCATTTGCAAAGAGATCCATTTCCAGGAAACTCTTATAACAAGAACCAAAAATATTATATATACATTCTGGTCCACAAAGTACATACCATGCACCTTCTCTTCTCGAGGATTACATAGAATAGTTGCACTGTTAAATCTAAACATAAGAAACAAAAAAACTCGAGGCATTCAATGCCAAAATCTCAGATTGATCATAAAAGCACTAATTATTGACTCCAAGGACCTGGGAGTACAGAGGCGACAAATAGGACTCATATCTACAAGACACGACAGTCAGTATCTCCACCTGAGATGTTACTGTTGTCCCTGATGTTGCTATCCTTCCCCTACTCTATGGTCCCTACCTCCTCATCCACGACCACCTAAAATGTTGGTGACCAACAGAGTGAAACCCATGCCCCAACGATAGATATAACAATCCACCAAAAATATTATTATTGTAGATAAACAGTAATAAACTGAGCAGAGGATTCTTTATTGAAAAGTAGGATTTAATCAATATTAAGCAGAATTGAACAACATGATATTTTAAAGCACTACAGTTATAAATGATAGAGCAGTAAATCATCTATCCATTTTAATAAGGAATATGAAGAACATGTATAACATATATCCATTTAGGATACAGTAAGCAATGTAACATCAACCAATGATTTCCATAATTCATCTTAAACCAAATATGCTACACGACTGATTACATTTTACAATCATTCTTATGCCCTGAGAAAGTGAGCCGTACCGCTCAAATCCAACCTTCGCTTGTGAAACCCAAAGCCGGTGCCATACAAGATCAAAGGAAGAGCCGGACTCCACGATCTCATCTGTCTCGATCAGTGTGAGACCATAAGCAGGACCACAGTCTCTTGCTTAAGTGACCCCAGTCATAGGGTTAGCTCCCATAGGCTACCCATTCTCTAGCCTACCTTGGTACAGGTCCCGACGCTAGTAAATCTGAGCCACGGGCCAGTTCACCGTGCTCTCTGAGCCATGAATGCATTCATGCTCTATCACACTGAGCCATGGTCCTGTTCACCATGCTCTTATACATATCTTGAGTCTACAACTGAAGTTGCACTCTAATCCTCCTATTTTCGGCTAGGAGAAACCCAACATATTCAACAATATACGCTCCAGATTAACCAGTAGGAGAATCCATTTCACCATCACCAACTACTGACGATGATGGATCTATGGCCAAGGCTCTACATGATAAAATTCCACTTGATTATTTAAGTATATTACCATATTCTTTTAGCATCAGCAAGTTTTCAAACAAGAATTATTATGACAAATGCTACAAAGAAACATGTAATACTTCTATCAATTACTTTTCAAAGCTTTATAAAACATTGGGATCTCAATCCCTTATCTCATTGCTGGGAATTCACATCCCTCAACAATACCATCATCATGTTTACTGGATCTGGTTATTCAAACCCTTAGTTCATCACTAAGCATGGTTACCACTATCATGTAACTATTACCTCCAGGTCATCTGACCAAGGTATTCATGATACTTGTTAAACAAGCATCTCACATAGTTTGAAAAACACTAGAGGGGGGGTGAATAGAGTTTTTAAATAATTTTAACAATTTATTGAACTCAAACAACCACAATTGAAAATTGGAAGAAGGAGACAGGTGTTTAGAGTGGTTCCAACTTTAGCAACTACTAAAGTTGTCAGTCCACTACCCGGTTGCTTACCCAACCGGGATTTTGAAAGTATTTATTTTATTACCTTCCCAAGGATTTATATAAAATACAATACTTTCCTTTACACCCTTTGAACAACCTTCACTTGAAGTAGGTGCACCAACCTTGAGGTAGCCTTCTTGAAGTAACTCCAAGCTCCCCCTTGAAGTAGCCTTCCTCTCTAGAAGTAACCTCCCGTTGCACCAGCCTTCTGAAGTAGCTCAAAGTCACCTTCTTCACCAAGAAGATCTTCACCCTCTCCAATCAGCAACCTCCAACCTAGGAGTAGCAAGGAGAGTACAAACGGTAATAGAGAACAAGAAAGGAAAAAGGAAATTACAACTTATCCTTTATAGCCCAAGGCTTTATTTGCCTAGATCAAGCGTATAGATCTCCTAACCAAGTGTGTGGACTTGTGATTGCAGTGGGTAGGAGATACTAGCCTATAGGACACGAATTATGAGCTAAGGAAGGAAGTAGCCAATGTTCACAATGCTCAATTTTCTCACAAACAGATTGCTCAAAGTATGCTCAAAGAGTTCTCAAGTGTAACAAGTGAGTTTTAGTGTCCTATGTCTTGTCCTATTTATAGGAATGGCCTAAGGATGCTTAAGGACGTTCTAGACAACTTCTAGGGGTTTCTAAGTGCTTAACTAGCCGTTAGGTACAAGTTTGTTGCTTTAACAGCGGCTAATTAATTAATTCTGCAGTTGCTGTCAGAGACCATCCTGGTCGAGGAATGGTCGACCGAGACACCTACTCGGTCGAACAATTGTCGACCGACAGGCTCTCTGGAACAAGTGATTTGCAACGTCTATCTCCAACTTCCAACTACCTTGTCAGTTGTGTCTAACGGCTACTCTGGATCTTTCTCGGTCGAGAAGATTGTCGACCGAGAGTGTCTCGGTCGAGGAGTTTGTCGACCGAGATTGATCCTGTTTCAATGTTTCAATTTAGGCACTAATTGTATGTATGAGTGTGCATATGTGATCCTATTTGAAGGGGATGACTTATCTAAATGTGGTGTTTAGCTAGGGAAGATCTAACGCTTGATTTACATGCAATCTAAGTACTTGTACATTATATATTTGTACAAGTTTTTTACAAAGCGATTACATTGCATGAAAACATAAACATGTAAGCATATGGATTCCCTAGTTGCTTTGTCATCCACCTTGTTCCTGCACACTCAAGTAGCTCGTTAGATAAATAAGAATGAAATGTTTGTCATAATCAAAACAAAGGGATTTATAGATGTCCATTTATCCAACAATCTCCCCCTTTTTGAAGATGACAAACATTTCCAAAATATAAATAAAAGAAATATAAAACATATGAGTTTCATACCTGAAGATTACCTTTTGTAGCCATTCTTGTTTTGCAAGTAAGTGCTTGGCCTTTTTCATTATGAAACTCAGTTATTATAGTTTTGATCTTTATTTTATTTTGATATTCTTTTCTCCCCCTTTGTCATTTCAAAAAGATATCCATGTAGAATATTTGATATTACTTCTCCCTCTTAATTTTATACTATGCTCCCCTTTAGATAGATATCCCAAGGTATAAGTGCTTTGCAATAGATGTCAATTTAGCCATAACTTTAACTTTTAGATATTTGCAAAGATTTTCATCCTTTTTGATTTATTTGTATTTATGACTCCCCTTATTTTGTATGCTCTACAATAGTCTTATAATCCAAACTCAAATGATGCCAAAAAGATATCCATTATAAAGATAACCAATTTCATTACAAGCATGAAAAGATAGCCAAAGCATGTAAAGATAACCCATTTATTACAATTTTGCAAAGATTCTATTACAACTAATACAACTCCAAATCTCACTGGAAAGACTTAAGAATTACATCAACATCAGGGTCTTTCCCAAGAAAAGGCTCAGCTCCATAATACTGGACCAAAGTTTGCCACTCCAGAGCACCTGTCTTGGTTAAGGCATATGCCTCCAAGAAGGTTGGAACACGATCAAATCGGAAATGAGCAGCAATATCTTGTAGTTGCATTGATGAAATCTGAGTATGCGTGAGATCTGTAGATGGTGGAGGTGGAGGTTGATAGTAGTTGTAAGATGGGTTATATGGATTGAGCATGCCAGGATTTAAAGAGTAAGGATATTCATCTGGTTGGTTTGGAGAAAGAGTTTGCATTCTTTGGTTTAGATAAGTCATGGCATGATGGTTATAATCTAGTTGTTTACTAAGATGATATTGTGACCCAGCAACATAGGTTAAAGTGTTTTGGATGGGATCATATGGTAGGCTGGTAGGAGGAGGTGGAGGTGGTATATCTTGTGTAGATGTTTCTCCTTCTTCCCTAGCCCTCTTATGACCAAAATCAATCCCCATTTTTTCTACAGTATTCTTACTTATTTTTTGTGGTCTACGCTCCCATGTATATCCCATATCCTCAAGTTGGGTCTTAAGAAAATGTTGAGTAATTTGGCATACAAGATCAGCATATGGAGGATTGCCAGAAAACTCAAGCATGTTTTTAAGAATGATGCGGATAAAATTTGTGGGAATACGTTGGATAATGGCATATATTAGACACATACGAAAAATAGGAACTTCAGACTTATTTGCTCTAGGATGTATATTTGTTGAAACAATGAGGTTTACAATCCTAGCAACTGGTTTGAGATTGATAGCATAGTATGTGCCTCTATCTTCGTGACAGGTTGTATTGGATTGAAAAATGGTCCTTTTGATGTCACTAAGACTAACGGTATGGTTATCTTGGGCAAATTGATTAAGTGGGTTTCCAGAGGTAAGGTCAAAGGTGTCTTGGTATTCTTCTATGTCAATATCTAGCATGTCAAGAATATCCCCTTCAGTAAATCGAAAGCTATGCCCATTTACCATAGTATAGAAGAAGATGGTTTCATTTTCAGAGTGGGAGATGAGGTTAGCATAGAATTCATTCACTACCTTGGTGGAATAGGAAGGGAAAGAAGGGTTGATGAATTCTTTCAACTTTTGCACTTCAAAGAGGTCCTCCAAGTCGACAATGTTGAGGAAGTCCATAACTTCAACTGGTCGTCTTGGGAGAGGAGCTTTTGAGGAGAGCCGTAGATAGCGATCACCAGCATCTCCGTCGACGAAGGCAATGTCGTTGATGATCGTTAATGATGGAGTAGCCTCCCTTTGTTTCCTGCCAGCGACCTTCTTCTTTCCACGAGCAGAGGATGATGCCATTGCGTTGCTTGAAGGTGGAGAAGAAGCAAGGAAGTCTTTGGGGATGAGGATGCTAAAGATTTGCACAAGAATTCACTAGAGAGAGCCTATGGAAACAAGAATATAAAAGTGTGAAGAAGTGACCCGTTTTTGGTCCTTTTATAGCAATCCAGTGACCGGGTCGGTTGACAATTTGTCGACCGAGCGTCCGCAACGGTCATATTCCAGACGCGCTACTTTGGCCGTCCAACGGTCGACTTGCAACGGTCGGCCGTTAACGGTAACGGTCGGATTGCAACGGTCATATCCCAACGGCTCTTTCTCGGTCGAGCAATTGTCGACCGACACTGGCTCGGTCGAACAATTGTCGACCAGAAGTGTGTCCGATGCTAGGTCTATCTAGATTCTGTCGGTCGAGAGAGGTGGGCAGACCGAGAGGTTTTCGGTCGAAGATTTGTCGACCGACAGACTTACTGGGTACGAATTTTTAAGCTGATTTTTAATGCAAATGATAGACTGAATTTGTAGAGCATATATATTTTCTAAGGGAGTAATATTTTGTTTTATTATTAACAATATTGGGACAATTTTGTGATCATAAATTGATTTTTCTTTTAATCACAATAAAATGATATTCAAATAATTATTGTGTCAAAACTTATTTTAGGTCGATTTTGACTACGACCATAGCGCCCCTTGGTCAAATTTTATTTTAACCAAGAGGCAGATTTGCAGATTTTTCAAATTGAACATTATGAAGTATAATATCTGCATAAGATTTGATTAAGTATCAAGTTGAAGCATAATACTTAATATGAAAACATTTGTCCTTTTCTTAAAATATAGGCTTTGCTGTATGAATATCAAGTTTCACGTTGTTTAGTATCCTCATAAGATTCTTTACTAAAGGCACACTAAATATCTCAAGTCTTTTAAAGATACTAATTGAGATATTTTTATTTTATGTGTTGCAAGCATAAAATATTACCAATAAAGCATTTGCTTGCCTATATATATCATCACGGATTCATGCAGACAATTATCTATCCAAGCTAATCACAGTACCAAATGGTGAAAGCATATCCATGGTGTAATAATAGAACAATACAGTAAATAATCACCTGATTTTAATCACATGATTTCTATATCGATAGACCAGAAAAATAAGGAAATCATGTGAATAATGATAGAAATTTTCTCTTCATTAAACTAAGCATAATTTCAACTTAAATCATTTAGGGAACAAACTAATATTAATTTTAAATTTGTAGGGATAATTTCCAAAATAAATATCAATCATTAATCATGAATAGATAACAATTCTTTTTATCAAAGAATTCAGCAATTTTGCAACAGACAGGAAATCAGTGACATGCTCGGTCGATAATTTCTCGACCGACAGTATCTCGGTCGACAGTCTCTGGACCGACAATATTCCTGAAACTGTTAATTGCTTCCAAATAACGATGCAAGTTAAATATTTAGATACTTAAATTTATTTTTTTTATCCCATTATGTTGAGTTGAGATAGACGTAGAATTATGCAACTAAGGTTCTTGGTCATATCTCAACTTAATTGCATTTATTTAGTTTGGAGGTCTTGGAACCCAAACTAACTCGACATCTTTTCTCTTATAAGGACATGAAAAGGAATAATGACCAAGGCGCAAACAATAATGACAGCATATCGAGTCAACCTCATATCTTTTTCTATGGTTGTGTTCAGTGTTGTTCTTAGGTGATGATGTTCCTTTAGGTACATATATAGATTGATGTGTTTGTGACTTTCTCCAACTAGGTTGTTGATATGTTTTCCCTTTAGGCTTGTAACCTAGTCCTCTTCTCCCGATTTGATGATAGGGATTATCTAAGATTTTATCAAGAATGCCATTATTATTCAAATTACTAACTTTTTGTTGTAACTTGGCAATCTCTTCCATTCTCTTCTTGATATCTAGTTTTTCTTGATCTAGATTAGATGACAATGAATTTCTTTCTTTGACAATAGAATCATAATCTAGATGGTTGCATAAAATGGGTTGTTTTTGAAGATCATTCACTTGACTTTGCAAATTATTCTTCTCTAAAGAAAGTAGATTACAATTTGCCTCTATAGATTTTATCTCAATATCATGATCTTCAATGATCTTTTTAAGATCTTCATTTTCAGATGTAATAGCAAGAAGCTTAGCATGTAATTCATCATTTGCTTTATTAGATTTCTTTAATTTCTTCTTGCATTCAACATATTTAATGTGTTTCTTCAAGACTAGCAACTAGTTCTTCTTTAGATAAATCAAAAAGACTTACCTCTTCTTCTTCTTCACTAGTTGTAGCAATAAGACAATTTTTGTGCTCATCTTCCTTCTTTGATCTCCATGGGCATCTAGTTGTTGTGTGGCTTGTTCCTAACCACCAATTGCAACATGTTGTAGTTTTGTCCAAGCAGTACCTTTTGTTGTGATTGTAATCACCATTTCCCTCCATTCTTCAAGACCTGGTTAGGGTTCGTTGAAGCCTGCTCTGATACCAATTGAAAAACACTAGAGGGGGGTGAATAGAGTTTTTAAATAATTTTAACAATTTATTGAACTCAAACAACCACAATTGAAAATTGGAAGAAGGAGACAGGTGTTTAGAGTGGTTCCAACTTTAGCAACTACTAAAGTTGTCAGTCCACTACCCGGTTGCTTACCCAACCGGGATTTTGAAAGTATTTATTTTATTACCTTCCCAAGGATTTATACAAAATACAATACTTTCCTTTACACCCTTTGAACAGCCTTCACTTGAAGTAGGTGCACCAACCTTGAGGTAGCCTTCTTGAAGTAACTCCAAGCTCCCCCTTGAAGTAGCCTTCCTCTCTAGAAGTAACCTCCCGTTGCACCAGCCTTCTGAAGTAGCTCAAAGTCACCTTCTTCACCAAGAAGATCTTCACCCTCTCCAATCAGCAGCCTCCAACCTAGGAGTAGCAAGGAGAGTACAAACGGTAATAGAGAACAAGAAAGGAAAAATGAAATTACAACTTATCCTTTATAGCCCAAGGCTTGATTTGCCTAGATCAAGCGTATAGATCTCCTAACCATGTGTGTGGACTTGTGATTGCAGTGGGTAGGAGATACTAGCCTATAGGACACGAATTATGAGCTAAGGAAGGAAGTAGCCAATGTTCACAATGCTCAATTTTCTCACAAACAGATTGCTCAAAGTATGCTCAAAGAGTTCTCAAGTGTAACAAGTGAGTTTTAGTGTCCTATGGCTTGTCCTATTTATAGGAATGGCCTAAGGATGCTTAAGGACGTTCTAGACAACTTCTAGGGGTTTCTAAGTGCTTAACTAGCCGTTAGGTACAAGTTTGTTGCTTTAACAACGGCTAATTAATTAATTCTGTAGTTGCTGTCAGAGACCATCTCGGTCGAGGAATGGTCGACCGAGACACCTACTCGGTCGAACAATTGTCGACCGATAGGCTCTCTCGAACAAGTGATTTGCAACGTCTATCTCCAACTGCCAACTACCTTGTCAGTTGTGTCTAATGGCTACTCTGGATCTTTCTCGGTCGAGAAGATTGTCGACCGAGAGTGTCTCGGTCGAGGAGTTTGTCGACCGAGATTGATCCTGTTTCAATGTTTCAATTTAGGCACTAATTGTATGTATGAGTGTGCATATGTGATCCTATTTGAAGGGGATGACTTATCTAAATGTGGTGTTTAGCTAGGGAAGATCTAACGCTTGATTTACATGCAATATAAGTACTTGTACATTATATATTTGTACAAGTTTTTTACAAAGCGATTACATTGCATGAAAACATAAACATGTAAGCATATGGATTCCCTAGTTGCTTTGTCATCCACCTTGTTCCTGCACACTCCAGTAGCTCGTTAGATCAATAAGAATGAAATGTTTGTCATAATCAAAACAAAGGGATTTATAGATGTCCATTTAGCCAACATAGTTCACCAGGCATATTAAACTTCTTATCACCTTTCACTAGGCAAAAAATAAAATAATGGCTCACAAGGCCCTTTGACACCATAACTTTTACCTGGTTATGCTCATCATCTCATGTTACCTACATGGTTAGTATGCTTGATAACAACCATATCAATTACACATCAACATTATGTAATACAAGATAACATCACTATTCCCCCATTAGGGTTAGGGTTTCCCCTATTTATTAATTAGAGTTTCTCATACCATCACCCTATATTAGGTTGACTTAACCTCTTACTAAAGTTCATGCTACTATGGTTATCATAGTGTATTGAATTTATTACTTTCATAGGCATCAAGGGATAATCACTCTAAATGTATTAATCACCTAAATACTTTCGAGGTACTTCCATTGAAATCAACCTTGAGATACTATTCAACCACTTAGGGGGTTATTAGTACTTACATGGTTTGAATCAATTGGACCTTCAAACGGTTTGGACCAATTGAACCTTCAAAGGGTTTGGACCTAAACCTTCAAACGGTTTGAGACCGTTTAGACCTTCAAACGGTCTTGGTCTTAAACCTTTAAACGGTTTGGGACCATTTAGACCTTCAAATGGTTTGGTCCTAAGCCTTCAAGCGGTTTGAGACTGTTTAGACCTTCAAACAGTCTGGTCCTAATCCTTCAAATAGTTTGAGACCGTTTAGACCTTCAAACGGTCTGTTCCTTATATCCTTAAACAATCTTGAACCTTTTGCTCATCAAATGGTTTTGAAACCATTTCAACCCAATACCCTCAAATAGTTTGAGAATCAATTAATCCTAAACGGTTTCAGACCGTTTGATCCTCAAACATTTTGAGACCGTTTGGTCAAATCAGAGATGAAACCGTTTGAACCTAAATTAAGGTTTTGACATCAATTGATCTAGGGTTTTGAAACCAATTGAGTTCTAAACGTTTTGAAATCATTTGGCCATCCAAGGTTGAGACCATGCGGACTAGATTAGGTTGAAACCATTAGACCTTTACACATTGTTGAAACCATTTAGCCTCTAACGGTTTGAAACAGTTTGACCTCTACGGTTTTGAAACCGTTTGATCACCAAACGGTTTGAAACCGTTTGGTCACCAAACGGTTTGAAATCGTTTGACCAACAAAAATTGAAACCGTTTGTTTTTTATATTCTTGAGGTGTGTGATAAGATGATGTCATCATCATCAAGCTTTAGACCTCCAAATTATACTATCATATATATGATGAATTCATCAAGTATTCAAGAAGAAAATGAAAGATCAACATATGATGAGGAATTGAAATCAATAATAACAATAATGGATTCAAGTTATATAACCCACCTTCAAAGTAGCTTCAAAGCTTCAAACTTCTCATCTCTAATGGTGAAAGAAGCTCCTTCAAATATCCAAGGTTCGTTTCCAACTCTTTGGATGCAAAAGATAGCCAAGGTTAAGCATTGGATGGAAGAGAGAAGAAAAGGAGTGTTGAAATCTGATTTCAACCATCAATCCAAGGTTGAAGATGATCATGGAGCTTACCTTCAGCTTGGGGAACGTTTTCCTTCTGCTCCTAAGCTCCTTGATCGTCGACCAAAGCAAGGAAAGAAAGTGGTTCGCAAAAATAGCCTTTCAAGTAAGGAGAAAATTGAGTACATATAATTGATTTTCTAGGAGAGAGAAAGTAGAAGAAAATTCATCCACTTTCTTGCCACATGCCCCCTCCATTCCTTTCCTTCAAAGCCATCTTCCTTTTTCCCCAATTTCCTTTCAATTATCCTTGAATTTAAAAGCAACCACTAAGCACCTTAATCATTATAATACTATTATCCATTTTTAGTGGACATTACTTTTTAATTAACAAATGTGAGTGGATTTCTTCACCTACTTAAGATATTTCGGTTCCACTCAAAGAATTTGGACGTCCTCCCATTATAGGATTTCAACCACAGCCTTTTTAGTTGATGGGCACTTCAATTAATATATTTATTTTTGCTACAAAATAAATTAGGGTTTCAGTTATGCTTATTTCTTGATTATTTTATTATCAAGATTATCTCTCCTCAAAAGTGGTTCAAACAAGACGCCCCATTATTTTTATTTTCTCTAAATGATACCAAGAAACAGTAGGGACACTTTTGGAGTGGTATTTTACATATACAACCCTATGTTTTGGGTAATTTGCAAATTACACCAAAACTAGCATTAAATGCACAAACATTATTCAAACAAGCTCCTTCTTGGAACTTAGGATTTCACAAATCATACCTTAGCATAATTATCATTCTTATGATGCTATAAAACTTAAGGAACATTTATCATGTAAAATTTGCAAGGTGATCCCTTAAATTGGGTAAATTGCACTTTAGTCCAAAATAGGTAAAATATTGTTTCAACATTATTCAAATAGGACCAAAATTGAAACATAAGCTCTCCTTTAGTCTTAATTACTTTTCAAAAGATAAAGACAAGAATCTAAATGACTTACTTAAGCAAAACTTCTAGGGTTAAGGCATAACCCACGTCAGAGATGTTACAACTAGTTCTCTTTGTGAAGAAGGATGGTTTGCTCAGAATGTGCATAGACTACCGGATGATCAACCAGGATACCATTAAGAACAAATACCCTTTACCCCAGATAGGTGATCTGTTTGACCAGTTGAAGTCAGCTTGAGTCTTTTCAAAGATTGACCTGAGGTCGAGATACCACCAGTTGCGAGTCAAGAGTGAGGACATCCCAAAAACCGGTTTTAGAACCTGTTATGGCCACTACGAGTTTGTTGTTATGCCTTTTAGGTTGTCCAATTCCCCGAGTGTGTTCATGAACCTCATGAATAATGTGTTCCAACCCTTCCTTTACTCTTTTGTCATAATGTTCATAGATGACATCTTGGTTTATTCCGATGACCTAGAACAACACTGAGAGCACATGAGTAGAGTCCTTGATATCTTGAGAAAGCAAACGTTTTATGGGAAATTCTCAAAGTGCGATTTTTGGATAAACAATGTCATGCTCCTTAGACACGTCATATCTGGAGGAACCATCTTGGTAGATCCATCCAAGGTTCTAGTTGTTCAAGATTGGCCAGCACCAAAGAATCCCTCAGAGATCCGCAACTTTCTGGGATTGGCTAGATACTATCGACGCTTCATAAAGGATTTCTCAAAGACTACATTACATCTTACCAAGCTCACCCGAAAAGATGAGAAGTTTGTGTGGTCGAACCTATGTGAAGCATGATTCCAAGAGCTGAAGGAGAAGTTGACTATAGTCCCAGTGTTGACTCTACCGTCTGGTAACAAAGGTTTTATGATCTTCATCGATGCATCAAAGATGGGACTCGAGTGTGTGCTAGAGCAAGATAGACATGTTGTTGACTATGCCTCTAGACAACTCAAACCCAATGAAGTGAATTATCTGACACATGATTTAGAGTTGGCTACGATTATACATGCCCTGAAGATTTGGCGACACTATCTGTATGGCGCCACCTTCGAGATCTTCACCAACCATAAGAGCTTGAAGTATCTCCTGACTCAGAAGGACCTAAATATGAGACAGAGGTGGTGGATGAAATATATGAAAGACTATGATTTCATCATTACCTATCACCCTGGAAAGGCAAACATTGTAGCCGATGCTCTTAGCCAAAAACAGCTCAGGTGTGCAGCTATCTTGTCTAGCCAGTGGAGGAAGCTAGAATATCTTATGGAATGGGCTCCACAATCGTTAGAAGAATGAATCCGATTGGCTAATATACAGATTAAACCAGACCTGTTGACCGAGTTGGTAGCTGCCCAGTTAGCTAGTCTAGAGCTTGACAAGATGAAAGGTTTGCTGGAGAAACCTCAGACCCATATCTCTATAGTAGTAGATTGCGGGATCTGATACAAGAGTCATATTTGGGTTCCTGAAAGCTCACCTTTGAAGGATTTTATCTTGCTAGAAGATCATGGTTTGAAGTACACAGTACACCATGGCACTACCAAAATGTTTAGGGATCTGCAGCGGTACTTTTGGTGGCCCAGAATGAAAAGAGATATAGCGACATATGTGGCCAGTTGTCTCACTTTCCAGTTGGTGAAGGCTGAACACCAGCGACCCGGTGGATTGCTAAAGTCAATTGAAATTCCTAAGTGGAAATGGGAACAGATCACCATGGACTTTGTGGTGGGTCTCCCCAAGACCAAGAGAGGTCATGATGCAATATGGGTTGTGGTAGATCACCTTACCAAGTCAGCACACTTCCTCACCCTAAGGACCAGTGCCAAAGTGACAGACTTAGTTGAATTGTACATCCAAGAGATTGTACGACTACATGGTGTTCTGAGTTGGATCATTTCTGACCGTGATCCGAAGTTCACTTCCAAGATGTGGAAGCAGGTACAAGAGGAACTTGGTACTAGACTGAAGTTTAGTATAGCATATCACCCCCCGACTGATGGATAGTCAGAGAGGACAATCCAAACTTTAGAGGATTTGTTGAGAGCTTGTGTGCTCGATTGGGGTGTCTCATGAGAGAAATACCTACCCCTCGCTGAGTTTTCTTACAATAACAGCTATCAAGCCAATATCAGGATGCCACCGTATGAAGCTCTCTATGGGAGGCCGTGTTGATCGCCACTTCACTGGGATGATGTGGGTGAGAGGACCTTGTTGAGGTCAGATGAGCTCCAGGCGTATGCAGATAAGGTCGCTTTGATCAAGAAAAGGCTGAAGAGAGCCCAGGATCGACAGAAGTCATATGGGGATGCGAAGCGGACTGACTTGCAGTTCACCGTGGGAGAGCATGCATTTTTGAAAATTCGACCCCTCCGAGCTATAGCTAAGAATAGAGGAAAGATGAGTCCCTGATACATAGGTCCGTTTGAGATTTTAGAACGGACTCGTGAATCTGCTTATCATTTGGCCTTACACCCTCAATATAGTATGATGCATGATGTTTTCCACGTGTCTAATCTAAAGCGCTATGTGAAGGATCTGAGCCATGTGCTGAGCATTGAACCTATTGAGCTCCAAGGGAGACTGACATAACCTGAGTCACCTGTGAGAGTACTAGATACCAAGGTGAAAGAACTCAGAAATAAAGGAATAGAGATGGTAAAGGTTCTTTGGAAGCACCATGGAGAGGATGAAGCCAGATGGGAGCTGAAGCCAGACTTGGAAAAGGCATACTCTAAATTGTTTGTTTGATTGGTTGAATTTTGGGGACAAAATTCTTATAAGGAGGGGAGGATGTTACAACCTCAATTTTTTCTTATATGACTATAATTGCAATTGTTTCAAAAGAAATGTACTTGGTTGTAAATTTCATGATTTATGATATATATATGGATTTATTTTACAACTTTTCCTTGTGCATGGTTTTGCATGGACCATTTGGTAATAATGGGTCCAAGATAATAAAAGAGGAAGATAAGTTAAAAGAAAACAAGAAATGCATTAATAATAAGAAAGGAAATTGGAATAAAGGTGAAAATATAAGAAATAAATAGAGAAGTGTGGGATTGATCAGAATAGATGGTGTTTCAAACCCCACATGGATTCTTGAGATACAAGGAATCTAAATAAAGGAAAATAATAAAGTGAGAGAGAGGAAATATGAATGATATATATATATATATATATATATATATAAAGAAATGACTTTCACATAAAGAAAAGGTTCATTTTCTTTTGAATAATGACCCCAAACTTGTCACGCCAATATATTAGGTCATTATTAAGTTTCCCTCAAAATTTGGGGTTAATTGGATAAATGGTTTAAGAGTTATGATTTTTAGAAGTTTCCCTAAAGAGAGAGGTTTTCATTAAATGTCACTATAATTTCTCGATTTAAAGAATAAGGAAAAGAAAAGCGGGAGCGACGACAGTCGTCAGATCCCCGCATTGTCCAAGGGACCACAAGATCTGACGATGCTTATACATCATCAACCTCGACTCGCATAGGGAAAGAGAGAGAGAAAGGAATCAAAATTTCAAATCCTTTTTTTCTCGCGAATCAAAACACTAAACAAAAATCTGAGACCATGAGGGTCTTTGAGAGGAGTTTTCACACATGCCTAACTTGGGTTTTGGGCGGTTTAGAGGTCTCTAGAAGAAACACCCTTTTTGGCTAAAAGATTGGGTGGCGGCGAGTTTGGGAAAACCCTAGATAGGCCCCCAATCCTATAAATAGAACCTCCTCTTGACTCCTCACGATTCCACAAACTCAACCGACCACTTCCCTTCTTCTCTCATGCCTCAGATCATCGTATTGACTCCACTTTAGTGAGCTCCCACGGTGCTACCATGAGTTAGTCTGTTGGATCGTGTGAGGATGAGGAGCAACTGTCGTTCGATTGGAGTCCACGGTAGAGCGAGTGAAGGATCAACGACCCTGGTCGCTCCACGCTTCAAGTCGACTGTGAGTCAGCGCGAACACTGAGGACCACATGATCCCACTCAATCAACGATGACCCATGATCCAATGGCTAACATTTTTCTGAAAAACCAAAGTAAGTCACCTCTCTAGTCCAAAATTCTAGAAAATCATTGGATCTTATTTAATTCACTAAAAATTGATCCTTTGGCTGAATTTTTGATCAAAAAAATATGTAGAATCTGATAAAAATAGAATTGGAGTCTGATATCATGTGAAATTCAAAAAGTATATGAAGTTACCTCTCTTAACACATTAGATCGTAATAAAACCCTAAAATGATGTGAAAATCGAGTATGATAGATCTTTTAGGTTATTTTGAGTAATGTTAACATATTAAGAGTAAAAGAAAAGATAAATCCAGAAAAGAGTGATTGTATGCTTGTTTTAGGGGTTTTATGCACATATTTATGCCTTAATGGATTAAAACCCTAATTTGGGGAAAATATGAGTTTTAATGATTTTAATCTATAAATGGAATTATATAATAGAGATGTTATGATCTCAAACTTGTTTTAAGATTAAATAACCCTTAATGAGAATAATTGGAATAATTAGGGTTTTGGTAAATAGGAAACCTATTTTAGGGTTGCTAGCCTAAAAAGGAAATAAAGTTGGATAAAGAAACCTAAGAAACCCTAATGAAATCTAAGGAGATTTGAAAGCCTTAGAAAGTATCCTCATGGCAATTAGTGGTTGTTTAGAATTTGATTGTGACATTAGGTAATCTATATGTTTCAGGAATTAAGGGTTGCTTACAGTAGGTGCTTTCTTGAATATATTGTTGATTTCAGATTATCTTGCTCAAGAATAGGTATGTGGTTACACTTATGGTTAAATAACTTTAGTTTCTCGGTGATTCCCAAAGTTTTACCGATTGCTTGGAATAATTTCTTGATTGTCTTTTATTTCATGCAACTATAAAGTGACTATGACTATCACCATAATTATATGTGCATAGCTAGCTCATATCCTGGTCCTCTATAGCTCTGATGTTGATGAGATAAATGACCTAGTACATGGTCTACCCGCTAGGTAGGATCATCAGGTTATCACGAGTCGATGTGTTGGTGTACCCTTGGGTAGGACCATATGATTCCACGACCCTATGTAGTGATCTACTTATAAGGTTGGATCATAGGGGTTAGTTGAGATCTACCATATGAGAGGTCGTATCCATGTCCACCGTAGGGACAACACAGAGGCTAGGGTATGCAAGGATTGAGTAGTCATGTTTAAAATGTAAAGTTTGCTTGTAAACCATAATAGCTTGCAATATGTTGTTACAATTAAATGCAAGATTCTTGTTTCCCCCACATACCAGTATAATTCGTTATACTGACCACTGTTTTGTTTGTCGGCATTTTAGGTTATCAAGAAAATGGATATTTCTTTAAAGTGACATTGATGGAATAAAGCGTAATAAAGAATGGGAGGATTGTAGTTAGATAATTTCTTTCTTAGGTAAAGACTTCCCCTTCCTATATTTTGCAAGGTATGAAAAAGAAAAAAATTATTCCATTAAAAGTTTAGTTGTAGTAGAATTTATTAATTGTTGTTGATTATTTTCAAAGCCACTGATCGTATTTTGGGATAACACCTCTGACCTCTTAATCTCCCTTAACTGGGGGTTACCAGGAGGCAGGGTCATTACAATGTAACTTTATGAGAGAGAACGAGTACAATAGAAGAGAGAAAAAAGTCAGGTCATCACATCCTTCTCTCCTTAAATGAAAATTTCATCCTCGAAATTCATCTAAGATGAAAGTCAAAGGTCGAAATTCATAGTCACATGTTTAAGCAAACAAACTTAGGTTTAAAAACATCCCACACTGTGTGGTGCATACTTAGGTTATCATCCTCAAGGGTGTACCCACACCACTTAGATTCATGTTATTGGATGTTCTATCGTATCATCACATCATCTCAAAACTAGGGTTCCACAACCTGTATCCCTATAGCATTAGGGTGATCATGTTTTCATACAAGTTCAAGGTGTGTTATCGAGATCTAGTTCATCAATTTCTCAAACGAACAAGTTCATAATCATGACTTCTAAATGAGGTTATTATTAAACATATATCTCATCATTATACTAGATTTCATGCATTATTTAGTTTTCCCTGATTAAGTTCATCCTTTCTTATTTTGGATCTAAAATTCCACATCGTGCTCATGATTATTCAAGTTAAGATTCTAAGATGTCATCGTAATAAACTCATGATTCCAAACTTACATCCTTCATGTATGGTAGGATTTCATATTAGATCTAGCTTGTGAGAGCGACTTATCATACATATTCAAGTTTAACATAAGCGAGTTTATCTCATTGTATCACTGACACGTGAAAACCGTGCGTTGAACACAAGTGAACGTATCAATGTAATATAGGCCTTGTGAGGTCCGAGTCAAACTTAGGGAAATGTGAATTTTAGAAACTACTACTAACTGGTTGCGATCAACTAGATCGATGGAAAAGTTGATTGGTTTTTGTAAAAGAAAATGAAATAAGAGAAAATAAAAGAGCGATGATTAAATGTTGGTTTAATCAAATAATAATGGGAATCCTTAGGATTTTGGTTTCACCACAAGGTCTCGCTGCATACAAATTCACATAATTAACATAACTTGTCCCTTATCCTAGATAGAGTCCTGTAGTCAGAATTGCTCGCTTCCACGATGCAATCCACTACCTAGTTCTAGGTCAGTTCCACGCCAGTAGTAACTCATACCCTAGATCTAGATGCAATAATGAATCCTCTGGGTATCCAACATTAGCCGTATATTACCTCGTCTAAGGAATTTATAGGATAACGTGTTAATCGTACCTTTTGAACCACATATCCTCCGTCAAGAGCAATTAAAGGTATTAGAAATTAACTATGGTGATCAAGAATAACAATTATGATAACATATCTAAGAAAAATGAGAAGAATTATATTAATCCATACAAAAATGTATTACAACGATTCCCCAGGCTACTCCTGGGTCCTAAGGATCAAAGGGGATTAGCCCTGCATATTCAACTTAATAGAGTACATGAGAAAGGAGGAAGAAATCATGGGAAATGGATAGAAATATCATGTAACCCCTGGAATGGTGAAGAACCAGATGATCCTCGGTGCGCGACGCCCGTTCTACAGCCTTTCGGCGGTAGAATCGCTCATCTACAACTCTCAAATCCTCTGAAACATTTCTTTCGGCTATGTTCTTTGCTCTCCTCTCCTACGGGACCCATACGACGGAATAGAACGTGATACCCTGGTCTCAACTATCTTTCTTTAGGTATAGATACGACTTACGGCCGCCAAAAGATCACAACCGTTCGATCGTGACGAGTCTGTAGAAAATTTTGATTCGACGACGTCGATACCATTGACAGGCTGTCAGTAGTATCAACACCTTAGGGCACACGTACTTGCTTCAAAAATGGAATCCATCCTATTGACATTTTGATAATATCAACCATTGTGTCGATAGTATCAATGGAATGCTATTTCATTTTCTGGGCTAATCTCGAGATCATCGACACTGTGGGTCAATGGTATCGACCGGGGTTCTCTTCTCCATCTTGGCCTCCTGATGCATTATCGATAATATCGACACGTTTTGGAACATTAGGTACCTGAAAAATTGAGAAAAACACAAGTCAATTTGGGAAATTTCACAAATCATACAAAATATGATTGAATAAGATCAATTTGATGCACGCAGTGTTTATAGGATAAAGAAAGTGGATCATGCTATTATAGTCACAAAAATGACAAATAATCACACAAAACAAATATGAAATCAGCCTATAGACTCAAAATCTCTACATGAAACTCCCCTAAGCTTGAATCTTGCTCATCCTCAAGCAACAAAACTATAAAATCTGATTGAGAGGGTCAACTAAAGAATATAATCACATTGAATGATATCTCAAAATGATTCCCACCTGCAAACCACATACCGACCCTTACCAACCACAGAACGACAACTGCCCTTTTGGCGACAAGAAATATTCATGAAAGATGCCCACCCCACGATCAAAGAACACTATCAAGTAAGGGTGTTAATATAAGACAATCCTCCGATTCAGACTTGGTGCATCTTGTGATCTCCTATCTACATTGCTCATTTATCTAACTACGATGTAAATGGAAGCAGATCTCCTAATACACATGAATGAGGAGAAAATCATGGGTGGCCTACCACTTAGAGCAATGGGTGGATGGAATAGGCGGCTGTGGAAGAAATGGAAGCACATTACAGTCAATCATGCAATACAAAAATGATAGCCTATGATGATGCAAATGCAGATGATAATGATTCTAATGCTAACATTTTTGGTGAAATGATGCATGCACTATCATTTTGTCTCAGAGTGAGATGGAATATCTAAGAAAAGTGCATCATGTGCCCATTCTTCTTAATGTACAGGTGAAAACATGTTCTTTTCTCCCTCTTCTTCTTTGTTACTTCTCCATCTTTTTTTTTTCAAGCCCTCTTTTCATAAATGATATGGATTGTTTTTCGGGCTTCCTTCTTTTTACATAAAGTGTACACTTGATGCATTCTCTTCTAAACTTTTTTGAGAGTATGGAACAAATTTACCACCTTTAATGTTTTTAGAAGAACATATAGACACATGATGTAACACATGCTTGAAAGATGCCAATGCAACTAGATGATAACAATTATGCAACTAAATGACATGCACCTGAGGATAATGTGCATGTATAACTACTATATATATATATATTCATGTGAATAAATGCAAAAGAACTATAATGCAGGATCTATTTATATGGAATGCAATCAAAGAGAGAAAGATGGTTATGTGCTCCCAATTCTTATGGTGGAGTGTGAATGACATTGCGGTGTATCAGATCACATGACTAATTGACAGAACCTTCAAAAAGAATTATATGTCCCTCCTTACTGACTTGTGTACAAGTTAATCAAGGGATTTCTCTCTCTCACTTCAAATTAAAGTCACGTTAATGTTTGGCCAGTTTAGGCTCAAACATCCATATCAACCTCTTCCCGTGAACCATAAGGATAAACATTCATGTTCATATGTTATAGAGTTGACCCTCTCAATAAGTTTCACAAGTTAAGTCCTCAAGTTATCACAACACAAGCTTACAAATTTTTAAAATTTTCATTTATATTTTGCTTGCTCACACGCCCCCAAGGTGAAAACATAAAATGACATGCATTGCATTACAACTCCACTGATTACACTAAATAGATAGTGGATCCTAAAAAAACAGTAAATCCTAGAAATAAAAACAAATAATATTTCAAAAGTAAAAGCAACATAAATAAGTAAATAAAAACTAAGATAGAGGGCTATTCCAACACCAACTCCCCTAAGCTTAAATCTGACTATGGCCTCATAGTCAACATTCCCACTTAAGAGGTGGAACAACGGTACCATTCACTTTGTAGTGTGGTGAAGATGGATGGTTGGATGCTCAACTGGACCAAGTGATGCTTGCTATCTCCCTCTTGTTGGTGACTCACTTTTGTGTCTTACTTGTTCTAAGACATGACTTGCTTCATCCTTCTTTGCTCTGCAAAAAACGGTGTGAAAAAAATCTCGTCTTGACACCTTTTACGGCCTATTTTATGTAGTTTTCCTACTGGTGTCGATACTATCGACACCCAGGTCGATGGTATCGACTCTTGCTCAGTGCTTTTGGTGTACCGACGCATCAACAAGCCTGAGAAATTAAAAGTGTCAATAATATCTACATGGGTGTCGATAGTATCGACGGTTACTGATAAAAACACGTCTGATTTCTCCAGAGAACTTGATACTATCGACACTAGGGTCGATAGTATCGACTCTTGCTCAACATTTACTGATCCAAACTCAATACTATCGACAGAGGTGTCGATAGTATCAACTGTAAAAGTTCTGCACACTTCAAAACATGAGTTAGGGTACCATTTTTACAAAAAGTATTAAAACCTAAGCAAAAACTAAACCTAAGCAAAAACTAAGCACATAAACATGAAAGAATATAACCAAACATAAAATAAACCTAAAGTTGGGTTGCCTCCCAACAAGTGCCCTTATTTAATGTCCTAGGCTTGACATAAGGATACCTTTAACCTGGGTTGTCAAGGGATGTCTCTAATGAATTATTTGGCAATTTGAATTCAACTCCACCAATCCCAAGTGTCAAGTAACCTCGCCCAATGGCAGTGATTACATCAGTCGTAGCTTGGAACAACCTTCCCAATAGCATCTCACATCCTTCCAGCTCATGCATGTCCATGACCACAAAGTCAACATGGAAGATGAATTGTCGACTTTAATTAGCACCTCCTGGCATATACCTTGTGGCTTCACAATGGATCCATCCGCCAACTCAATTGTCATGGAAGTTTGTGTTGGCTTCTTCAATCCCAACTTTTGAAAAGTGGCAAGCGACATAAGATTAATGACTTCTCCTGAGTCACACTGTGCTTGTGGAAAATGTTAGCCACCAATGGAACATGGGATGTCAAAGCATCCTGGATCTTTCCTCTTCTTTGGCAGCCTTCCTTGGATTATAGAACTCAATGTTTCATCAACACACACAACATTTGTATCTTTGATCTGCCGTTTCTTATTGATGATGTCTTTCATGAATCTTCCATATGAAGGAATTTGCTCTATATCCGCCACCAATGGAATGTTAATGTGGAGATTTTGTAAGATCTCAAGAAATTTCTTGAAGTGCCTTTGGTCTTTCCTTGGCTTCAGACTATCCAGGAATGGCACGCTTGGCTCCTCTATATGCTTGTGTGGTGGAATATATGGAACTTTAGGGGTCTTCTCCCCTAAGATTGCTTCAATGCCACCTTCTAAGATAGGATTTGGCACATCATCCATGGATGGCATGACTTGTGGCTGCTTATCCTTATTGATAGTGGCTGCTCTACTACAAAGTAAAGCTTTCATCTGCTCTTCCAACATAGGAGTCTCTTCAGAAATCTGAGATGTGGGCACAACAGTGGTGGAATCTTGGAGTGATTTGACTGGTGTCCTACATCCTCCTAGAAATCCATACAAAATGCGATGGTATGGAACTTTGGGTTTATCCTCCAAGTCTATATGCATAATACTCCGCTCATGTATCTCCTCAACAAGAAGTTCTGGCCCCTTTTTGACTGATATATATTTAACCTGCTGACGTGGTTGAGCAGGCTCTACATTCACAACTGGTTTTTGTTGAATGATTTACTTCATGGCAGTCACCTCAGTTGCAATTTGGGTTATGGATGTCTCTAGCATCCTCAGTTGTGCACCATGGCTCTGTATCTGCTACCCAAACTGGTTCATGTACTCACCATGTGACTGTACTGTCTTTCCAAATGTATTCATCAAGTCTTGGTTTTGCTTTATTACTTGGTTGAGAAAATCATTACTTTTGTCCTCCACACTAGGCTGTGGCTTTCGAATCCTGCTGAAAATTGTTTGGATCCTTCCACAAGAATTTCTTGTCTTTCCTCCACGCATAGTCATTGTTCCTGTAGCCCTGTTGTTGGCGCATGAACCTTGCATGTGCCTCATCATCAGACCCATCGCCATCTTTTGCTAGAAGTCTCTTCGCTATCAAGTCCATCTTCTCATTTAATTCTTTAATGGCCTTGGCATCCTGATAACACCAAATTTTGTGACGTTTTTGCCCTTTATTCTGTTATCAAAACTACCCTTTTCTGCTATTTTCCTCTATTTTATTAGCATTTTCGCAATAATTGGCCAAGCAACGCTCTTATTCCAATTTTTCCTATCTTCTACAGAGTTTTCCTCGTTTTTGTGCAATAAGGCCGATTCCGGCCCACAATAAGTCTAAGCCCGTCTCGACCTTCCTGACGCCCGATACAACCCAGCCCGACAGGGGCTGGGCGACACGAGAATGATCGGCAGAGAAGGGCGCTGCGCAAGAAGGACGTGTCAGCCGACATACCATCTACCCGACAGAGAGCCAAAGCCGCATCGATGACCAAACTCGTCGGGCGACACGACCACCCACCGGCAGGCGTGCCGCCAGCCATGTGACCGATAGCCAACGCCTCGTGCCGAGACATACCTGTATCGGCCGTCCACATCCATCGACTGACGTATAAGGGAGCTACGTGGCGTTTCAAGCACCATAACTCCTTCAACCGCCGCATATAAATAGCAGCTACAGGAAGCCGAAAAGACGGGTCATCATCGTCGTCGGATAGGTCGGATAGTCGGAAGGGTTGGAGAATTCGGACAAGACAATTTGAGAGCCACCCTCGAAGGTAGCTGTGAGAGAAAGACTGTCGCGCCCCAGTGCTTGTGCTAGGCGACACTAGGTGAGCTTTCCCTCATCCCGAGAGGGAAGGGATGGTTCACTTAGTGTTTTCCCGGGCGACACTGCGGGCCGATATCGGCCAGCAAAGATGAACGACACGAGTGCCCGATAGTAGACCCGTAACTCTTTGCCCGACACGATATCGAACCCGATACGCTCCGCCTGTCATGCGTGCCGCCCAAGAGGGTGCGCCGCCCGACATGAGCGCATCGGCCAGGGCCCTTGAGCGATACAGTCAGTCGTCAGTCGGCGCTGCCCGAGAGGGGGTGCCGCCCGACACTTCCGTATCGGGCTCGGCTCCTGACCGGTATCGGGCAGGAGAGCTACAGTAGTCTGTCGTTCTTCTACATCAAGAAGGCGACATCTATCTTTAATTCTGTTATTTAAATTCTTAGCTTATGCATTGTATTAAGACCCTTATTGCTTATGGAAATAGAAATGCTTAATTGCTATTTGTTTAATGCTTAGTGCCTTATGATTGGGTAACTGCTGTGTTGGATATCTGAACTCTAACTTGCATGTTTTGGATCGCGTTTCGCTTAGCTACCGAATCGTCTTTCCCGTCGCAACTACTTCGAGAGTTGGGTTGTGGCTCTAGTGTTCGGTCCGGTTCTGGAGTACGAGAGTGCCCGGAATGGAGTTGTTTTAGTATCATTCCAGTCTAACTTGAGCCCAGAAACCTCGAGAGGGGTGTTGAAGTTTGGTTAGAGGCACCCACTCTGAGAGGAGGGGTGCAGGGTGTTACTGCTACCGCTTGTCTTACTGAAGTCTTATCCCTTGCATTACGCCTTAAACTGCAGTTTATCTTTCTATTTTCTGTTGCATGAAAATTCCTAAAAACTGCTAAATGACAAAATCTTAATCTTTCTTGTAACTCCAGTTGGAGATAGTTTTCTTTGATTTAATCGTGACATCTTGTTGTTCCCTTCGGGGAACTTTAATATCTCTTTATACCCACCGGAGTGTAGAGTGTCGATTCAGAGTCGTCAACACAATCCACCTTGTCCCTGTGTTCGACCCCGTATGACTACTTCGACCCCGTAAACAAAGTTGCGGGGGCCTAGAAGGATTCGGGTTATAAATGCGAAGGCTCGACTACCTCAAATACGCCTCCAATTTTAGGATGCGCGATTTAGGCCGGTCAACTTTCTGGCACCGTTGCCGGGGACAAGGCAAATGGAACTGTTGACGAATCCGAAGCCACTAACTACACTCCCGTGCCTCAAGCTTAGAAATAGGATTGACATCACCTCTTTTTCTTTTTCTTTTTCTTTTTTCTTTTACTTTAAGCATTATTCTTTACCCCAATTATAATTTTCTAAACATGATTTTTATGCGGTTTTCAGGTACTCTGATCTACTGAACACCGAGACTGTCAACCATGCCTCCTCGCGTAGAGCCACCTTCTGGAAACGAAAGCCCAGGAGGGAGGCCAGTTTCGCCTCCACCGGAAGACAACGACCGGTATAGTGATAATGAGCGGCAAGAAGATCTAGAATCACCAGGGCATGAGGAAGAGCATCATCAGCATAGACGTCGTCGGAGACACAGGAGGAATCATGATAACTGGGAGCGACGCCGAGACGCCAGCAACAGTGACGACTCAGAGAAAGAAGAGAAAACTCTGAGAGAATTGGCTTCTACAAAGGCCAATAGATCGAGGTGCCCCGTTATCATCCCAAGGTTCAATGCGACAAACTTTGAGCTCAAGCCATCTGTGATCTCCATGACTCAAAATAAAAGCTTTAGGGGGAGTTCTAAGAGTGAAAACCCTTACCATCACCTTGATGCTTTCAAAAATATCTGCGACACCATAAAGATGCGAGGGGTTCCCCAAGAGGTCATTTACTGCAAGGGTTTCATCTTCTCTTTGGAGGATAAGGCTCTATCATGGTACCTTGGGCTACCCCACCAAGCGCTGAATGGATGGGGAGAACTGGCTGACGCATTTGTAAACAAGTTTTACCCCACTGAGAAGACGATGAGGAACAAGTTAAAAATCACGTCTTTCACGCAAAAGCCAAATGAAAACCTCCACGACGCCTGGGAACGATATCTGGAATATCAGAGGGACTGCCCTCACCACAATTTCAAGAAGGGTTTCTTGGTCTCCACCTTCTACAATGGGAACGATATCTGGAATATCACTGAATGCGGTAGCAAGAAGTGACTTCTTAGGGAAAAAGCCAAGCAAGTCTGAAAAGATCATTAGGAACATGGCTGAGTTGAAGGCCGATGTTGACTACGATAGATCCGATAGAGGGCAGGCGAAGAAGGCAGGGGAAGGAACCTCTCTTGAGTCCAAGGCTCTGGAAAACATTACTTCTCAGATTCAAAGGATAGCAACAGATGTGAAACAACTAAAGGATCATGGCAGAAAGGGGAAGAAGCAAGTTGAGAAAGTCATGAAATGTGTTACCTGCGGTGAAGGAGGACATGGGGTAGACAACTGCGTCTACACCAAACCCGGCCTCGACAGCGACTCCGACTCGGAAGAAGAAAGGAACGAGAATGTATCCTACATGAGCTTCAAGAGACCAGACCACCCTGGATTTAATTATGGCAACAAAGACGCGGCCGAGAACTCGCATCAGCTAAACACCCTGGCCAGGCCCGTGCAACCTTTTGAAAAGAGGGGGGGATCAGGCCAATACACCAAGAACAGCCAGTTCCAGCCAGCAAAAGGTAATTTCCAAGCACCAGGAAAGTACCAAGGCCTGCCCTGGGAACAGGAGAAAGGGGTGAACCAATCCAAAGTGATCGGCCAGTTGTTCGATTTTGTCAAGAAACAGGACACCGTTAATCACCAGTTAGCGCAAAGTGCACTGTCCAATTCGGGGGTTTTGAACTCGTTGCAGGTCCAGTTGGCAGATATGCAGACACATCAACACCAAATCAACCAGCAGCTAGCACAGCTCGCCGAGATTATGAAGAATCCTATAGGGAAGATCCCGTCTAACACCGAACCAGCTAAAAGATAGATCAAGATGAAGAAGCTGAAAGACGTCTAGCTGTAGACAGAAAATGCAGCGCTCCTCGGGAGGCAGCCCGCGCTTTTATTTTCCTAGAATAGGATGTTATTTACTTTCTTGCAAGACAAACATTACAAACATTATGGACTGTAATAAGGCCCGAGTCAGTGCATGCGCACGTGTGCTAACTCTTTTTGTTTTAAGGGCCACCGCTTTAGTTTTATTTGCCAGGATGGGTAATACCATCTGAGGCCGGGTTTAGCCTTAGGCCAATGATGTTTTACCCGCCTACCGCCTCTTTCTTTAAGTGGGTTTTACCTCAGAGTTTTGTCCCGAAAAATCTTTTTTTCCCAGACCGGATCGGGCGGCACACCAACCGACATACAGATTGCGCCCATCCCGGGAGGGAATGGTTTTACCGTGACATCCGGCCGCTATATATAAGGCAAAAACTTTACCGTATCGTGCTCCCGGACTTTACCTTTTTCAGCTATCGTATCGCGTAGTACTTTTCTTGCTCTCCGCTCCCATGTCACGTAGAGACCTCTCCCGATCCCGTGACGCGCAACACCTTGAGGAAAACAAAGGTATCGCGCGACAGCCCTATCGCCCTAGCATACCCGATACAGACCTTTATCGCGTACGATGTATCGGGCGAGGATTTTACGTTGATTTTCTTGTCGCCCGATACTGTTATCGCGCGACACGCCTCTCTCACGCCTGCCCGATACAGCTGTGTCGGGCAGCGACCGTATCGCCCGTTTATTCTTGTATCGGGCGGCGCCCTTTCAAGACCCTACCGGGCGCTCAGTTTCTCTTGACCGTATCGTCCGACACAGTTGTATCGGGCAAACTTTACCTCATCTTGTCTCAAGGCCCGATACAGTCGTGTCGGGGTGTCTTTCCCCTTATTAATTTTCCTGTTGATAACAAAACAGCATTTGTTTGATTGATGATAGGGATGGCACGCACAAAGATAACTGTTAGGCTCATTGACGAGCAAGGCAGGAGGGTTGTCACCGAGCCAGAGGCAGAGGTGGCAACGGTCGGGCAGAAGCGCTCGAACCCTGAAGCAGCTGGACCCTCAACGTCTAGAAAGAGGGTGAGGACAGAAGAATTGGCCACTCCAGCTGCAGCACCTGCTCCAACAGCTGAACCCCTGGATCACACGCCGGGAAGGTTCATGCCAAGAGATGAGGAGCACGGCCGCAGATATGCTGAACTAGGAGCCAAGCTCTACAGGCCGAACAGGTTCGGCCATCAGTCGTCCTTCATGCAGTTGGGCATCTTTGAGAGACTGGAGGACGTACTTACTGTAGCAGGTCTGAGGCAAATCTGCTTCAGCCTATCTGCCTCCTACACCGAGCTCACGATGGAGTTCATGGCGTCCCTTCACCAAGTAAAGAATACACCTGCTGAAGCCAGAAAGTATGGCGAAGCAGACAGACTCCAGGGGCGGCTTTACAATGCAGAGCACGTTATTTCGGAGAAGCTGCTCAACCAGATTTTCTCCTCCAGCGAAGAGGAGAGAGGGAGACTAGATAACGGTGCAAGGATCACCGAAGGAGACGGGTTCGACCCCGTAGATATCTGGGAAAAGCTAACCGGGGAGTCATCTTTCAAACCCGGGAGCAAGGTGGCGGCAGTGCACTCATGCTTCTGGAGGATAATGCACAAGCTGGTGGCGTGCCTCCTCTTCAGCAAGAACGAGTCTAGCAACATTTACTCCAAGGAACTCCACGTCACGTGGCACATGATGGAGGGCCGGACTATCAACCTGGGGCACTTCTTGCTGAACAGGCTGCACCCAATAAAGGATGCCACCAAAGAATATTGCATGGGTGGCATCATGAACCTAATCGTGGTAGGGTTGGGATACCCGCGCGAGCCGCGCAGCCTCTCAAGGACAAGAGGGGACGAGTTGATCGACCTCAAGTACCTCATGAGGTCGGGTATAATAAAGAAGGAGGGGCGGAGTTACTTCTACAAGTTCGCAAGGACGAAGATCCTTCTCCCGCTTCCTCGTTGCGCTGCCTACGACGCAGAAAAGCTAGTCTTCACCACAGCCGAGATCAAGGCTGTGGCAGCTGGCGCAAGCTGCGCTCCTCCCCCAAGAAGCCAAGAGCGGGGAATCACCAGGGGGCCCATCCCACTGGGTACTCGGCAGGACGTATCTTCAACAGCTCCTGCCGAGCGGACCACTGCCTCGGAGCCACGAACGACAGCCACAACAACAAGGCCAGTGGTGGCAAGAGAAGAACCGGCGATCGTGGAGGTCGCCGAGACAAGAACTAGAACTGCAACGAGAGAGACGGCTGCAGTCCCCGTAGTTTCTGCTGCGCCCCTAGGGGCAATTGATGAAGTACAACCGGATGTCAGCGATGAGCTATTCGCCGACATCCTACAAATGGAGCTCGAACGAGAACATGTGACGCCGACACCGCCACCAAAGTCACCTGTTGCAGTTGTTGAGGAGATCGTCAACAACGTCGATATGGGGCATCATCCGTCCCCCACGACACGGTCTCCTCCGATACAACAAGAGGGCGGGGCAGCACCGACACCCCGCTCAGAAGCATCAGCCGCGCGGACGATAGAAGTAGGTTCTGCCTCGTCAGGCAGACCATCGCGTGGGAGGAGCATTTCGAGGTCGAGGGGGAGACAAGCGGAAAACCCTCCTTCGCTCGGAATGATGCTGGGACAAGAACTCGATTTCTTGCGGGAGGTAACAGAAAACCATTCTACTACATTTCTTTCCCTAACCTGCAAGTTATCATTTTTCGAGCAAAGGCTGGATAGCCAGGAACGAGAGCTGCTGGCTTTGGCCAGCCTACCTGGCCGGCTAGAGGCAGTAAATGCCACGCTACGACAAGTTCTGCAGCGCCTTAGCGAGATCGAGGGGAGGCTGAACAGGGAGGACGACCATCCACGCCAAAGGCAGCCGAGAAGATCGCCGTCGCCTCCTGGTCCGGGCTCTCAATCCTCGTCGTCAAGAGCGTCGTCAGGATCGTCATCATCTACCTCCTCCTCTGGCAGATCTTCATCAGCAACCGGAGGAAATTCATCACAAGGGCAAGGCTATGAAGCTTCAGCCAGACAAGGAAGCCCTTTTGACCTGAATGAGGCCGCTCCCTCAGCCCCCTTTGACGAAGCTGAGGATAACGACGAAGATATCAGTGTCGGGGAGGGCTCTTCTGATCAATCCGAGGGAGAAGGGGGAGACATCTGCACTGCAAACGAAAGACACCTCCCCAGAGGAAGGAGTTCGAGGGCTGATCTCACCGATTTCTCCGCACCGACAGAGATACCTTCCTTCGAAATGGCTGACTTTGACAGAAGGGTCATAGGATATCTAACGATCAGAGACCAGAAACTACTCAACATGGTCCTGAGATCGCAAGCCGACGAGGAAGAGGTACTCTGGAGCGACAGTTATTTTTCGGTGAAGTGGGGAAATCTGAGAAACATCTTCCGCACCAAGGCCGTCATAGGGAAGAGTTTGTTTAGAGTACTACAAGGGGCCATTATAGAAAACGCCGACAAGAAGAAAGGCCAACATACAGTTTACGCTGCCACCCCGGCCCTAGCAAGAAGACTAATGATGGGGTTGTACAATTCTACGCAGGTAGAAAGTATGTTGGAGTACATCGAAGTGCACAATCCGAAACTGGTGCTGGCCCCTTACAAACACAGAAACAACTGGTTCCTGTGCATTTCCGACCTCCGAAATCATGATGTCCAACTGCATTGTTGCTACAGCAAAGAGGTCCCGCACACAGGAAGTACGTTCCTACACCCAAAGGACGTAAAGCTAAGACTACTACCGCTACGTCTCCATCGGGTCATCAAGTACGGAGTCCAGCGCCACAGCGGCGTCTGGAATTTCTACTCACTAAGGGACTTCCCAGTCCAAGAAGAGGAGGGAAGTGGAAATATCGCATTCATAGTCCTCAGAGCCATGGAGATGATACATATCTTCGGATACTTCAAGCAACTCCAGAATAATAACTTCTACAGTCTCAGAAGCAAATATGCATTGCTGCTGATAAAGGACAAGCGCTACTTCCGAGACGCGGGGATACCAGAAGAGCTGCTGGATAGTGAACAAGAAGAAGAGTCATCTCAACACAGCATCCCTCCTGAAAAAGAAGTAGAAGTAGAGACGAACGTCTGTGGGGCAGGCAAACAGATAAACATCTTGCGACAAGTTTTTGGACACGACGAACATGCCTCGCCCCAGAACCTGGAGGAGTCGATCCACAACTTCGACCGTTTCTCATGCGCTACCCTCACGTAGGAACAGGTCAACGAAATCCACATGAAGTTGGCTGACTCCAACCCTGCAGACGTAGCCTACTCGGCAGGCGATGTCATAGTCCCGATTGACGACTTAAGGGACATGGTAAAAGAGGGAGGATGTCTGGCGTTATCTGTGGCGGTCGCCTACATCCAGATACTACGAAACAAGTCTGAACACGCATGCATAGCAGATCCAATGCTGTTCAATGACATTTGCCTAGCCGATGAGCAAGGGGCGAAGGAAGCTTTCCTAGCAGAGTTGGAATGCAGAGTCCCAGATACCATTCTCCTTCCTATCCTGCACAACAACCACTGGACGCTCTTAACGGTGTACACCCAACAACGAGCAGGGATTTTCTACAACAGCTCGGACAGCAATAAAGACCATCCAGTGCCTTGTACATCGACAACGCTGACATCTCTCGAACGATTAGTACGAAAGTACTATATCGATATAGCAGTGCTGATACAACCATTCCTGGGAATGCAAGCAAGAAGCTGGCATGAACTCCAGTTCTGCCACCGTAGCCCGCAGCAAATTAAACTATCCAACGACTGCGACATCTTCGTCCTGGAATGGATGGCAAACGAGGCAACGCCTGATCAGCTCCTCCACACCGACTATCACAGCAAAAGAGGAGAATATGTGTGGGAGCTCTTATCTAGCCCAGGCGCGCTGATCATCTAACCCTCACTGATTAACATTTCCTTACCTCATCTACTTCACAACTCTGGGACAGAGTGTGGAGTAAGTTTGGGGGGGTACCATGTACCAGTGAGGGAGGTACAAAACTTTTCTCCTTTGATCCCCCTCGTCCTATCCAATTCAATTAGTGTACATATACTTTTTTTTAGTGTACATATAGCATATAACCTTTTTAGTGTACATATAACTTCTTACACAACCTTTTTCCTTTTTGCTAAAAGTCTTGAAAGCTTTGAAAATTTTTGCTTATGATTCCCTATACTTATATATGTGTAAAGTTTCTATAATAATAATAAAAACATGTTGTGACTTCTTGCAAACTTTACTTTCTGTATATTTAACGAGTTACAAGTTCTGTCATATCTTTCTGATAATGCTGTCTCAAACAAACAAAAGATTGTGCCTTGCCATCCAAAAATTTTCAAAAAAAAATAATCTCGCAAACAGCTAAGAGACGAGTATGGGGAAGGAAAAAGCTGCCCAAACAGCAGATATCTCTTTTGTTTTCCCTTACCCAGCAAAAATCCCAAAAAGAGAAAGAAGCCTTATGAGCGTGAATAAAAGCATGAGAGTTGTGCCCAATAAAAGAAAAGAAAAATATATATATATATACACACTTGTTTTCCAAAAGTACCCATCTTTAGGCATGGTAGATCCGGGGCAGTGGTACGTAGGATGTGAAATCACTGCTCTAAAGCCAACTGGCTTGGACTGCAGGGACCACTTGCCTGTTAACGGACCCTTACCTGGATGGACTGATGGGAAACAAGAAGAAAAACCCAAAAAGCCTTAGCCTACCCTATACACAACTTTCTGCCCCTAAAATAAAATTGTTTGGTGTGGAAGCTAACTTCGGAATCATACACCAAAGTCTCGCTGAAGCTGTGGAGAAGAAAAATTTTACTTAAATAATAAGGCAAGTAGGGCAAGGTCTTTTGTTCGCATTAAGACAGCATTACCTCCAAGACATCGCAAATCTTGTGCTACCCTTCTAGCCTTAAAGTTTTGCTGTGCAAGAAGAAGCAACACAAAGTTTAGTTTAAATATTGATTGAGGACAATAAAAAAGCTAAGTTTGGGGGAGTTGATAACACCAAATTTTGTGACGTTTTTGCCCTTTATTCTGTTATCAAAACTACCCTTTTCTGCTATTTTCCTCTATTTTATTAGCATTTTCGCAATAATTGGCCAAGCAACGCTCTTATTCCAATTTTTCCTATCTTCTACAGAGTTTTCCTCATTTTTGTGCAATAAGGCCGATTCCGGCCCACAATAAGTCTAAGCCCGTCTCGACCTTCCTGACGCCCGATACAACCCAGCCCGACAGGGGCTGGGCGACACGAGAATGATCGGCGGAGAAGGGCGCTGCGCAAGAAGGACGTGTCGGCCGACATACCATCTACCCGACAGGGAGCCAAAGCCACATCGACGACCAAACTCGTCGGGCGACACGGCCACCCACCGGCAGGCGTGCCGCCAGCCATGTGACCGATAGCCAACGCCTCGCGCCGAGACATACCTGTATCGGCCGTCCACATCCATCGACCGACGTATAAGGGAGCTACGTGGCGTTTCCAGCACCATAACTCCTTCAATCGCCGCATATAAATAGCAGCTACAGGAAGCCGAAAAGACGGGTCGTCGTCGTCGTCGTCGGATAGGTCGGATAGTCGGAAGGGTTGGAGAATTCGGACAAGACAGTTCGAGAGCCACCCTCGAAGGTATCTGTGAGAGAAAGAGTGTCGCGCCCCAGTGCTTGTGCCGGGCGACACTAGGTGAGCTTTCTCTCATCCCGAGAGGGAAGGGATGGTTCACTTAGTGTTGTCCCGGGCGACACTGCGGGCCGATATCGGCCAGCAAAGATGAACGACATGAGTGCCCGACAGTAGACTCGTAACTCTTTGCCCGAAACGATATCGAACCCGATACGCTCCGCCTGTCATGCGTGCCGCCCGAGAGGGTGCGCCGCCTGACATGAGCGCATCGGCCAGGGCCCTTGAGCGATACAGTCAGTCGTCAGTCGGCGCTGCCCGAGAGGGGGTGCCGCCCGACACTTCCGTATCGGGCTCGGCTCCTGACCGGTATCGGGCAGGAGAGCTACAGTAGTCTGTTGTTCTTCTACATCAAGAAGGCGACATCTATCTTTAATTCTGTTATTTAAATTCTTAGCTTATGCATTGTATTAAGACCCTTATTTCTTATGGAAATAGAAATGCTTAATTGCTATTTGTTTAATGCTTAGTGCCTTATGATTGGGTAACTACTGTGTTGGATATCTGAACTCTAGCTTGCATGTTTTGTATCGCGTTTTGGTTAGCTACCGAATCATCTTTCCCGTCACAACTACTTCGAGAGTTGGGTTGTGGCTCTAGTGTTCGGTCCGGTTCTGGAGTACGAGAGTGCCCGGAACGGAGTTGTTTTAGTATCATTCCACTCTAACTTGAGCCCAGCAACCTCGAGAGGGGTGTTGAAGCTTGGTTAGAGGCACCCGCTCTGAGAGCAGGGGTGCAGGGTGTTACTGCTACCGCTTGTCTTACTGAAGTCTTATCCCTTGCATTACGCCTTAAACTACAGTTTATCTTTCTATTTTCTGTTGCATGAAAATTCCTAAAAACTGCTAAATGACAAAATCTTAATCTTTCTTGTAACTCCAGTTGGAGATAGTTTTCTTTGATTTAATCGTGACATCTTGTTGTTCCCTTCGGGGAACTTTAATATCTCTTTATACCCACCGGAGTGTAGAGTGTCGATTCAGAGTCGTCAACACAATCCACCTTATCCCTATGTTCGACCCCGTATGACTACTTCGACCCCGTAAACAAAGTTGCGGGGGCCTAGAAGGATTCGGGTTATAAATGCGAAGGCTCGACTACCTCAAATACGCCTCCAATTTTAGGATGCGCGATTTAGGCCGGTCACATCCCCTGCAACTCTCACTTATTCTGGTGCGTCTCTTTCACCCCAAGATTACTTCTTAGCCATATTCTTTAAAATCTCTTGACACTTGAAGCCTTTGTTGTTTAGAAAGAAACCTATTCCCGTTGAGTCTAGATTACTCCTATCATGTTTGTTAAGAAAAAATAAAAGATCTTCACTTGGGTTTCTAAATCCAGCCCATGATGTGGGCATTTTCACAACATGATATTGAAGTGTTCCCATGTCTCCGAGTATGTCTCTCCAGCCTACTGTTTGAAGTTGTGGATCCTCCTCACGAGATCATTTGTCTTTTCAGGCGGAAAATACCTTTCAAAGAACACCTAAATCATCATATCCCATGATTTGACATATTCATCATCCAAATTATAGAGCCACTCCCTTGCTTTGCCTACTAAAGAGGATGGGAATAATTTCAGATAAATGGCCTCCTGTGGGAACCTATCTACCTTCACCATATCATAGTTCTCCATAAAGGTGCTGATGTGGGCTACTGGGTCTTCATTTTTGAGTCCATGGAATGCCTATGACTTGACCAATTGAATAAGCCCTGGATCAATCTTGTAACTGGGTATGTTGATAGCTTGTTTCTTGATTGGCCCCTTCTGTACAGAGGAAGAAGAAGCTTTAATCTTCTCCCAAATGGTCTGCTCCTTGGCCATTGTGAAAGCCTCGAGTTCTTGTTCAACATCCTCGGGAGGTGTATTTATCATCTCGTCTTCTTCACCCGATGGCAGAATCTCAGATGATTATGCGTAGTCTGTACTACGCGTCCTCACCATGCACTAGTACCTGAAATATGAAAA
>OY856411.1:1304355543-1304540543 GCA_963693085.1 Alisma plantago-aquatica
GACCATTTAAGATGGTTGACCAAGCGTTTACCATTTGGTATTACTGTTCATAATAATGTTGATTAATGACTCACCAAATTTGATGGCTTAATTCCAAACGAGTCATGAGTTGAAGGCTAATCAATAGGGCAAACCCTAATTGAAATCAGTGCTGAAATTCCAATGAGTTAATTAGAGATTTTGGGTTGATTAGCCCAAACGGTCTCAAGACCGTTTGGGGAATCATCCAAACGGTCTCAAGACTGTTTGGGGATCACCCAAGACCGTTTAGAGGTCTGGGGTCAAGTATAGTTGACCAATTGAAGGTCCAAAGGTACCAAACCATATTGCAATTAAGTATTGATGTAATGATTAACTCAAGAGATCAAACCTTGATGAATTTTCACTAGAGTCCAAAGGATGGATGGGCAAACCGGTCTCAAGACCGTTTGGAACTCATCCAAACGGTCTCAAGACCGTTTGGTGTCAACCCAAGACCGTTTGGAGGTCTAGGGTTAAGGTAATTTGATCAATTGAGGGCCCAATTACAGTGGGTTATTGAAATAATCAAATTACTGATTTGTGACTTAATTAAGGTTTAACCCCTATCAAATCAACTTAGACTTTGATGATTTCTTGGGAAAACGGTCTCAAGACCGTTTGGAGGTCATCCAAACGATCTCAAGACCGTTTGGGCCAATTTTGGGCCCAATTGGAGGTCAATTGATAGATTCAACCTTGAATTGATTCACATTGTTGAATATTGATGACCATCCGATTTGAAACTCTAATTGAGATGGGCTTAACCCTAATTGGATTTCAATTGAGGGTTAATTTGGTGTCCAATTGATTGAGGCTCATCCTAATTGGCTCAATTTATAAGTGGTTAACATGGCTTTGGCCAATTGAGGGCTTCAACATACTTAATCATAAACATTTGTAACTTTTGAACCATGTTGGAGGTCCAAACGGTTTGAGCCCATTTGGACCAAACGGTCAAGACCGTTTGGATCCAAAAGATCTCAAGACCGTTTGAGGCCAAACGGTCTCAAGACCGTTTGGGTCCAAACGGTCTCAAGACCGTTTGGGCTCAAACGATCTCAAGGTCGTTTGGACCAATCGATCTCAAGACAAGTTGATGAAACGGTTTCAAACCGCATAAGCTCAAATGGTTTGGAAAGTCAACCTTTCCAAACGGTCAACGCACCCAAATGGTTTAGGAAAACGACCTTGAGGTCATGCGGTCTTGGAGTCAAACCTAGCAAACGGTCAACGCACCCAAACGGTTTCAAACCGTTTGGTGGTTGAAGGTTGAAACCGTTTGGAGGTTTTCAAGATTATTTATATATAATCACTTGAAGTTGTAATTGGTTCAATGGTGATCTAATCTAAACCCTAATGGTAACTTAGAACATTAAGGGACTAAGTGATTAATAAATTAACCCATGATGGTGATCAATGGAGTGAATTACCAAAATACCCTTGATGGGTTCAATTGAGTAATACCTTGTTCAAATCAAACCACTAATCACATGATAGTGATGTTTTGGCTTATGTTAGCCCATGAGAACTTAACCCAACCTGATCTAGAGTGGTGTTATCACCATCTACTAGTATGAGGAGAGAGAAAGTATCTTAAGAGAGAGAAAGTACCTTAAGAGAGAGAAAGTATCCTTTTAGGGTGAAAACTCAACTAAAGAACCTTCAATACACATAAATGTGCATGATTAGGGTATGATCCACCTATGTGAGATCATGGAAACCCTAATTATGATATATGATGAATCCTAAGCTTATCTGAGAGCATCAATGATGATGTTCCTCATACATGATGATGTTATGAGTTCAATTCACCATGTGATGTGGATAGTAAACCCTAATTCAAGGGTAATGACATGTGATGTGAATAGTAAACCCTAATTCAAGGGTAATGACATGTGATGTGGATAGTAAACCCTAATTCAAGGGTAATGACATGTGATGTGAATAGTAAACCCTAATTCAAAGGTGATGACATGTTACATGAGTATTAAACTCTAGTTGATAAGAATCAAAGAACTTAGCTCTTATGACAAGAGTGGAAAGTATAATCATTGTTTTGAATTACCTTTATTAGTTGAATTAACCATACAGGTTCTGATATGGAGGTGATCATATCCAGGTAAGGATGATGATACTATATTCATTAAAGGCATATTGATAGCTTTATGAATAAGTAAAGTATCTTGATGCCTTGTCAGTGGAATTCTATGATAATAATGGGCTGTGAGAGCCATGAATACCATCAAAGTCATGCTTTAGAGATGACTTGTGATGAGTATAATGAGAAATGATGATTGATGTGAGTTAGGCTTGTTACATTTAGTATTCTTCTTTTATAGCTGTTATGCTACTGTTATTGTTTGAAGAACAATGTGTGATGTTAAATGAATACTGAATGTACCTAACTAATCAAGTATAATGTAGAGCCCTGATCATAGACCCATCATTGTCAAAGATCAAATGATGGTGAAACAGGTTTTCCTAAGGGAACTCCTGGATCACATACTAGTGAGTATGTGGGGTATATGGATGTGTAGAACCTTACATCCTAGTATAGGAAATTGATGTAGATATGTAATCCGTCAATCCTTCACTACAATCCCATACCGTATCAGTAGTAGGTAAACATGAAACCTCCTGATGACGAAGAAAATATAGATATCCGTATCAGTGGAGATAAACATGAAATCTCCTAATGACGAAGAGAGTACAGGATGCCACTGTAACTCTAGAATAGCGAAGGACCAGTTTACCCTGGTGAGCTATAATAGTAGAGACACAAGATGTCCTACAAGTGATCCTCTTACTGACTGAGGAAGGTGAAGGTCATGAGAATCCGGCTCTCTTAATGACCTATGTATGATACTGATGTGACTTCTTAGCAATCAGTTGGAGTATGAGTGGTATGCCTCATCTCCACAGGGCATAATATTTTTTGTAAAACATAATCAACCGCGTAGTATACATGTTAGAGATAACTACGAGTTAGTTGATTGATGATACACTGTAATAAGTGCTTATATTCTTCATGTCTCATAAATGTTGAGCTCTTGTTTATAGCTGCATCTACTATTGAATACTTTGAAAGCTTTACTGCTTAAGATATTCTTTGATGTTATAATAAAGCTTCTGGCGGAGAGTTATAACTCTCGCTGGGACAATTATGTAAAATTGTGTCACCCCGTAGACTTCAACTTTTTAGGTGGATGTCGGAGACAGAGGAACCGGTCTACAGGTGACCAGTCCCAGCAGTAGCAGCAGAAGCACCAGGAGCAGCAGTAAATCTCAGGTGGAGATTTAGCCTGCCCTGTGGTGTAATTAGAGTTGGTCCTATGTGTCCTCTGTACTCTCAAGTCTTGGAGTCTTTTGTTATGAGTTCTTGAGATTTTGTATCTTGATGTATATAATTACTCAAGAAGTAAATATCATGAGATGTAAATAGTTTATCTCGTGTTATGAAAGAAGCTTTTATGGATTCAAGCTCTTGTTTCGAAAAGTTTTAATTTTCCGTGATTTTTGTCTTCCGCTGTTAATCGAATCGCTTCCGCTAAGTTTGAATCGTGTTTATATCATGGTTTGGAGATCAGAGCCCACAATCACCATCACCATCACATCACCATCACATCACCATCACCATCACCATCACCATCACCATCACCATCACCA
This sequence comes from Alisma plantago-aquatica, assembly GCA_963693085.1. NCBI lineage: Eukaryota > Viridiplantae > Streptophyta > Magnoliopsida > Alismatales > Alismataceae > Alisma > Alisma plantago-aquatica. The sequence continues at coordinate 1,304,359,231 of OY856411.1, forward strand.
TCACCATCACCATCACCATCACCATCACCATCACCATCACCATCACCATCACCATCACCATCACCATCACCATCACCATCACCATCACCATCACCATCACCATCACCATCACCATCACCATCACCATCACCATCACCATCACCATCACCATCACCATCACCATCACCATCACCATCACCATCACCATCACCATCACCGTCACCATCTGTAACGTCCTAGGATTTGAGGCCTTGGATAGAATGATCTTAAAAACAATGATTGGACTACCCATATCACCAAGGTGCATCTCCTTTTCTGGGAGCCCATCACTAAATAACTCTATAGTTAATAGTGCTCAACTTGGAGTAGTACTAGGATGGGTGACCAGTCGAGAAGTTGATCCTAGCTTGTGCATGAGTGAGGATAAATCGCACAGTTAAGGCTAGTGGTGGTCTGTGGGGCCAATCGTCATTTTTGAAACTCTACTAGTGCCTAGGGCAGTGGGCTCGGGTGTTAAACATGGTATCAGAGCCATAAATGGTTGACACTCATGCATGCATAAAAAAAATTAGGGTTAAGTAGGAACCCAATAGTGCAGTTAGAGCTTAGAAAAATAGTTGACAAGAAATACTAGTATAACTGAGCTAATTGCTAGGAAATACTTGGACACAAGTAGGTAACATTAAGAGCCTATGTTGTGATGTACATTAAACTAGAAATTCATCTTGCTCATCTGACTTTGGACTTCCCTAGGGATTGATTTACTTGAAGCTATTATTGAGGAAGAAGTGTTGATGAACCCCTTAGAACATTAAAGTCACCACCCTAGGTATACAAATGGGTAGAGCATCCTGATTTTTTGTTAGGATTCGACATACATTAATAATTGCATATATTAATATAGAATAAATAATTATCCTAGACCTAAAAATGGGAAGTTTCACAATCACATTCGATAATTTCCATTTAAAAATATACAAGCATATGTAAAAGTGATGTCACATAAATAATTATTCAAAAAAGAATTGGGGGTGTATATGTGTACTTTTGCAATGAGATCTAGTAGGAAATCACTTTGACCCCTAGGTATGTGCAAAGTGCCCTAGATTATATTCTTAGTTGGGACATTCACAAACAAATATAAATATGGAAAGTAGAATTAATAAGTACCATAATTCCTAACAATGTTTGAATTTAAGCCAATATTATCACGGTGACAAACTTCCATTTTGAATATTGATGAAAAAGATATTGACAATCTGAAGAAAAAATGATTAATATATTCCCTTTTTTTTGGAATCACCTTTCAACTATTTCATCCAAAAGAGCTTACAAAGAACAAGCTAAAGCGGAGGTAATAAAACATGGTATTATCAGTACCATTAAAATATAATTATCTTCTCAGCTAAGGATAGACTCTAGGTCTATCAGCCTCTCAGAAATTTGAGAGAGAGAGTGTGTTTTAGGGTGATGATTAACCAAGCTCCTTTTAACTTGTATGGCTTCATGTGCCAATTGAGTCTGTAGTGGCATGAAAGGCATAAATGACCGAATCAACAATCTGTATAGTCTAGTATAGACCTTAAACTGCATTAGTTGCAATTTGAACCTCTTGATTGCCTCCACCCTATAAGAGTGGGTAAATCCCAGATTCTTTATAGTCTTTGATGCCTTTTTTTTCCGTACGTAACTCGACAGAGTAGCGCATCTATCTTTATTGTCTATACCTCTCACGTTCCAACACAGAAGCTTCATAGGAAACGATTAACTCTTGGTTTTGAGAGGTGTTCAACACCCACCGGTTACTGGTGTATCAGCCTCCTCTCCTCCTTCCTCAGTTTCGCCTAAAGCCTTTTCACCCATGGACACCTTCTCTCCCGTCGAGTGCTCACCAGCTGGGAAAATTATTTCGAGTGCCTCATCCATAACCACATTAGATTCCTTCGATCTTGGACTCCTCCTCCGCAGGCTTGGAGGGTCAGGTGGTTTGCTTTTCCCTTTATAATTGTGTAGTTACACCTTTGACAAAATGAAAAGTATTTAGAGAAGCTTTGACACTTGAAATAAATTCAATACTAGATTCACATGAGTAGAAAATTGGGGAAAGAAAAAAAATTGCAATAGGATGAGACATTGTTAATATTATGTTGTATTAGGATAAAAATGATGAAGTCAATATTTTGTGAACTTGTAATATCCATGTACATGTAAATATATAACTAGTACAACATAGATATCATAGAGATATTAAATCCTACCTTAGTTGAAATTGAAAATAAAAGTATATAGGAACTTCTTGATCTAATAAATCATTGCACAAATATATGTGGAAATAAAATAAAAAAATTGATCAAGTATAATATATATATATATATATATATAGTTAAGACCTAAAAATTATCAATAATTAGAGATAAAAGTGTTTATAATGCAATATTAGATACATAAAAATAGGAAAAAGAAGGTAAAAAAAGAGGAGTCAAAATTTGAATCCATTTGAGGGTTAAGTTGGTAACCAATGATTGTTGGGAAAAAAGGAAAAAAATCTTGAACCGATATTTTATTAGACCCTCAACTATTTATATAATTTTTGGAATAATATAGTAAAGAGACCCTACAAAAAATATATATAAATTAGGAGACAAAATAAACATCACTCAAACATTAATGATAAGTATATTGGATTAAAGTTGATGAAGTACTAATAACTATGGCTTGACCAATAAGCTTGCGATGTAATTCAAACTTTTGATAATGATTGTCAAGAACCACAAATTGAACATGTAAGCTATCATATTAGGATATGATGTTAGAAGTCTTATGGACTAGTAATCATTAAGAGCCAAATCCAATAATAGACATACTTTTGCAATTAGCATTTGCACCTAAATTAGTTTAGATTTTCAAAGATAGAATAGTAATTGATCTGGTTGGTCACCCTGGATAAGGCATAGGCCAGTCAAAGGAATATTAGAGTTTTGTGCATTAGTGAGGTGGACATTTGTGCAAATAAGAGGGGTAAGATAGGAAATTAGGAATTGGAAAGAATTAGTTGTCAAGAAAGATAAGATTTTGGGGACAAAATCCCTTTGAAGGGTGATAGAGTTGTAACATACTGAAATTTGGGACTAAATTCAAATTTTGAACTATGATTTGTAATCATTCAAAAAACTGAATTTCGTTTTCCTAAATTGCACTCACATTTGTCTCCCATTGGAAATATCTTGAAACTCAAGCTCTAGAATAAATTTATCCTCATTTGGCATAGTCATCCCTCTTGGGACCCACAAGTGAATAATTGAATTCCATTAGAATTTCTTGGCTTTGGAATCATATAAAATGGTACTAAGAATTTTAGTGTTTATTTATAGAGTAAATAATTCCTTTTACTATTTTAGACTAGTAAACTAGAAAAGTAAATACTTTTAGTAGTTAGACAAATTGCTATTAAACCACCATTCAAAATTGCATTTGAAATGGAGTAATGAATTAGGAGAAATGAATAGTGGTAGTGACACCATTGCATAAGGCAATTTACTAGTATTTATTAGCAACCTAATTAAGGGGGTTGATTGGGGCCCATTTAGAACATGGTCTTCTTCCCTAACCGCACATACACACATTTTAGATGCGGCTGTTAGCGCTGAAACATAGAACCAGTAGGGAAACTCCTATCGTCCTCACCTCTTGCCTCTCCATGACCTCGCTTTCTCTCCGTCTCCCTCACCGTCTGGACTAGTGCCATAATTACTGATCAACCATTGCAAGGAAGAGAGACTGTGACGATGGGGTGTTGTAGATGATGACTAAGAAGAAAACAACCAGTGTTCCATGTGTAGTGCCATCCAACCCCTGTGTTGGCTTCCCTGGACGCGCATCCTAGGGTCGACGCCTCTATAAAACCTTGCCCATCCACCAGCTACAAACGCAATGACCTCCTTGCTATTAGCGAACCACATCAGACACTAAGCACCACCTCCTCCCAGACTTCCTACAACTCTAACAACAATCTGGTTCTTAATCTACCACTAACAATCCCAGTCGCCCTCCATACCAGGTCTATAGCCATCGCCGAATCCTTCCTCCCTCCATGATTCCATGCTCACAGATCTGTAGGCCAACAACCTGCTCAAGCCTGACCTATAGCAAAAATGGACCCCGACGCTAGTGCCATGTGTTGGATCTTACCAGCCACCACAACACACCTGTGCTGCCACCATCACTCCACGACAACCACCCAAGATCTTCCTTTATCTTCCCTATACCCCTTCAGCCACCACGGTGCCGTACAGACCCTAGAAGTACCTCTCAACACCACCCTTTGTCTCTCATCTTTAGATCCTCAACACTCCTCTACCCTGCGGCCCGCCTGGTCTGCTACGTTAGGTTGGAGCAACGCCATTGCCTATGCCTCTACCTCTCTCACCACCATCGAGTGCCTGAACCCTATTGCCTCATGACATCTTTCCACCACCCCAGCACCACCCATCTGCCTATTCATCACCTCAACGCCCTCAACGACATCACCTCCACCTACAACTCATCAGGCTTCTGAACATCTCCTTTGATGGCTATCCAAGTCACCTATAGACACAACTGAAATGCCAACGTGCTTTGTCTGACCTACATATCCTGGTCTCCTCCCCTCCTTCAACCTTCGATCTGATGATGCACCCCCTCTATCCATCCATCAACTCCCGCTACAGCGCCATGGTCGGTGCCACCAAACACTTCCCGTCCAACCTTCAGTGCTCGACTTGACCTCCTTCAACTTCCTCATCTTGGACCATCTCTGCGATACCTGCAACTAACCCCTCCAAGAATCACCAACTCCCGAGGAATGAGTCCATCCCCTCTAGTTCGCATGCCACAACCTAGAGTTCAGACTACTCCACACCTCTGCCAAGGTCGAGTCTAATGTCTTCTGACACATCTGCTCATGGGCGTCGATCTTCCTATGACCATGGCCATCAAAGGGACTCACACAATGAAGGTTCATCCCTGGATCTAGGAGACACCATGATCAAATTTCACGAGGCCATTGCTCTAAGCCCCAAAGCCTGCCTAATAGTTCTGATGTTGTTTATGGAGTCCCTCATATCGTGGTACCTGCACATGGAACATCTACTGATCAATCAATTAGAATCTTGTCACAAGGTCTAGTATGAAGAATCATAAAAAAGATCATCACTACCTCAACCATGCGTAGGTTAGTACTTCATTGCATTTAGTCTTTGGTATTAAGAAGAGGTATAAATGTGATATATTGGATGCAAACATGAAAGTATAAATAATAAGCCCATCTATACAGCTACATATGAAACCATTGTGTATATATAGGTACACTACTAAATACTACTAAAAAGTGAATCTGCAAGATGATACAAACATATTCATAAACTCTTGGATGGTAACTAGGGTATAATAGGTAATGATGCATTAGAACCCTACAATATGTAGAGAAGATATCTATTTCAAAAAGTACTTGGATCTAAAACAAACATATTTTTATTAGGATTAAGTTTAAGCAAGAAATTATAGAATAGAAACCTATTTGATTATTGGTAACCGAGAGAAATAAAATAGGTGATGAAAGTTATATTAGACTATATCCAATGTTCCTATATTAGTATATTAATGATTCATGTTTTGATTAACCTAAATAGATGAGACCTAGGTAAGACTGTATAACTAGTATGCATCAAACTTAACCCTAAATATTCCTTAGTATAGGGTTATTGGTAACTAAACATAATTGATCTTAGTGAATAAATGGAGTTATTCTATATAATAGAGAGAGAGTAACATTATCTAATTCAAAGGTAAAGTGATAAAGCAATTGAGTATGTATTATTGATTCTATATATGACCTAACTATGATTAAGGATAAGGGAAGATACACATAATAATAATTACTCTAACTGGGAAAGAAAACATAATAATAGAAAAGATTGAACAAATAATTGGTTCTATGCCAAATGATAACAAAATTGTATAACACTTTGTAGATCTCTTGCTCTTGGAGCCATTCTTGGTGGTTATTCAACCTATGAAGACTTGAATAAATTGAGGCACTAGATTCTCTATTTTCATATTGAGTTATTAATTTCCGTCTTGAATTACATGTATAATGTTTAGTGGTGAACCTTATACTTTTGTAAGCCTTTCCTACCTCTTTGAAAGTTCACCACCTCATATTGATTATTGTTTGATTGGATTGAATATTATAATAGCACTTGACTTGATCTATTTGGAGTTTTGACTTCCTGGACTTTGGTCCCTTTGGTCTTTGGCCCCTTGGAGCTTTGGCTCACTTGAGGTAGGGTACGTCTCACCACCCTGTGCACATGTTGTAATGGATTTGTTGTCCCCCAGTCGACTGGTTAAAATAGCAATTAGGATTCTGTGTCGTTCTTTCATAGATGACTGAACACAAGGCACTTTAGCCTTTGAAGGAAATGATATGACAGTGCTCAACCTTAATATTCAAAAGTTGATCATTGCAAATATTTTGATAATTTGATATCTTGAACTATTTTGAATAGCCTTGTGAAATTTGATCTTGAAATACAAACATTGAAACATTATTATTCTTGATTTGGCAAATTTAGTCCACAAAATGTTCCTTACGAAGATTTGATATTACCCTGATTTATACTTGGAACTATATTTTGCAAATAGCTTGATATAAGAATTTAGTACCAGCTTTGCTGACCCTTTGTTTCTCTTCAATGGAGTCCATGTGTGGTTTCATTCCTATTGGGAACTCATGGGTAGGTGATAGATGGAAGAGCTTGAAGAGACATGCATTGGGTTGTCCTCCGTTGAGGACTAGATAGGAATGAATTTTATTTCTTCAACTTGTAATCATATTTGTAAGATTCTATGACTTTGATGTATAAGCATGAATGTAACAAAGATTGTTTATGTGTTTGATACATTTTGTAAATATTTGATCGTAAAGATCGGGTCTTTACAACATGGTATCAGAGCCAATTCCCCTCCAATAGGTGGGACCCACATGGGCCGATGGCATGATAGTCGTTGAGTCGTGCGGTCCACGAATGTTGGAAAGGGCTATCCAAGTTGATGGAGTCGCCCATGCACTGGTAGTATCCAGGCATGTTGGAAAGGGATATCCGAGTTGATGGAGCTGCCTTTGCGTTGGTAACTGTGATCGGGAGCTGGGTGTACATGGGACATTTGGGTCTACACTAAAATGGGGAAAGATTATGAGGCCACATAGTTGAGCCTTGACAAGGACGTCAAGAGTATAAGTGGGGGAGATTGTAACATCCTAGGATTTGAGGCCTTAGATAGAATGATCTTAAAAGCAATGATTGGACTACCCATATCACCAAGGTGCATCTCCTTTTGTGGGAGCCTATCACTAAAGAACTCCATAGTTAAGCGTTCTCAAATTGGAGTAGTACTAGGATGGGTGACTAGTTTAGAAGTTGATACTGGCTTGTACATGAGTGAGGATAAATCGTGCAATTAAGGCTAGTGGTGGTATGTGGGGCCAGTCATCATTGCTGAAATTCTACTAGTGCCTAGGGTAGTGGGCCCGAGTGTTACCCCATCACCATCACCATCACCATCACCATCACCATCACCATCACCATCACCATCACCATCACCATCACCATCACCATCACCATCACCATCACCATCACCATCACCATCACCATCACCATCACCATCACCATCACCATCACCATCACCATCACCATCACCATCACCATCACCATCACCATCACCATCACCATCACCATCACCATCACCATCACCATCACCATCACCATCACCATCACCATCACCATCACCATCACCATCACCATCACCATCACCATCACCATCACCATCACCATCACCATCACCATCACCATCACCATCACCATCACCATCACCATCACCATCACCATCACCATCACCATCACCATCACCATCACCATCACCATCACCATCACCATCACCATCACCATCACCATCACCATCATCATCATCATCATCATCATCATCATCATCATCATCATCATCATCATCATCATCATCATCATCATCATCATCATCATCATCATCATCATCATCATCATCATCATCATCATCATCATCATCATCATCATCATCATCATCATCATCATCATCATCTTAGGTCATATAGGCTACTTATACACCTAACCTTTCTCATGGCTGTGGACAACTCTAGAGACTACAACTATCAACTAAACACTCTCATCTAGACTTATCTTACATCTCTTTCTCATAGGTCACATGGATACTCAATGCCTTTCTACGTGTGGTAACATTTTTCATATGTACATATATACTAGTATTTGAAATAGGGTTTCTCCAACATTGAGACAGGCGATGGAAACCACCATACTCCATTTGAACAAAACCAAAACCAAAATGAGTTACCACACTCATTGGGCAATCTAGTACCATGACACCTATAGAACTAGTAAGAACATGGTGCACATCTGTGTAGCTACCCTAAGCATGTGTCGCAAACATATGTCTAGGGTTAGGATAAGATCTCCCTTTTCTCACCCTCCTAAACCTATAACCCATACTACATGAGGAGGAGAAAAGAAAGGATTCTAGGGATTACACAAGTATACACCTAGTTCTTGAACATCTAGGTTCTAACCTAGAGGCTAAGTCAACATACAGATCAAAAGACTCACAATAAGGCAAACAAGGTCATGATCTGAAGAAACAAGAACCATACATCAAATATGGTTTAGATCAACAACTTAGTGACATAAGAAGCTTATTCAAATATAGGTGGATTTCCCCTAGAGTCTAGGCATCAAACAACCAACATTGGATATCCACAATTCAATCATGCATGTAATCAAGCTTAAATGAGTAATTAAGAAAATGAGACTAGGGTGGGACATCCACATCTAAGATATCATAAGGGTTAAAGGATTTCCTAATTTGATAGGGGAGGACAAGATAAAAGAATCCCCATAATCATTAAGGGATGAGTTCACAATATAAGTCATATGTGTCACACTAGGTCACCACTAGCGGACTAGGGTTTCAAACATCATCATAGCACAAGGGGCTGATCATAATCATGTAAGGATGACTTGAAATTATAAACTGTTAAGTATTAGTTGATGAATCTGTGCTCTGATACCAAATGTAACGGCCCACACTTTTGAGTGTCCAAAGGACCCTAAAGTCACAGATCATTACTCATAAATTCTAGGATCAGATTCAACAAATAATACATAGTAGTAAAATTTCCATTAATGAACAAATATTTACATGTTTGCATAATAAGCTCCTCCAAGGAGTTACATAAATTTGGGAAAGAATTATCTTATACAGGTGAGAAGGAAAACCACTATCTCTAAATCTCCTTATTTAGCTTTAGTGCCGTCTACATCTTTCATCGGTAACCTATTATCCATGAGTCAAGTATATCAAGTACCTAAAATGCCGACAAACAAATACATGGTCAATATATTTCTATACTGGTATGTGGGTTCATCCAACAATCACAAGTATACATATAATCAAACATCTTTTATTGGCACATAAGAACATAAATATGCTTTCATATGCACATTATATCTTTGTTGGCCTTTCTCTCTCTAGAAAGGGGTCTCGTCCATCTCTAGGTTTCTGGGGCATGGCGGCACAAGCCCTGGGCAGGTCGGGCTCCTCCGCCCCGTCCACCACCTCTTCCCCTCCGGCTGCTCCCGTCGCGCCGTGCTCACGATTCTTGCCCAGGGCGGGTCGGGTTCCTCTGCCCTGCCCTCCACCCTCCCCCCTCCTGTGGCCAGCGACACTGCTTTGCCCCCCGACGGCTGGTTTGACCCCTTGGTCGACGTTACCCGGGGGAGATCCTGGGCAGGGACGTTGACGAAACCCCTTGTGGTGGGCAGGCGTTTCAAGCCTGTTTTCCTGCCGGAAGACCCGAAGCGCCCTGAGTTCAGGCCTGGCGATGAGCGACCTTGGTTGAAGTTTGCGGAGCCGGTGGTTGCTGCGATGGATGCTTTCCACAAGCACTCTATCATTGTGCAGGTTCTGGGTAGGGTGGCGGTGCTGGACCAGTTGTACGGTTGGATGGTTAAAACCTGGAGGCCGAAAGGTGAGCTGCAGCTTTCACCTCTCCTTGGGGGTACCTTTCTTGCGATGTTTGCCAATGAAGATGACTTGGTTGGCGCCTTGGAGAGAGGGCCCTGGTTTTTCGACAATAAGCTGGTGCTGATCAGGAGATGGTCCCCTGAAGCTGACATCCGAAGGGTGACGCTGACGACTATGCCTGTTTGGGTCACCTTGCCTGACAATGGCCAACACTGGATGATGCGTACCATTACGATTATCGGTCACGACATCGACACCCCTAAAGTCATAGATTTCATCAACAACGGCAGATACCAGGGGGCGGTGCACCTCTTCATTGAGATTGAGGCGGACAAGAAGACTCCTCCTGTGGTGATCATTGAGATGCCGAACGGTTCAGAGCTGGCTATTAGAATCATCTACGACGCCCTCCCTGATAGGTGCGAGAAGTGTTGTGTTTTTGGACACGCCACCGGTCGGTGCCCTAGTGAGAGGATCTCTCTGGCGGACCTTCCTGCTCGGTGTGACTTGACCAGGAAACAAGTTGAGCCTAGGCACAGTTTGAGAAGAGCCAGGATTAGCAAAAGCTATGGATACCGTGGGCATGGCAGGTCAAGGCCGGCTAACAGAGGGAGGACGGTCTAGGTCCCTGTTAGTCTGGTTGCGGGGGGTGCTAGCACAACACCAGATACGACCGACATTGTGGAGGTTGCTGATACCAGTGGGACGATTGGGAATGACTCTTCGGGCCAAGTGTTTGTTGTTTTACTAGAGCCAGAGGTGGTGGTGGTCGAAGGTGACAGTGCTGCTAATGTGAATGAACCCTTCGTCTCTATTAGAAGGAAGGGGAAATCACCCATTCATCACAAAGAGAGAGAGATGGAGCATGAAGTGCTCGAAGATGTTGTGAACCAATTCTCAGTTCTTGATGGACTAGAGACTGAAGTTGAGAACATCCTGGAGGCTGGAGGAGGAACACATGTGTCTCCTAGGAAGACAAGGAGAGGAGGGACGACCCCTGGCCAGGGTGGTCACAGAAAGAAGTTTTGATGTGCATCCTCACATGGAATGTGCGGGGTGCTTCTCGACCTGAGAAACAGAGAAAGCTGAGACATATGATTAGCAAGAACAAGGCTTCACTAGCTATCTGTGTGGAAACTAAGGTTAGACGTAATGTTGTTGATAGAATAAGTGGGTTGTTCCCTGCTGGGTGGGGCTCGACCTCCAACCTTGCTCAAATTGAAGGTGGTCGCATTGCTATTGGTTGGAATCTGTTGGTGTGGGACATGCAGGTCATCTTTGAGATGGACCCGTTGGTAACAACGAGTTGCATTAATCATGGAGGCCTACATATTGTTCTGTTGGCTGTCTATGGTCATAGCTCAGAGATATGTAGGAGAAGACTTTGGGAGGTTCTAGCCAATGCTAATCAAAGAGACCTTCCACAAATATTTATTGGGGATTTCAATCACATTCGTAGAGCGAATGAGAAGATCGGTGGTCTTCTGGTTCCTGCTTCCTGCCTAGCGAGATTTAATGATGCTATTACAGCGGTGAATCTCATGGAACTGAATTTGAACGATGGTTATGTTACTTGGCATAAAAAGAGATCTATCAACAGAAGGATATCAAGCTATCTTGACAGGGCCGTTGTCAACAGTGAATGGCTGGATGTTTTCCCTACTTCCAATGTCAAATTGGGTGCGCATCCGAACAGTGATCATGCTATCCTGCTTATAACTCTTAGCAAGGTTACCCAGAAAGCCAAACCTTTCAGATTCTTCAATTGGTGGCTGGAGTGGCCAGGTTGCACCACTACTATCCATGAGGCTTGGAGGGAGGTGGTGGTGGGGAACCCTTTATTCGTGATTGCGGAGAAACTTAAGAGGACCAAAACGACTCTGAAAAAGTGGCCCAAGGGGCTTTATGATATCCATAGCATGGTTGCTGTGGCTAGACTTAACTACAACACAACAGCTGACAACCTCAGGTTCAATCCTACTATGGAGGTGGCTATTGTGGAGGAAGATAAGGCCTCGAAGAAGCTACTGCTTATGGAGAAAGTAGAAGAGATGTGCTTTTGGCAGAGAAGCCGACTCAATTGGATTTGGGATGGTGACAAAAACACCCGGGTCTATCACACGGCTGTGAAAAGGAATGTTATGAGGGATGCTATTCATACTTTGATCAAAGTGGATGGATCCTCGACAAATTCCCCTACTGAAGTGGCGGACACTGTTGTTGCTTTCTACAAAGCTCTGTATAACAAAGGTGATACAGACAACATACCACCTAGCAACCTCCCCAAACAGAAGGTAACTCTGGAGATGAACCGTATGCTATGTGGCCCCACATCTGAGACTGAGATCAAGGAAGCACTCTTTTCTATCGGTGCTAATAAGGCACCCGGCCCGGACGGGTTTAATGCTAGATTTTTCCAAGAAATGTGGCCCGTGATCAAAGAGGATTTGTGTAATGCTGTCCAATTGTTTCTTGTAGGGGGGAACATGGTCAGGAGTCTAAACCATGCTTTTCTCTGACTCATTCCTAAGAAGACAATGGTGAATTATATGGCTGATCTTAGGCCTTTGGCCTGCTGCTCTGTGATGTACAAGGTCCTCTCCAAATTGCTTGCTAGTCGCCTGAAGAGAATTTTACCTGGCATCATTTCCCCAGTTCAGTCAGCCTTTATCAAAGGTCGTTCTATTGCTGATAGCTCCCTATTGGCTACTGAGTTTCTGCTTGATTTCAAGAAGAGCAATAACGCTCACAAGGCGTGTGTGAAAATTGACTTAGCAAAGGCTTATGACAATGTGAAATGGGATACCCTTTGGGACATCTCTAAGTCTATGGGTTTCTCAGAGAGATGGATTAGGCTAATGAAGGAATGTGTCACGACTTCCTCTTTCTCTATCCTGCTTAATGGTTGCCCGTATGGGTTCTTTACCGCTAGCAACGGGTTAAGGCAGGGTGATACTCTATCACCCCTGCTCTTCACCCTAGTCATGGAGTCCTTCACTAAGGCTATGGACGATGCTGCTATCAAGGGGGACATTAGGTCATTTCGGCAGGGAGGCATGAAGGTGTGTGAACACTTAGTGTTCGCGGATGACATCCTCATCTTTCTTGCTGGAAATATCAGAAACCTTCGCAATTTCAAGAGGATTATGGCAAACTTCGGTAAATTGACAGGCCTTTTCATGAGCATCCTGAAATCAACGATCTTCCTCTCTAGATCTTGTGATTCCAGAAGAGGGAGACTGAAAGAGGCCATTGGCCTGGAAGCTGGAGTTTTTCCTACCAAGTATTTGGGCGTTCTGCTCAGTGGTGGCAAGGCTAAGGGGAGTGACTACGTTTCTTGTGTGGACAATTTGAGAGAGGCAGTGGTGAAGTGGAATGGACTTAGGACGTCCATTGCTAGGAGACTTGTCCTGGCCAGGACTGTGATTGCGGGGAAAATTTGCTTCTGGTGTAGGCAGGCCGCGATCCCTGGGTTTATTTTAGACAACCTCAACAACATTTGCGGGTCCTTTGTGTGGGGCGGTAAGTATCATGCTGTTGCTTGGTCTACCATCTCTCGGCAATTCTTGGACGGTGGCCTGAATGTCCAGTGTGCGAGGAACTTGGCGGTGATGGCCACTCGTTCCAGAATCGACCGGTTTCTCAGATGCAAATAATCTTGTTGGAGTGAGTGGATGACCGTGAGATATGGCGACGACCTTGGTAAACTCAGCAGCAATGATTCCAGAACCTGGAGAGAGATGCATAAAGGATGGCCGTCTGTGGCCCAAGCGTACCTACTGTCGCCGGACGGTTGGGTGCTCAGAAACCAAGGGGATAAGCCTTGGACTTTGACACCTCTGTGTTCGGCTCGGGTGCCTTGGGACCCCGTTTTCTAGAATAACGGCCACATGCCTAAATGGAGATGTTTTGCGTATAGGGCTGTGATGGGTCGTTTCCCTACTTTTGACAGAATGTACGCCTAGGGCTTCAGCCCCAATTTGATGTGTCTTCTCTGCAATAGGGAGACTGAGAGTCATGAACACCTCTTTTTTGGCTATGATGTATCTAGATATCTGTGGTGCAGAGCTTCCCTCAAGTTGGGTTGGGGTGGCAGTCCGCCTAGAAACCTGCTTGATGCTTGCTCGTGGATTTTGAGCAAGATGAAGGATAACCAGACCCTGAGAGTGTTTTCGGGGTTGTGCCTCACCTCTATTTGCTTTTTTGTTTGGCGTGAACGTAACCGCATGCTTCACGACCAAAGGTTTTCTGACTTGTTGGACCTGTTTGAGGTCATTGTACATAATCTAGGCCTGGTGGTTAAAGCCAAGCCCATGATCGTGGCTGGGTTGGATAGATTGGTCTTGTTACAATGGGTTTTTTTAGAGTAGACCCACTTGTACAGTATACGGGTGTTTCCCTATACTTCTTTTTGGTGGTGGCCTAGTAATATTTTACCTTCTCCAAAAAAAAATTTGCTTTCATATTCTAACCTGCATCTGGCCTACTATCTTAGGTGTAATCAGTATCCATCCTTGGAATAAATTACATTACCCTCAAGATCATTTTAACCTAGGGTTCAGAATGTCATTATTTACCTTTCATGATACTCATAGGGACTTTATAATTTGCATGAAGTAAATAAACAAGAAAGTAGTTATCATGTGTTGAATTCATTGAGAAAACCTCAGCACACTCAGAAGTCGATACATATATCCATAAGCATAACCACATACCTTATTCCATTACAGAAACCATGCAGAATATCTCATGTACTTTAAGAGTGCATCCAAACATCCAAGAAATAAAGCATTCAATCAACATAATCTGAAACACGCATACTACATATATGTCACCGTGTATTCACTTTAAATTAACCAGATCTAGATTCAATCCTAAACTAGGGTTTAAGGTGCCTCATGTTTGGACTAGGGATAAGGGTCACAAACCCTAATTCCATCATATCATGATTTCTAAGATTTCAAACTCCAGTTATGCATATTTGGTGAAACCCTAATCATCATCTTGAGCAGATTAGGTTATATGTGATACCTAGATCATATTATTAGAATTAAGATCATAACAAGATATTCACATTAGTTTCAAAATCCTAAATATTCATGTGCATGATTATTAATCTAGAAACATCTATTATCATTGATTTCCTCATTATACATGACAAGATCAAGTATTATATTGATATAAACAAATCTACTCCGTTAAGCATCATATTTAAGGAATCTTGGTCTTTCCATTATATTAATCACATCAAACATGTATTGTATATACTTTTGGAATAGGAAGCATAATTATACTCTAATTATATTTTATTCAGATTCTATTCATTTCTCTAATCAATTTCATATATAGGTTCATTATATTTGGACATCCCTAGAATCTTCTATGAATTAAACAAGATATGTAATTTTACCTCATATTTGGGCCACATAGCACCTTCCTATTGGTCAGTGCCAGTGCCGTGTTGGTTAAGTGTAGGTGTGGTTCAATCCATGGTTTAGCCCCAGTTCTTCTCCTAGACTGACTATCCTGGTCCGCTTCTCCAGTGAACCATCAGGGATTGCACTCTTTCCTTTTTCATGAATCTTTCTCCCTTCACGATGCACAACATGATAGCGTTACACTTGAGCCAGCATCGCCACCCGACACCGTGGTACTCACCACTGATAGGACATGGCACACTCAAGCACCGCCTCCTCTATGCTCCACATGCAACAACACCCTCACCAAACAACTAGTCGTACTTGTCTCTGTTGCCCTATATAGTCTGGCCGCCCATAATAGATGCTTGACAGTGCCCTGTCACAACAAAACTTCCCTCACCCCCATGATCGACGCATCATCAGGGCACCCTTCGATTAAGGCAAGCCAACATGGCTTCCTCCTTTGCACCCACATAGTAGTTCAGATGTTGTCTTGTTCCATGCTGAGATGTTGAGGCCGCTACCTTGCTGTCTCCTCCTGCTCATACAGACATTGTTTCCCAGTAGGATGATGATGACATGGATGGGTCTCCAAGCCTCTGACAACACTTCCATAGGGCCTACCGGCCTTAGTGCAGTGCCCCCCTATCCCTCAAATTCACCATCCCTCTCCTTTAGAGGCATGAACAACATCACCTTCTGTGCCTTGCCCTTGGGTGGTGGCTCCATCTTAGGAGGCACAACAACCCAACATCGTGGTTGATCTAACACTCTGGAGCATTGCTGACGAGGGCTCCCGAGACGCACATGCATTCATCCTATAGAGCGTTTGTGGTCTCCCTCTTCTTTTATTACAAGCGAGAGAAAAGATGTCCCTCAAAGCCATGCAAGGTTGTTCCTTTTATAGGCGGCCATGCCTTTAGGGTTAGACTAAGAGAGAGGGATCAAACTCCTACTCATGTAGGGAGTCTGACTTCCATGATGAAGGGGACACTCTATCCTCATAATAAGAATCCTTTCTTTAATACAACTCCTTTTTATAAAAGTAATTATATCAACAACATTAATGCCCCTTCTAATCCCAGTTCCTAGTATAATCATCATTTGGCTATTATCTTCTCATGATTTATATATCATCTCTAAAAGGATTCGATAATCACTTTAAACTTGTCTTCCAAGAAAACACTAGGTAATTATGTGATAAATCACTTGATAAATTCATATATCCTGGATTTTTGTATGCAATCCCATATTTGCAATATCTGTTGAATAAAATTATAATGATCATTTATTATGTGATCGAAATACTCATTTTCCAATTTATATCCCAAGGACTCATATGTAAACCTTGGTTAACCAATTGGGCTGAAACAAGTCCCTAAGGCCCATGAATCACATCTTGGACCTTCTAAAGGTTCCACAAGCTTAATCACATTCCCAATTACCAATTTAAGGCTTGGATAATCATAGCACCTTATATTAGCCTCATATGACCACATATGCTCAAACACACATTATTTCCTTAAATTGAACATTCAATATGAATCTAGGGTTTGGAATCGTCAACCAAGGTCCCTCGATCCTCTTCCTTGTTATTTGTTCCCTAATTTCATTTAGGCTTGAAATCTACAAATTTCAAGGCTGTAACATTCACCCCTCCTTAAAAAGAAATTTGTCCTCAAAATTCAGGCCTACTAAGCCTAGGTGAATGATGACTCACATTATGTTCAAAACTTAGGGTTATCACCCTACTCAGATATCTTTAGCATCTTTTCTTATTATACCAAATCCCGTCTTATTACTAAGATTGTCACCTGAATTTAAATTCAAGTATATCCACATCTTTAGTAGTCACACCTTATCATCTCTTGATGATTTCATTCTCATTTTGTGATTTCAATTTCACTTGGTGATTTTTCTTTTCACTTGGGTTTCCACCTATTATTCATTATTTTCACGTAAGGGTGAGGTGAAACCTCTAACCCTAGTTCATGTCATTACACATTTAATGTAGGATATTTATCCTCTTATATTAATTCTTAAGCATCATATGTGTTTACCCAATATCCCTCCTCATAATGAGATGAAATATGCATTTGATTGCAGCCCAAACACAAAGTTTATTTCATTACAAGAGTAGAGATGGTACATCTACACATTATCTTTCAATTTCACATTTAAAGTTAAATCATACTTGATATGACTCTGTACATACATGTTTTCAATTCCATAGTATTCTTATATCTCATCAAGTCAAGTGTCCCATTCTTGCTCTTAAGATTGGGCACAACTTCCCTCAAGTTTTCATGACTTCATTATATCTTTTATATTTACACCTCATGTATTGTGAGCCTTAGCCATTTCCTTGATGTCTCTAGGGGTATAGGTACCTTTGGAGTGATTTCATCCTTATGCATCGAGGGAGTGCCTCTCACATTCATCCATTAGGCCCCATGACCATCATGAAGGTAGCAATCTCCTGAGTCATGGACCTTGGGCAAGCCTGGCTATTACCTCCTAACCACATGGTCATGTGCATTCAGGGCATAATCAACTCCCAACCGATCGGTCCTATGTACCTTTAATACACCCTACTTGACCTTAGGATTGCATTAGGACTCTACCCTTCCCAAGGGTTTCTTTTGAGATGTCACATCTATATTACCTTTAATGACATTATTCTCTCATCTAACTCTTTAACTCAGATTGCCTTCATATCTCTCTCCTTTGAGTACACATTATGTAGTATAGTCCCAGCGTGGGGCTCGAGCCACCTTCCCCTCTAGGGCTTGGTGCCTACGTCGGTATTCCCCCTCCAGGGACTTGACCTTCTTTGATATTCCCATCTAGGGACTTGATCCTAAACATCTACACTGTAGAATTAGACTACCTTCCCTTCCTAGGGCTTGGTTCCACACTGGTCTTCCCATCCTGGGCTTGACCACTTCATGACCTTCCCTTCTTGGGCTTGGTCATCCACACTATAAACTCAGGTCACCTTCCCTTCTTGGGCGTGGTGCTATACTGGTCTTCCCATCCTGGGTTTGACCACTTGTGTCCTTAGAGATGCCATACTTGGGTTCAAAGAATGTAGGTGCTTTCATTTTTATATCTTTAACTCTCCACCCTTCAGGTGGCCGTTAAGGTTACTTCAATATCTAAATTGATTTATCCATATTACCTTTTAAGGGGTTGTCCTAGCCTAGGGTGCCTTCGTGGCTCGTAGGAGGGAGTTAGCCTCTCTAGCCACAACCTGACCTCAAGATCTAAGGTTTTGCCTCCCTCATAGGCCATCTTCCCACTCTTGGGTTGACCCTCCCCTGGTTGGTACACTAACCCTAAAGGTTTCATATTTTATCTTTTATGCATTAATTATAACTTCTCAATCATTATTTGCTCAACCTCTAGGATACCCCGTCATGGGATCCGTCCATTCACTGAAATTGGGCCACCTTCCCCTCCAGGGTCTTGGTGCCTACATCGAACTTCCCTTCCAGGGGCTTGGACATAGTCATCTGAATGCCTTTATTTCCATCACCAAACTTCTAGAGACAACAAGAGGGGTTTGCGCAAGTTATATTCAGTTTTTCATTTTCATATATATATAACTATTGGGTTCTTATATTTCTCAATACCTCTTACATAAGTGTCATGCTCCTCATGCACACATGCATGGGAGATTGGGTCACCTAAACCCATCCTTTTATCTTTCTTATTCCTAATTTCAAGTTTCATATGGTTGGTGTTCCATATCACCACGCCATTCTCATTATTTAAGATTAAGGTTTTAGGGTTAGGGTTAGGGTTAGGGTTAGGGTTAGGGTTAGGGTTAGGGTTAGGGTTAGGGTTAGGGACTATACTCTACCTCTTAGAGTTTCCATATCCCTTGACCTACTAGAGTTTTCATACCCTAATCTAAGTCCTTCCTATATGAAAGGGCTTACCATACTTGTATCTTTCTAGTGTTTACCCTCTCTAGAGGGACCTACACAAAAGGTTATATATTTTCACATTTACTTCTCCAAGTAACAATTTCTTTTCAAGGCTTATTAAGCAAAGAGATGAGAAGTAGATGAAATGTGAGATGAGACACCTAGAAAATACATTATGCCTTAAATAGTTTTTCCCTTATGTTTCTAAGGATGATTTGAAATTATAAACTATTATGTATTAGTTGATGAATCTGTGCTATGATACTAAATGTAACGAACCACACTTTTGAGTGTCCAAAGGACCCTAAAGTTGCAGATCATTACTCATAAATTCTAGGATCAAATTCAACAAATAATACATAATAGTAAAAATTTTTAATTAATGAACAATATTTACATGTTTGCATAATAAGCTCCTCCAAGAAGTTACATAAATTTTGGAAAGAATTAATTTATACCAGTGAGCAGGAAAACCACTATCTCTAAATCTCCTTATTTAGCTTTAGTGCCTTCTACATCTTTCATCGGTAACCTCTTATCCACGAATCAAGTATATTAAGTACCTAAAAAGCCAACAAACAAATATGCATTCAGTATATTTCTATACTGGTACGTGGGTTCATCCAATAATCAAAAGTATACATATAATCAAACATCTTTTATCTACACATAAGAACATAAATTTACTTTCATATTCTAACTCGCATCTGGCCTAGTATCTCAGGTGTAATCACTATCCATCCTAAGACTCATGTGCATACCCTTAAGATTAGTTTAACATAGGGTTCAGAATGTTGTTATTTACCTTTCATGATACTCATAGGGACTTTATAATTTACATGAAGTTAATAAACAATCTAGCAGTCATCATGCGTTCAATCTGTTGAGAAAACTGCGGCACACTCAGAAGTCGATACATATATTCATAAGTGTATCCACATACCTTATGCCATTGAAGAAACCATGTATAATTTCTCATGTACTTTAAGAGTGCATCCAAACATCCAAGCAACAAAGCATTCAATCAACATAGTCTGAAACACACATACTACATATATGTCACCATGTATTCACATTATATTAACCAAATCTAGATTTGATCCTAAACTAGGGTTTAGGGTGCCTCATGTTTGAACTAGGGATAAGGGTCACAAACCCTAATTCCATCATATCATGATTTCTAAGATCTCAAACTCCAATTATACATATTAGGTGAAACTATAAATATCATCTTTAATAGATTAGGTTATACATGATACCTGGATCATATTATTAGGATTACGATCATAAAAAGATATTCACTTTGGTTTCAAAACCCTAAATATACATGTGCAATATTATTAATCTAGAAACACCAATTATCCATCATTATCATGAATTTCCTCATTTATACATGACAAGATCAGGTGTTATCTCGACATAAACAAATCTACTCCGTTAAGCATCATATTAAAGGAGTATAGGTCTTTTCTTTATATTACTCACATCAAACATGTATTGTATATACTTTTGGAACAATAAACATAATTAGACTCTGATTATATTTTATTAAAATTTTGCTCATTTCTCTGATCAATTTCATATATAGGTTCATTATATTTGGACATCCCTAGCATATTCTACGAATTAAACAAGATATGTAATTTTACCGCATATTTGGGCGACATGGTGCTTCCTATTGGTCAGATCCAGCACCACGTTGGTTAAGTGAAGGCGTGGTTCAATCTATAGTTTATCCATGATTCTTCTCCTGGACTAACTAGCTTGGTCTGATTCTTCTAGTGAATCATCAGGGACCGTACTCTTTCCTTCTCCATGAGTCTTTCTCCCTATGCAACGCATGACGTGACGACGTTGCACCTGATATAGTGTCACCACCCGACATCGTGGTACTCACCTCCTGAAGGACATGGCATGCTTGAGCATTGCCTCCTCTCGACTCCACACGCGACAACACCCTCACCAAACCACTAGCCTTGCTCGTCTCTGCTGCCCTGTATGGTCTGGCCGACTGTAACAGATCCTTGACGGTGCCCCATCACAACAGAACTTCCCTCACCCCCATGATCGACGCATCATCAGGGAACCCTTTGATTAAGGCAAGTCAACATGGCTTTCTCCTTTGCACTCTCCTAGCAGTTCAGATGTTGTCTCATTCCATGCCGAGATGTTGAAGCTGCTACCTCCTCCTACTCGTATAGACATCGTTGCCCAATAGGATGCTGACAATGTGGATGGGTCTCCAAGCCTCTAACAACACTTCCAAATGGCCGACCAGCCTCAATGCGGTGCCCCCTATCCCTCATGTTCACCATCACCCCCATTTAGAGGCGTGAACATCAACACCTTCTCTACCTTGCCTTTGGGTGGCGGCTCCATCTTAGGAGGACCAATGACCCAACGTCATGGTTGATCTGACACCATGGATCTTTGCCGACGAAGGCTCCCGAGACGCACATGCAGTCATCCTACGGAGCGTTTGTGGTCTCCATCTTCTTGTCTTCTATTATAGGTGAGTGAAAAGACATCCCTCGAAGCCATGCAAGGCTGGTGCTTTTGTAGGAAGTCATGCCTTTAGGATTAGACTAAGAGAGAGGGTTTAGACTCCTGCCTGTCAGGAGTCTGGCTTTTGTGATGAAGGGTACACTCTGTCCTCATAGTAAGCATCCTTTCTTTGATACAACACCTTTTCAATAAAGTAATTATATCAACTGCATCAATGCCCCTTTTAATCCCAATTCCTGGTATATTCCTCATTTGGATATTATCTTCTCATGATTTAGATATCATCTCTAAGGGATTTGATAATCACCTTAAACTTTTGTTCCAAGAAAACACTGGCTAATTTTGTGATAAATCACCTAAATCACCCAATAACTTAATATATCTTGGTTTTTTGTATGCAATCCCATATTTGCAATATATGTCGAATAAAATTATTGTGATCATTTATTTTGTTCTCAAAATAATCATTTTCCAATTTATATCCCATGGACTCATATGTAAACCCTGGTTAACCAATTGGGCTGAAATGAGTCCCTAAGGCCCATGAATGACATCTTGGGCCTTCCAAAGGTTCCACAAGCTTAATCACATTCTGAGTTACTAATTTAAGGCTTTGACAATCATTGCACCTTATATAAGCCTCATATGACCACATATGCTCAAAAGCACATAATTTCCTTAAATTGAACATTTAATATGAGTCTAGGGTTTGGAATCATCAACCAAGGTCCCTCGATCCTCTTCCTTGTTATTTGTTCCCTAATCTCATTTAGGCCTAAAATCTACGAATTTCAAGGATGTACCATTCACCCCTCCTTAAAAGGAATGTTGTCCTCAGAATTTAGGCCTAATATATATATATATATATATATATATATATATATATGGGCTCATCTTTAATACCCGCACGGGTAGCTACCTGCGCACACTTCCTAATTTTTTTTAATTTTTTTTCCGCAATTTTAGAGGAGCATTTTATCTAGCTCCCCAAAAAAATTGATCCAAAAATAATATCATTTGCCCCCCCCCAAAATAAAAAAACCCATCCATATATTTACTGAATGTATATTTTCTACGTAGTTACTCTTTTGCTCTCAGAGTTACTCTATATATCAATACAATTACTCTTTTGATTTAGAAGAGTTACTCCAGTGTACCATATAGTTACTCTTTTGACCCCGAGTTACTCCAGCGGGTAGCGAAAATCTGGCTACCCGCGCGGGTAACGAATGAACAACCTATATATATATATATATATATATATATATATATATATATATATATATATATATATATATATATATATATATATATATATATATATATATATATATATATATATATATATATAGGTTGTTCATTCGTTACCTGCGCGGGTAGCCAGATTTTCACTACCCGCTGGAGTAACTCGGGGTCAAAAGAGTAACTATATGGTACACTGGAGTAACTCTTCTAAATCAAAAGAGTAACTGTATTGATATATAGAGTAACTCTGAGAGAAAAAGAGTAACTGCACAGAAAATATACAGTCTGTAAATATGTGAACGAGTTTTTTGATTTGGGGGGCAAATGATATTATTTTTGGATCAAATATTTTGGGGAGCTAGATAAAATGCTCCTTTTACAATTGCGAAAAAAATAATTTAAAAAAATATCAGGAAGTGTGTGCGGGTATTAAAGATGAGCCATATATATATATATATATATATATATATATATATATATATATATATATATATATATGTATATCAGTGTTCAGGAAATCGGTTTGTGCGGCCGCATATGTTCGGACAGGGGACCACCCCACATATGTCAAAGCGGAGCAATAATCGAACCAGGCCTAATTATGCGGCCGATTACCCACTTATGCGGCCACTTAATCACTGCTTTTCCAAACTGAAAGGAACATAATATGTATATGGTATTGTTGCTATCTCATATTTCTTTTTTATACAATATTACTGCTCCCTTGCTTCTTATTTTCATTTTTTGTATGATATTACTATAGTCTTTTATTTCTTTGTTCACAAATTCCCTTTCTTCTTCTATTTCCCCTTCCATCTTCTTTCTTTGATGTTGCAACAGTAAACAAATCATTTCCATTTCCCTTTTTCTTATTAAGTCCAACATGGTGCTCTTCTCATTTCCTTACTCTTATTTTCTCTTCTTCATACTGTCTGTTGAAGTCCTCTAATGCTATTTAATTGGTCTTCATCTATTCTCTCATTTTCTTCATTCTCTTTGATAAGAGAAATAGGTTTCTTCTCCAATCTTATTTCCCTTCTCATATTCATTCTCAAAATTATTATAATTTCAATTTTTCTCCATACATTCATCTTCTTGTTCTTCCAATTCTTATTGACTAGTTGTTAATTGTTAATGTGTTTAAAATATACCATACTAATCTTTGAAATTATTTGTCACTATCATCATTTTATATTGCAATTTGATAGTTGCACGGTTCATATAATATAATTACTTTATAGTTTCCTCTATTTATTTATTTATGTTTATTTATTATTGCAGACTTTACATTTCATAACATAAGAATGGTTGTTTAACTTGTGTTAATCAAATTGATGTCATGTCATGCTTTGCCCACACTCCAAATGAAGTTTTACTTCTTGTTGTCCTCATATGTAATTGTTCAATGTAAAATTTAATTACATATGAGTAATATATAAATTTATATTGATATATAATTAATTTATTAAAAAAATCCAAAACTGCATATACTCCCGCATACCACATATACTCTATTCAGTACCCCGTCCGCTTGCACACCGAATACCACTTTTCTGAACACTGATATATATATATATATATATATATATATATATATATATATATATATATATATATATATATATATGTTCAAAACCTAGGGTTAACACCCTACTCAGATATCTTTAACAGCTTTAATTTTATACCAATTTCCGTCTTATTACTAAGATTGGCACCTGAATTTAAATTCAAGTATATACACATCTTTAGTAGTCAGACCTTATCATCTCTTGATGATATTATTCTCATTTTGTGATTTCAATTTCACTTGGTAATTTATCTTTTCACCTGGGTTTCCCACCTATTATTCATTATTTTCACGTAAGGGTTACGTGACACCTCTAACCGTAGTTCATGTCATTACACATTCAATGTAGGATATTCATCATCTTATATCAATTTTTAGGCATCATACGTGTTTATCCAGTCTCCCTCACTCATAACGGGATGAAATATGCATTTGACAGCAGCATAAACACAAAGTTCATTTCGTTATAAGAGCAGAGATGGTATATCTACACATTATCTTTCAACTTCACATTTAAAGTTGAATCGTACTTGATGTGGCTCTAAACATACATGTTTTCAATTCCATAGTATTCTTATATCTCATCAAGTCAAGTGTCCCATTCTTACTCTTAAGATTGGGCACAACTTCTCTCAAGTTTTACTGACTTCATTATATC
This sequence comes from Alisma plantago-aquatica, assembly GCA_963693085.1. NCBI lineage: Eukaryota > Viridiplantae > Streptophyta > Magnoliopsida > Alismatales > Alismataceae > Alisma > Alisma plantago-aquatica. The sequence goes on from OY856411.1 coordinate 1,304,384,644, forward strand.
TTTTATATTTACACCAAATGTATTATGAGCCTTAGCCATTTCCTTGAGGTCTCTAGGGGTATAGGTACCTTTGGATTGATTTTTATACATCAAGGGAGTGCCTCTCACATTCATCAATTAGGCCCCATGATTATCACAAAGGTAGCAAGTCTCCTGATTCATGGACCTTAGGCAAGCCTAGCTATTACCTCCTGACCACATGGTCATGTGCATTAAGGGCACAATCAACTACCAACCCATCTATCCTATGTACCTTTATTACACCCTACTTGACCTTAGGATTGCATTAGGACTCTACCATTCCCAAGGTTTTTCTTTGAGATGTCACATCTCTATAACCTTTAAGAATATACCAAAGAGGTTCAATATCACTAGGAATATGGATACATGTGAGGAATGGTACACATTTCAATTTGTCAAATTAGATCCACATATCATGAAATTTGTGAAGAAGTGAAACCACTTCTCTACTAAAAATTTGAACAATAGAACCTCCAGTCCAAACACACTCAGAAGGTATGATGGAGTGGGTGTAAAATTTTCAAATCTTCATATAATGGTAATCAAAAGACCAAAGTATAACAACGAAATAAAACATGACTATATTCAATTATAAAACAAGGGAGCATCTGAAACTTACAACATAAGGATCCATGTAGAGGAAATCTAAACCACCTCAAGATTGTCTCCAAGCTTTAACTTCACAATCTAAGTCCATGTCATCAAGCCTTGTCATCTAAGTCCTCCACCTAGGGTTGGAAGCATACCCCAACAAAAGAGAAACAATAGGATACATCAACAAAGGCTGGTATGTGCATACTAAATAGGAAACTGTGAGCAATATAAGGAAATAAAGGATAACAAATAAATAGAAGATTCCCATAGAAAAGAAAAGTATCATCCAAGCAGATATCAAGAGAGAAGAATTACAACAGAAGGGATACTTGCCATAAAAACAACATAAAAAGGATTGTGCCATATAAACATCCACTATACCATAGTGGGAAACAAGCACCAGTAGGGCACACACCCCAAAATCAATATCCTGCATGCATGTGAGATAAACATAGACCTAGAACAATATAAACACAATTGGCAGTCAAGGCTTCACATCCTTGCAAACATGATAGAGAATGACTCACCGCCAAACTCACAAACATATATAAAATGGGTCAAGACACACATCTTGCCCAGGGTACGAGGTTCCTTGCCGTTCCAAAAAGAGCAGGAAATATCACATCTGCTCGGCAGGAAATAACACATCTGCCATAAATAAAAACCAATGCAATTTACACTACTCTACTGCTACTTAATCACATAGCATGTATAATGTAGAGGTAAGTAGAAAGTATAGTCAAAATAAATAATGTTGCCATCACACAATGGTCAACACAACATATAACATCCACTTCAAAGTGGGCATATATCACCAAATAAACTTCCACATCACAATGATCATATATTATCAAAAGTCCAACATGCACCGAGGCATATGAAAAAAAGTCAAGAGAATATCCATGATCACAAGATCACTAACAAATAAGATAGTTCACAAGAACCATGATATCAAAAGAATAGACATATGTGTAGGCCAAAGTCAAAATAATAGGCATATGTGTAGGCTAAAGTCAAAAGAATGATAAGATAGGTGAATTACTCAACTTAGAGGAATAGGGGATACAACATACATAAGAGAGGGAAATTTCTCAATACAAAAATAATATGGGGTACAAACATAACTCAACTTTAGAGTCCAAAGTCCAAAGTCACTTCTAGGTCCAAGCCTAGGCTTCCAAGGAACCTATTATGCATATATGTGGAATTGGGGTTAGGTTTCCATTAATTATCAAAACCTTAAAAATTGCCTTTTATTATTAATGAATTAGGTTATCAAAACCACAACATGTTTTAGGTTATATTTTCCTAAGTTCAAAAAATATTTTATTATATTTTTTTGACTTATAAATATTTAGTTATGAATTACACAAATTATTAACTTATTAATTAGATCCATTAAAATCACCTCTTCAAAACATCATATTTAGGCGACAAAACCAATACCATTATAAATGTTGCATTTTTCCTGAATCCAACAACTATTTATTTCTAATTTTTGGATGCACGGACAAATAGTTATGCATTTTAGAAAGTTGACCAATCACAAAATCAGGAAATTCCAAATAAGTAAAGATAAAATCACGAGAGAGGCATGGACCCGTTGGCGTAGCCCAATTACATGTGGCCATGTCACTGAGTCAGCAACTAGCTCAGCTCATTCAAAGCAACACATGATAGAGAAAAAAATATGATTTTACCCTCCACCGAAAAACAAAATGAAAGAGAAAAGTAGGAGGGTAAAACAGGGAAAACAGGTGGCAGATTCATCTCCTTCCCAGGCCATGCCATGGCTATCACCCCTGCAAACTGTAGGTTTTCGGAAATTGGGCAAAATCAGAATCATAACCAAAACTCCAAATTAGAAGCACGAGTACCTTCAGTTGAACTCCACGGACCGAACTGAGCTCTCAATGAAGCCGTCAGCCTCTTCCGTGAGAAAAAGCAGGATCGTAGAGCTGTTGTTAGAGGCTGAGTTTTAGGGGAAAGGTTCTCAGGCCTGTTGAAACCAAACCATCACTTGCGGATGAGCAGGAGTACTTCTACGGAGATCTTAGCGCACAAATACAGAGGTATGATGACCCACACTAGCGGTAAGATGGGTTTGAAGCACTAAACAGGGGAAGGGAGAGACCCTCTTGTCGACAGGGAACACCCAACGACCAAACCCCCCATATATAGGGGTCACAAAGAGTAGAATCATGTGGCGATGGTAACAATGAAGTCAAACAGAACCGAAAAGGAAAGTGGGGGAAAGCAAATCACAATTGAAAAAGAGAAACACTGTAGCCAGAGAAAAGGAGTCCAACTGGAGGTAGGAGCAACTCCTCCTCCATCAGATCCACATCCAAAGGCCAGGGAAAAAGTGTGCATTAGATAAGTCTGAATCCTAATGTGACATCTATTTATTCTGATTAAAACTAGAGTGAGATGCATTTAATGTACATATTTTGTATTTCCTATTTTAAAGGTTCTATTCTTATCCAAATTAGACCAAACTTTTCATACAAGTTAAGTTAAACATGTAGATTTTGAATCTCCAATTAGATTTCACTTTTGGCAACTTTAGATGTATTATTTAACATACTCTTTGTTTCTCTTTCCTGATGTATTAATGACACATGGATTATCCATTTTATGTGAAACTTCCTCCACAAGTTAAATTAAGTGTGTTGAATACGAATTTAGCATTATTTCCAACTTTTAGTGTCATGAATTATATTTATTTATTAATTACACCTTTTAGGCAATTTCTCTCTCCTAACTTACCATATTATTTCAAGGTTGTCCAAATTAAATGAAAATTGACATGTAGCCCTATTTTGATGTGTAGATTACAAATTTGAATTCTATTTTCACTTTTGAGACCTTCTTACATGAGTTGTGTCACTCGGCCCACTAAAAACCTATTAGCTTAATTACTTAATCAATTAAGTTCTTTACCATCTTATAATCTCCAAATGAATTATATGACATATTAAATTACATTATGCATGCATTTGATTTTTAGTATCACCCTAACCTCAACCACATTTGGTCACACCCAAAAGGTCAAAGTTCTAGGGTAGGGTCCAAGATCTGATATGTTACATCACTCCACCCCTTAAAAAGGATTTTGTCCTCAAAATCTATAGAACTAAACATCAACGATCAACTACTCTCCACCCCTTAAAAAGGTTCAACCCAACAAGTCAAACTAAACAACTTTTTATAGCTACCCACATCTCTTAGTTGTGAAAGTTTTTAGGGATTTATGTTCCTCATGTATCCAACTAAAAGTCATACCAACTAGGGTTGATATTTAGGTCCTCATGTCTCTAACCTATCAACCCTACATAGACATCCAAAAGTCATAAGGTAGGTCAACTAAACCTTTTTATAAATCCTAACAACAAAACTAGGGTTAGATTCTACTCAAACTAGAGTTTCTCTTCATTGTGACTTAGTTCAGGAAAACTTTGATGAAATCCAGAGAAAACATTTTGTTTTGTACATATAGTATTATATGGAAAATAATTTGTTGTGAAAAACTTTTACTATTGAAAACTAAAATTTAGGGCCCAAAATCAAAGTGAGAAACCAAGTCACAATATTTTCATAATTAGATCACCTAACCTATTCTCATCCTCAAACCAGACCTTGTGGCACAAAAGATCATCATTGATCAAATCTAGGGTCAACATCTCACTTAGAGGTAACTAAGTCAAGGGTTCTATAGGGAGATAAAATTGAAATAGTTAGATTTAGACTACCATGGGCTCTGATACCATGCTGCGAAGAAGTGAAACCACTTCTCTACTAAAAATTTGAACAATAGAACCTCCAGTCCAAACACACTCAAAAGGTATGATGGAGTGGGTGTAAAATTTTCAAATCTTCATATAATGGTAATAAAAAGACCAAAGTATAACAATAGAATAAAACATGACTATATTCAATTATAAAACAAGGGAGCATCTGAAACTTACAACATAAGGATCCATGTAGAGGAAATCTAAACCACGTCAAGATTGTCTCCAAGCTTTAACTTCACAATTTAAGTCCATGTCACTAAGCCTTGTCATGCAAGTCCTCCACCTAGGGTTGGAAGCATACCCCAACAAAAGAGAAACAATAGGATACATCAACAAAGGCCGATATGTGCATACTAAATAGGAAATTGTGAGCAATATAAGGAAATAAAGGATTACAAATAAATAGAAGCTTCCCATATAAAAGAAAAGTACCATCCAAGCAGGTATCAAGAGAAAAGAATTACAACAGAAGGGATACTTGCCATAAAAACAACATAAAAAGGATTGTGCCATATAAACATCCACTACCACAGTGAGAAATAAGCACCAGTAGGGCACACACCCCACAATCAATATCCTGCATGCATGTGAGATAAACATAGCCCTAGAACAATATAAACACAATTGGCGGTCAAGGCTTCACATCCTTGCAAACCTAATAGATAATGACTCACCGCCAAACTCCGAAATATATATAAAATGGGTCAAGACACACATCTTGCCCAGGGTACGAGGTTCCTTTCCGTCCCAAAAAGAGTAGGAAATATCACATATGCTCGACAGGAAATAACACATCTACCATAAACAAAAACCAATGCAATTTACACTACTCTAGTGCTACTGAATCACATAGCATGTATAATGTAGATGCAAGTAGAAAGTATAGTCACAATAAACAATGTTGCCATCACATAATGATCGACACGACATATAACATCCACTTCAAAGTGGGCATGTATCACCAAATAAACTTCCACATCACAGTGGGCATATAATATCAAAAGTCCAACATGCACAAAGGCATATGAAACAACGTCAAGAGAATATCCATGATCACAAGATCACTAACAAATAAGATAGTTCACGAGAACCATGATATCAAAAGAATAGACATATGTGTAGGCTAAAGTCAAAAGAATTATAAGACAGGTGAATTGCTCAACATAGAGGAATAGGGGATACAACATACATAAGAGAGGGAAATTGTTCAATACAGAAATTATATGGGATGCAAACATACCTCAACTTTAGAGTCCAAAGTCCAAAGTCACTTCTAGGTCCAAGCCTAGGCTTCCAAAGAACCTATTATGCATATATGTGGAATTAGAGTTAGGTTTCCATTAATTATCAAAACCCTAAAAATCACCTTTTTATTTTTAATGAATTAGGTTATCAAAACCATGCCATGTTTTAGGTTATATTTTCCTGAGTTCAAAACATATTTTATTATATTTTTCTAACTTATAAATATTTAGTTATGAATTACACAAATGATTAACTTATTAATTAGATCCATTAAAATCACCTCTTCAAAACATCAGATTTTAGGCGACAAAACTAATACCATTATAAAGCTTGCATTTTTCAGAATCCAACAGCTATTTATTTATGATTTTTGGATGCACAGACAAATAGTTATGCATTTTAGAAAGTTGACCAATATAAAATCAGGAAATTCCAAATAAGTAAATATAAAATCATGAGAGAGGCTTGGACTCGCTGACATAGCCCAATAACATGCAGTCATGTCACCGAGTCAACAACTATCTCAGCTCATTCAAAGCAACACATTATAGAGCAAAAAGATGATTTTGCACTCCACAGGAAAACAAAACGAAAGAGAAAAGTAGGAGGGTAAAACAAGGAAACTAGGCGAGGGATTCATCTCCTTCCCAGGCCACGCCATGGCCATCACCCCTGCAAACTACAAATTGTGAGGAATTGGGAAAAACTGGAATCATAACCAGAACTCCAAATTAGAAGCACGAGTTCCTTCGGTTGAACTCCACAGACCGAACTAAGCTCTCAATGAAGCCGCCAGCCTCTTCTGTGAGCAAAAGCGGGATCGCAGAGCTGTTGTTAGAGGCTGAGTTTTAGGGGAAAGGTTCTCAGGCCCATTGAGACCAAACCATCACTTGTGGATGAGCAGGAGTACTGCTATGGAGATCTTAGCGCACAAATACAGAGGTCCGATGACCCACGCTAGCGGGAAGATGGGTTTGAAGCAGTGAACAGGGGAAGGGAGAGACCCTCTTATCGACCGGGAACACCCAATGACCAAACGCCCCATATATAGGGGTCACAAAGAGCATAATCATGTGGCGATGGTAAAAATGAAGTCAAAGAGAACCGAAAAGGAAAGAGGGGGAAAGCAAATCGTGACTGAAAAAGAGAAACACTGCAGCCAGAGAAAAGGAGTCTGACTGGAGGTAGGAGACAACTCCTCCTCCATCAGATCCATATCCAACTACTAGAGAAAAAGCACGCATTAGATAAGTTTGAGTCCTAATGTGACAACTATTTAATCTGATTAAAACTAAAGTGAGATACATTTAATGTACATATTTTCTCTTTCCTCTTTTAAAGGTTCTATTCTTATCCAAATTAGACCAAACTTTTCACACAAGTTAAGTTAAACATGTAGATTTTGAATCTCTAATTAGATTTCACTTTTGGCAACTTTAGATGTATTATTTAACATACTCTTTGTATCTCTTTCCTGATGTATTAATTGCACATGGATTATCTAAATTATGTGAAACTTCCTCCACAATTTAACTTAAGTGTGTTGAATATGAATTTAACATTATTTCCAAGTTTTGGTGTCATGAATTATATTTATTTATTAATTACACCTTTTAGGCAATTTCTCTCTCCTAACTCACCATATTATTTCAAGGTAGTCCAAATTAAATGAAAATTGACACGTAGCCCTATTTTGATGTGTAGATTACGAATTTGAATTTTATTTTCACTTTTGAGATCTTATTACACAAGTTATGTCACTTGGCCCACTAAAGGCCCATTAGCTTCATTACTTAACTAATTAAGTTCTTTATTGTATTATAATCTCCAAATGAATTAGATGACATATTAGATTACATTATTCATGCATTTGATTATTAGGATCAACCTAACCTCAATCGCATTTGGTCAAACCCAAAAGGTCAAAGTTCTAGGGTAGGGTCCAAGATCTGGTATGTTACAAAATTAATCATTGACACCATCAAATTGAGGTATCATAACACCCAAAATATGAATAGAAATACAAATGATCAATAAGGTCACTTTATGAGAGAGAATGAGTACAATGGAAGAGATAAAAAAGTCATCTCATCACAGTTGCCCTTCCTGAGTTGTCCTAGTTGATAGGCCATTTGCATGGTGTGAACCAAGCGGTTTGAGGCTTTAATTGCCAGTTTCACAAGTCCTAGGTGGTCCGATGGTGATACAAATTTTGAGGAGGCCGCTCATTTGAATCAAACATCATGGAGCCAAGCCGACCATTTCGTAATACAAAATGATCACTACGGGTGTTGTGGGAAGTGCCAAGGTGTTTGAAATTCAAACTAATCGCCATGTAGAAACATTACTTTTTGAAAATCGAACAGATCATTTGACAACCTGAAATGATTGGTTCATATGGTTGAAATGCACATCTTCTCCAATCTAAAATGGTTGGTTGGCAGACCAACTGGTGGCTTTTTACTAAATGAAAGAACAATGCAAGGGTTAGCTAAACAATTAACAAAATGAAAATGGAAAATAAAGTCAAATGTTGGGTTACCCCCCTACAAGCACCCAGGTTTTACATCGAAGGTCTGACATGCGTATTTCATGGAGCTGATTTTGACTATGGATTGGGAGGTGGTGAAGGAACCCTTAATTCTAAGTCTTTAAGTAGAGAGAGTTGATGTGCTTCTGATGCTATGCAATCCTCAATGGGAATATATTATTTTAGCCTATGCCCATTAACCTTGAACTCACCCTACACACTTTATCCTAGAGGAGAAAAGTGTCACGTGGATAGGCACACTTGATCACGTAGGGTCCATACCATCTAGATTTGGTTTTTCCAGGAAAAAGTCTCAATATGGAATTGTATACTAAGACCTGGTCACCTTCATGGATATCCTTCCACCTAATATGAACATCATGCCATAATTTGGTTCTATCTTTGTATATTCAGGCATTCTCATAGGCTCTCATCCTGAGCTCTTCTAACTCCTATATTTGAATAAAATGGTTTTCTCCTACTACAGATAGGCCAAAGTTTAAAGTTTTAATGACCCAACTAGCCTTGTGTTCTAACTCTATGGATATATGGAAATACTTGCCATAGATCAATATGAAGGGAGTGGTTCATGTATGTGTTTTGTAGGCAATTTTGTATGCCCACTAGGCATCATTGATTTTCAAATCCCAATCTTTCCAAGCGTGATTGAATATTTTCTCTAGGATGGACTTAATCTATCGGTTTGAAACCTAACCTTGATCACTAGTCTGAGGGTGGTAAGGAGAGGCTACCTTGTGGTGGACTCCATATCTTTTGAATAAGGACTCAAAACTTTTCTCTAGAAAATGTGATTCCCTGTCTAAAATCATGGTGTGAGGAACCCAAAACCTAGGGAAAATGATGTTTTTGAAAAGCTTATTAATGGATTTGGAGTTTTAAGTCTTAGTGGGGATGGATTCTACCCATTTTGAAATGTAATCCATGACCAGGAGGATATATTGGTACCCGTAGGAAGAAGGAAAGGGTCCCATATAATCCACGCCCAGACATCGAAGATGTCTATCTCTTGCCAAGAAGTCATGGGCATTTGATCTCTCATAGACATGTTCCCTGACCTTTGGCATTGATCACATGTTAAGACAAATTCATATGAATCTCAAAATACAGAGGGCCAAGAGAAACCATATTAGAGAGCTTCTGTAGTAGTTTTATAAAAACTCATATGCCCTCCAGTGGGGCCAGAATGACATTGCTCAAGTATGTTGTGAGCCTCTTCCTCAGTAACATACCTACAATAAAGACCATTTTCACATAGTCTAAAGAGATAAGGATCATCCCAACAATAGTGCTTGACATCATGCAATTTTTTTGCTTTGGTATGTCCATTGTAATCTGGGTAGGACAACCTGTAGCAGGATAATGGACACAATCAGCGAACCATGGGTATTGGGATTCAACCTTAAGAAATTTATCATCTGGTAGAGAATCATTAATGGGTATTCTGTCATCCTCACACAAGCCTAGGCAGCTAAGATAGTCAGCAACAACATTTTCACATCCTTTTTTGTCAAGGATTTGTAAATCACATTATTGAAGTAAAAGGATCCAACGAATGAGATGTAGTTTAGCATCATTTTTTTATCATTATGTACCTAATTGTAGTGTGGTCCATGTAAACAATAACTTTGGACCCAAAAAGGTCAGAATGGAACTTGTCAAAGGCATAGACAATGGATAGCATTTCCTTCTTAGTAGTGGTGTAGTTCCATTGTGCATCATCTAAATTTTGGATGCATAGTAAATGAAATGGTATTTCTTGTCAAAACATTGTCCAAAAATAGCACCAATGACAAAATCGCTAGCATAACACTTTATTTCAAAAGGAACAGACCAATCAGGCACACAAATGATGGGGGTAGAGGTAAAAGCATCCTTAAGGCAAAGGAAACTAGTCATGCAAGCCTTATTGAAGGTGAAGGGGACATCCTTTTAGAGGAGGTTGGTGAGAGGCTTGGTGATTTTCTAAAAATCATGGATGTATCACCGATAGAATCTAGGGTGCCCAAGGAAGGCAAAAATGTCCTTGATAAAAGAGGGATGAGGAAGTTTGGTGATCACTTTAATCGTGACCCTATCCACCTCTATGCCTCAGTTACTAACTATATGTCCCAAGAAGATTCCTTCTGTCACCATAAAGTGACATTTTTCCCAATTTAAAACCAACTGTGCTTCTTCACACTTTTCCAAAACAAGGCATAGGTGTATTTGGCAAGAGTCAAAATAGTCTCTGTAAATGGAGAAATACAGTTTTAGGTCAACCCAACAAAAACAGAAGGCATACACCTCATGAATGTGGCTGAGGCATTACACAACCCAAAGGCCATTTTCCTGAATGCATGAGTGTTGAATGGGCAGATGAAGGTCGTCTTCTCCTGATCGATGGGATGAATGGGAATCTAATAGAAACCTAAATAACCATTTAGATATTAGAAATATTGTTTATGGGCAAGGTGCTCTAGTACTTAATCTAGTAAGGGAAGAGGGAAGCTGTAATGACCCCGCTTCTCGGTAACCCCCAATTAAGGAAGACCAAGAAGTCAGAGCCATTGTCCCAAAACACGATCAATTGTTTTATAATTAATAAAAAATAATTAATAAATTTTACAAACTCTTTAGAACCCAAGGGAGTCATTAGAGGATTTTCTAAAGATGGAGGTGTCTAGAAAAGGATCACAATTTGGGGGCTGGCAAGATTTTCCTCAGCCCCACTAGTCGATCTACGAGGACTCCCGGATTCTGTGTGACTTCCTGGCCAAAATCAGAGGATTTGACTCAAAATAAGATATGTCTAGGTCTTCTCTCATCTATCTTCAACCCTTCTCTACCCTGTTTCATGGAATACCTTTAAGAGATTAGGGTTTCCCTCTCTTTACCACCCTCCTGAGTTTTGTGATGTGATGGTAACAACTAGTTGTTATATATGTTTTCAAGAACTGCTTGATTGGTTGCTTAACTTGCTTGATTGGATTTCCTGATTGGATTGGATAGTGCTTATTTCCTGTGAGATCTCCAAATCATGTATGTGGTTACACTTATGACTAATCTCTCTAGTTTCATGCTGATTTCTGAGGTTTTATTGGTTGCTTAGAAATAACTGCTTGGGTGACTTTTATTTCATGCAACTGTAAAGTGACTATGACTATCACCATAAATATATGTGCATGACTAGCTCAGATCCTAGTCCTCATCTGTATATTTGATGATGATGAGATAGATGAACTAATACATGGTCTACCCTTAGGGTAGGATCATCAGGTTATCATGAGTCGATGTGTTGGTCTACCCTTAGGTAGGACCATATGACTACACAACCCTAGGTCGTGGTCTACTTGTAAGGTAGGATCATAGGGGCTATTTGAGATATACCATATGAGAGAGGTAGTATCCATGTCCACTATGGGGACAACATAGAGGTAAAGATATGTAGGGATTGAGTAATTATGCTTAATACATAAAGTTTGATCTGTCAAGCAATAATTTGATTGCATTATGTTGTTACAAATAGATGCAAGATTTTGGTTCCCCCACATAAGTATAATTCATTATACTGATCACATTTTGTTTGTCGACATTTTAGGAATATTTGAAATTGGACACATAGTAAAGTGGAACTCATGAAGAATAAAGTTAAATCATAAAGGAGGATTTAGTTAGATAGAACTCTACAATGGGTAGAAGTTCAAGATTTCTATTTTTTTAAAGGTATGTGAAAAGATTTTTTTTATCATGTTTTAAGCTTAGTTATGGAAGAATTTATTAATTCTTTTTTGATTATTTGCAAAACCAATGATCCTGTTTTGGGATAGCGGCTCTGACTTCTTGGTCTTCCTTAATTGGGGGTTTTGGGGAAGCGAGGTCGTTACATTTGATCTCAGAGCATGGTTTTCCATTTAATCTCTAATAATTATTAAAATTTACAAACTCTTTAGAACCCAAGGGAGTTATTAGAGGATTTTTCCAAAGATGGAGGTGTCTAGAAAAGGATCATAATCTGGGGGCTGGTAAGATTTTCCTCTGCCCCGCTAGTCGATCTACGCGGACTCTTAGATTCTATGTGAATTCTTGGCCAAAATAAGAGGATTTAACTCAAACTAAGATACCTCTAGGTCTTCTCTCATCTGTCTTCATCCCTTCTCTACACTATTTCACTAAATACCTTTAATAGATTAGGGTTTCCCTCTCTCCACCACCCTCCTAAGTTTTGTGATGTGATGGTACCAACTAGGTGTTACATATGTTTTCATGATCTGCTTGATTGGTTGCTTAAATTTCTTGATTGGATTTCCTAATTTGATTGGATGGTGCTTATTTCCTATGAGATCTCCAAATTAGGTATGTGGTTATGCTTATGACTAATCACTCTAGTTTCATGGCGATTTATGAGTTTTTATCGGTTGCTTAGAAATAACTGCTTGGTTGACTTTTATTTCATGCAACTGTAAAGTGACTATGACTATCACCATAAATATATGTGCATGACTAGCTCAGATCCTAGTCCTCTTATATAGATTTGATGATGATGAGATGGATGACCTAGTACATGGTCTACCCTTGGGGTAGGATCATTAGGTTATAATGAGTCGATGTGTTGGTCTACCCTTGGGTAGGACCATATGACTACATAGACGTAGGTCGTGGTCTACCTATAAGGTAGGATCATAGGGGCTATTTGAGATCTACCATATGAGTGAGGTAGTATCCATGTCCACTATAGGGACAACATAGAGGCATGGATATGTAGGGATTGAGTAGTTATGCTTAATACGTAGAGTTTGATTTGTTAAGCAATAATTTGATTGCATTATGTTATTACAAATAGATGCAAGATTTTGGTTCCCCCACATACCAGTATAATTCATTATACTGACTGACATTTTGTTTGTCAGTGTTTTAGGAATATCTAAAATTGGACAAACAATAAAGTAGAACTTGTGAAGAATAAAGTTAAATCATAAAGGAGGATTTAGTTAGATAGAACTCTAAAATGGGTAGAAGTTCTAGTTTCCTATTTTTTTGAAGGGTATGTGAAAAGATTTTTTTTATCATGTTTTAAGCTTAGTTGTGGTAGAATTTATTAATTATTTTTTATTATTTGCAAAACCATTGATCTTGTTTTGGGATAGCGACTCTGACTTCTTGGTCTTCCTTAATTGGGGGTTACCAGGAAGTAGGGTCATTACAGAAGCGATCTTTACTAGTGGCCTTGTTCAGTTTCGTATAGTTAATACACATCCTCCATCCCCTAACAGTATGGGTGACGATGAGCTCATTTTTGTCATTTTTTTACTGTGATAGTTCCCTTTTTTTGGGGGACACTTGAATAGGGCTGACCCAAGGGAGTCGGAGATGGGGTAGATGATTCTTGTAGTCAAGACCTGTAGTCATTCTAGAAAGGTGATCAACAACATTGTTTTTTATTCCTTTCTTGTCTTTAATCTCAATTTCAAACTCTTGAAGGAGAAAAATCCATCAAATCAAACATGATTTAGTGTCCTTCTTGTTTAAAAAATACTTCATGGTGGAATGATTAGTATAAACCACATCGTTCGAACCCACTAGATATTGGCAAAATTTATTGAAGGCGTACACTATGGCTAGCATCTCCTTCTCTATTGTTGCATATTTTATCTAGGTTTCATCAAGGGTTTTACTAGCATAGTGAATAGAATGAAGCTTTTTGTCCTTCCTTTAATTGAGGACTGCACTGATGGCATAGTTAGTTGCATTAAACATCAACTCGAACGGTGCATCCCAATCTTGTGGTTGGATGATTGAAGTTGAAATAAGTGCATCTTTGAGCTTTCTAAAAGTAGCTTGACATTCATCATTAAAAAAAAATTCAACATCTTTGGCAAGCAATGAACACAAAGGGTTGGCTATCTTAGAAAAATCCTTGATGATCCATCAGTAGAAACTTGCATGGAAAAGAAAACTTCAAACATCTTTGACATTTGAAGAGGTATTTATTTTCTCTATTGCTTCTACTTTCTCCCATTCAACATCAATACCTTTGTTATAAATCACATGGTCTAGTACTACTCCAAATTGTACCATAACATGGCACTTCTCCTAGTTTCGTACTAGGTTAAACTTTTTACAGTGCTCAAAGACTTTAGATAAATTATACATGTAATCATTAAAATAATTCCCGTAAATGTTGAAATCATCCATAAAAACTTCCATCAGCCCTTCAATAAAATATGAGAAGATAGCCATCATACAACACTGAAAAGTCACTGGTGTATTGCAAAGACCAAACGACATGTGACTATAGGCGTATTTGCCATAGATGCATGTGAAAGTCATCTTTTCCTAAACTGAAAAATAAATTGATATCTCAAAAAATCCTAAATAACTGTCGTGATAGTAGAAATAAAAATGTTTCACTAATCTCTCAAACATTAAATCGATAGAAGGCAATGGAAAATGCTCTTTACGAGTTGCTTTATTCAACCTACTATAGTCTATACACATGTGACATCATGCGGCTACACAGGTCTAAAGAAATTCATCATTATCCCCTTTGATGACAATTATACCCCCATTTGAGGGCACTACATGAATAGCACTCACCCAGGGGCTGTCACTTATGGGGTATATGATCCCTGCATCTTTCAACTCGAAAATTATCTTTTTAACAATCTCAAGCATATTCTGATTTAATTGCCTAGGAGATTCTATGCAGGGCTTAGCGTCTTCCTCTAGATTAATTTTATGCATGCAAATGGAGGGGTTGATGCCTTTCAAATCATTGATCGAATAACTGATTACTTATTTGTGTAAACACGATTCATTTAGCAATTTGATTTCTTATTCAGCGGTTAAATAAAAATTTATTATGATAGGAGATGTAGAATTAGGGTCAACAAAAGCATACCTTATACCTGGGAGAAGGGGTTTGAGTTCTTGTTCTCCTTGGTGGGCTTGCTAGAGTCATCCTTCAATGATGACGTAACTTCACGAGACAGAGGTGGTCTAGTGTTGCAAACGACATCTAAATGGTCTATAGCCATGGTGGTATTTAATTCATTTTCCTCACAATAATCAACAATGAAATCTAAAAAGTCTTCATCTTCCTCTAGAAACTTGTCATTACAATCAACCAAGAAAATATTCTACATCATGTTCAGAGATTTCATTGCATCTACAATAGAGAATTTCATCACCTCCCCTCCTACTCGAAGAATAGAGAATTCCATTACCTCCCCTCCTACTCTAAGAGTGATTTAGACTTCACATACATAAATTATGCAATCAACTATTGGAAGGAAGGGTCTTCTAAAGGAATAAAGAAATTTCCTACTTGAACAAACACATCTTCAACAATTCTTCTCAGATATTTGATGGTGTGATCTACTAATTGAATGGCCATTTTGATTGGCCTCAAGTCTATGATGTCAAGTTGCTCCCAAAATGTAAATGGAATAAGGCTTATGATGGCGCCAAGGTCAACTAAACCCTTATCAAACGTTGTATATCCAACCTTGCATGGCAATGTGAAGGCACCTTGATCGTCAAGTTTCTCTGGTAATCTATTTTGGATGATGGTACTCATCCTTTCTTATAGCATGATAGTTTCTACTTGATCTGTCCTCCTCCTTGTTAAGAGGTCTTTCAGGAACTTTGCATAGGTAGGCATTTCAGAAATGACTTCTACTAACAGAAGGTTGACATACATTTTGTTGAGAATGTCAATAAACCTGTGAAATTTTCCATTTTCTTCCTGCCATGCAAACCTTTGAGGAAATGGGGCAGTAGGCTTGTAATATGGTTGCTCTTCAGCTGTACCTTTCTTTCTTCGATATTTCTCAACAATTTTCAGCTCTCTTCCCATCTAGCGGTGAGGGTATTTCAATAATATTATTCCCACTCCTTAAAGTAATTGTGACAACCTAGATTTTTTCTCCATCTTTATACTCTTTATCTCTCTTTAAGAGACCCATCTCACTTAATATAATTTCAATCACAATACTTGAATGTGTCAATCACCCAATTTGATCTCATGTATGACTAATTGCATATGATGTAGTTCTAATTTGGGAAGCTGAATTAAGTATTATGCTATATCATATCACCACCTTGTAAGGTAAAATTGAACCATTTATTTATGATCCTCATTCTCTAGAATATATATCATGATATATAGGACTCAATTCTGAATCAAATGACACAAAAATACCTCAATAAGAGGTTTTTAGCACAAGTTATGATCTTTTGAAGTTGGCTCAAATTATACTTGATTTAAAAGACCAAAAAACCACTTGATTTAATTGTTTTACTTCGCAATTGAACCTTAGTGGGACCAATGTGGGTGTGTGTGACCCAATTCAGAAGGGTTCTCACTCACCTTGACATGTCAGTGATCCATCACCTTGTGTTTGTATGAATGAATGGTTACCGTCCGATCTCATTCACGGATCAACCCCCAATAATCCAACATCTCATGAGTCATCTTGTTTGTCTGTACTGTGTACCAGTGCCAATGGCACTGGAACCACCTAACCACCAGAACCCCCCCCTTTCACCCTATTCTTGACACCTTGGGTGTAATTTCAGCCACCATTCACTTTGTCTCTCTTTCCCCTCTTTTCCCCCTCTCTTCTCCTTGACTTTCACACTATGGATTGCTCTCTTTTCCCTCTTCTTCAAACCCTTGCCCTCAGAGGCACCGCCACATGAGTGTTTTGGGTGTTCACAATGTAGTTCTTGAAGGTCTAAACTGAAACCACCCTCTTCCTTGAAAGAACCCTTTAGGCTTGTGTGGCCTCTTTTCCATCCCTACGCGAGCTTCTTTTCCCTTCCATAGGTCGTCTCCGACGACCTTGAGCTGATGTGAAGCAGCTGGTCACGGAAGTGTGACATAGGTGGTTCAATGACTCATTCATGAGAACTATCCATCCCTAGTCTCTACCAACTAAGGCTGACTGGTCATTAGCAAAGAGAAACATTGTTACGGGCCCGCTCAGCCTGAAGGAGAGTGCGGTGGTGGTGACCGACCACAACCCTCAAGCAGACACGAGGTGACTGTGGCTAGTGGTCTGGACCCACACACAGCCACACAACAAGGTGAGGAGTGGCCAAGGGCATCGTATACTAGAGAGCACGACACAGGCCACATAATCACAGATCGATGGACAAGATGCTTAGATAAATGTAATGTAACGCCCAATCCTCCATTGTCTATAGTTTTTGACGTAAAACTTATAAAATGCATAACTCCCTCATCATATGGTCAATATATGTGAAATTATATACCAAATTTATTAGCTCCACAAAACCTATAGTTTGAGCATGGTTCCAAATTCTAATTCCTTTTCTTGTTCCATGTTTCCCTATAAGATGGTAACTTTAGTCTTTTGTATGAAATTAATGCACTATTATGATGAAGTTTGGATCTTTCATGCCCTTTTACCCTCCTAAGTATAAAACCAATATTTCTTGTGCTCTTGTAACCATAGTGAACGTTCTAATCATCCTATTGCTCTTAAACGACCTCTTTTGTGCATATGTGGCTTGTTTGGACCTTAATGATGCACTTTTCCCTTTTAATAATAATCTTGTTTCCTTTCTAAACCAAATTATTAATGAACCTAGAAATCAGTAACTTCTACCCATCCTTGATACAAGGATAGTTCCATAATCCACTTTTGAATAAGCTTGTTCTATATGATACTAATTCATGTTTGTGTCCCATTATGTGTCTAATTTGTTGTACCTTTAATCATATGAGGTCCTTGTCCTAATTGGTGTATCAAACTCTATTAGATACCAAAAATTAGTAACCTTGTTTTGATTGATGACTCCATGACTATGATCAGTCCCTTATTCTAAGATGATGTTTGAAACCCTAGTTCCACTAGTGGTGAGCTAATGTAAAACATATTGCATGAGTGTCTTCCTTGTCCCCCAATCTTGGTGTGAGTCTAATAATTATGCTTTTCTATCTCAAATTAGAGTTTCTAAATCCCTTATGGTATCCTTGATGTGGATGTCCCACGTAGGTCACATGTGGGACCCGAATGTTATAAGTCTTATATGATGGATGAATGTATGGTGATATGTTCATACCCATAGTTGGGAATTCCTAGACCCTAGGGGATATCCACCTATATTAGAATGTGTTTCATATGGCCTAATGTTGTTGATCTAGACCATATTTTATGCTATGTTCTCGTGCCTTTATGAATCTTGACCAAGTTTGCCCTATTATGAATCCTTTGGTCTTGAAATGTTCAAGTAAGTAACTTAAATCTCATAATGATCATATAAAATGAATGGAACCTAGTAATGACGTGAAACTTGAACTGCACCTGCTTGATGGTCTCTAAATCAATAAAAGATCATCACATGCACTATACAACAACTTTGAACCTAACTTGGTCAAAAGCATAAAATGAATCTGGTTAGGATTAATGCTGAGAATCTAATGCATGTATGCAATCTTGTGCTTAACCATGTTTTTCTTGAGATATGGATGGTCAAGGGTAGGTTATGAAATCTTTGAAACTAGGTACATGCTTTAAATAATTATATGACTATGGCTTTCTTTCTTGAAATGTGATACATATGTATGCTTGCTTTCTTACACAAATATTGCCATGTAGTACTCTAGTATTGTAATTGATGTTTGTCTTGTGCCATTTATATAACCTACAAAGATAATATAGAAACTCCATTATACAAACCTTGTGCACCTTCCTATATTCTCAGGGTAAGTACATGAGGCTGGGCATCCTACTTGAGTTATCAAGATAGGGTGGACCATGTCGATAAAAGGGATAGCTCTTTGTAATGGCCTTGAGGTCCCTTACATAGAAAAGGGTTAGCTAATCTTGAGAACCCTTACAGATTCTTCCAATGGGAAGTTAGTCAAAAAGGGCTTATGATATATGACTATGTTGGTGTAATTGGAGTAAAATGATATAAAATATGGGTCCTCATTTTTATAAATACTTAACTTGTTTATTCTTGTTCATTTACTTTTGCAAATCTTTTCAAATTATGCAAAGCATGTGTATATGTATCTTTCAGCCCTGTACTCAACACCTCATGTGCTTGACCCACCTTGTTTCACATATTTTATAGGTTCAGAGATGGCTAGATGTTGATGGGCTTGGTGAACTATGTCAGGTGTATTTGTTGTAAGATCCGTAGTATACATGAGCAACCTTGTAAAATTATACTCTTCAATATGTAACTCAAAGCTTGTAATAAATGATGTTGCTTAATAATACTTGTTGGATGTTAAGAATATGATTGATTCTTTTATCTTATTATTTTTTCATGTATGCTAAGCTTTATGCTTCTGCATTTACACTTTGATAATACCATGCTAGGGATGGACACCTAGGTCCTATCGCCATTGACTTTATAGTCATTTGGACTTATGAATTGGGCGACAAACGGTTCGATGACAGATGGTACCAGAGCATGAACAATAACTACACAAACATTGTTGACATGAAACACAAACTGAATACAACCTGATATCTCAAACTTAGAAACTTAATGAGTAGTCCTTTGTGGACTAAGATGACTTACCTTCTAGGTTGGAACCTAGATGTTCTAGAACATAGTGTAGACTTGTGTAATCCCTGAATCTTTATTTTCTCCTCCTTATGTCATGTAGTATGTGCTATAGGTTTAGGTTGGTGAGAAAAGGGATACCTTACTGAAACCCTAGACATATGTTTACGGCATTGCTTAAGATAGCTACATAAGTGTGCACCATGTTCTTGCTAGTTCTCTAGGTTTCATGGCACTAGACTACCTAATGAGTGTGGTAACTCATTTTGGTTTTATTTGAATGGAGTATGGTGGTTTCCATCACCTATTTCAATGTTGGAGAAAATTTATTTCAAGTATTAGTATATGTACAAATGAAATTGTTACCACACGCAGAAAGGAAGTGGGTTTCCATGTAACCTAAGAGAAAGAGATGTAACATCAATCTAGATGAGTGAGTTTAAATGATAGTTGTGGTCTCTAGAGTTGTTTATATCCATGATAAGGGTTAGGCTAGTAAGTATCCTAGATGACCTACCTTAATCATGATGATGAGGGTGATAATGAGGATAATGATGATGATGATGATGATGATGATGATGACCACGATAATGGTGTTGATGTGACGTCCTGAGATGTTTCAATATGATTCATGTTATGTTTGATGATATTAGAAGAGATTGACCATGTTGTGACATACTGGATCTTGAATCCTACCCTAGAACTTTGACCTTTTGGGCTTAGCCAAACAAGGTTATGTCTTAACTAAGTGATGATTAGTAAAACCCTAATGAGTTAATGCATGTATAAATAACCCTAATGTAACCTAATATTCTCACATTAGTTTTGGGCTAATAATGGACACATAAAATGTGTCACATGAAGTAATAAAAATCATGCAAATAATCATACATAATTCTTTTGATGATAATATTAACATAAATGGATGAGAAATAACGATAATAGTGAAATAATATGATAACCTAAGTAATAATGTGATTTTAATGGCCACACATATTAATTTTGATATAGATAATTAAAAAGAATCTTAAAAGTGGAATCTAAGTGAAGAATCGTGTTCTTTGGGTCCCAATTGCCTTGGGAGTCAAGTTTCACATTATTCACTTAATAATAATTAATTTAATTCAATTTAGAAAGAGAAGATCTGTGTTTTCCCCAAAAATATCAAATAAAGTAATAAATGACTCCAAAAGAGGAAAATAATCTTGGATTCATAATCTACATAATAAATATAGCCTTTGGGTTAATTTTCATCCAATTTGGAAAATGTTTGATTAAAAGATGTAATCAGGAGAGAGAAAGTGTGAAGAACCTTAAAAATATTAAATAAATGTGCAAACCTCTTCAACATGTAAAATTGATGATAAATTCGTATTCAACACATTAAATATTACTTGTGGGTGAAGTTTCATTAAATTTGGAGAATCTTAAATTCATAAATTCATGATGAAAGAGAAAATAAGATTTAGTTTATTTAACACATCTAAAGTTCTCAAAAGATAAATCTAATTTCATAATCAGAATCTACATGTCTTAATTGATCTATGTGAAAAATTTCATTTTATTTGGGGTTCATTTGCACCCTCAAAAGAAGAAAGAGAAAAAGTAAATTAAATGCAATGTACTTTATTAAATTAATCCAATTTTGTCACGCTGTCACACTATAGTTTTTGATTCTCAGATTTCCCTACACGACCTAACTCTCTCCACCATTGATCGTCGATCCAAAAACTCTAGAGTCATCTCCTACCTTGAGTGGGAGACAGTATATAGTTGTTATTTTTGCAATTTTTTCTCCTTATTCGTTCTCCCTCCACAGTGCACGGTTTCATGAGACTCTTTCGCCGTTTGTTTCTTCTTTTGATTCCGAACAGTTTGATCTATTTCTCATACCATAAATCTCTATAAATATGAAATGCCCAAATTGCCTTCTCCATCATTTTTTGTAGACACTCATCCACCACATCTTGTCTTCACTCAATTGCTCTAAAACCTCCCTTGGTCTCCTAGTGACTCACCACTGCCATCAATTTTCCCTTGTACCTCACCATAGTACCCAAACTGCTCATTTCCTTCTCTGGTCTTCAGAGGTCATTACGGTGAAAGGAGGCATTGGAACTCAATTACTATCTCATATACTCTCTTAGTAACTTCCTTTTTCTTTTCCCACCTTCATCTGGATGTACCTTGGTCTGATATGGAGAGTCAAGTAGGATGACTTCATGTACTGATGTTTCATGGTGTTTCACGTGTTGCTGTTGCTCTAGTGGATCATGATTCACAGTTTTCATTCATTTTAGTTCCTTGATCCCCGTCGTAGGCCTTAGTGTGGTTGCTTGGTTTGGTTCATTCTCCTATTGCCATGTTGGAGTTTCTGACTGCATGGTATCGGAGGTGCTTCTCGACCCGACGACTCAATGCTTCTCGGTCCTTATTTTGAGGCTACCCTCTGGGTGTCGTGGTGATCACAGGATTTTCACAAACGCAAAGTGTAATCATGAGTGAGTTGCGGTCCTTCTGGACCAGCATAGACTCTGCCATGGTGGGCTCAAAGGCGGGGACCAATCCTCGTATGCGTTTCCCATCTTTACCCTTCATGTTCCTCTAAACTTGATTTTTCATGCTAAGGGTAATTTCGTCTTTTCACATCTATTTGCCTTGTTTTGACTTTAAAGAAATAGCTAATGTGTTTGAGTGGCCGGACGAGTTGGCCAACCCTGATTGGGCCTACTCAGACCGAGTGGCCCCTCTCCTTCTCTCTCTTCCTCTCTCGCATCAATTTTGCTGACGTGGAATTTAACGATTGGTTGGCTTTTAAAAATTTGTAACTATTTATTTGTAGCTCAGAAAAAGAAAATAAAATATGTTTTGAAATATGAAAAATAAGGACTATTTATGGTACCAGTCTTGTTGCTCGAATCTAATTTCAAAAATATGTGATTTTAATGGGTTAATCTTAAATAGTAATAACTTGTAAAAATTCATAACTAAATATATATAAGTAAAAAAATATAATAAAATATGTTTTTGACTCAAGAAAAGGTAACCTAAAATATGGAATGGTTTTGATAACCTAAATCACATGTAAAGAAAAAGGTAATTTTTAGGGTTCAAATAATCAATGTGAAATTAACCTTAAATCTACATATACATTTATTAGGTTTTTCGAAGGCCTAGGCTTGGACCTAGACTTGGCTTTGGACTGAGTAGACTCTGAATTGATGTATGATTGCATCCCACATTATTTCTGTATTAAGCAATTTCTAATTCCTCTCTCTTAATGTATGTTTGCATCCCCGATTATTCTTTTTTAGCAATTCACCTATCTTTCTCATTCTCTTGGTCCTATGGACATTAGCCTACACAATATCTTGTTCTTTTGAAAAGTATGCTTCTTGTGAAGTATCTTATTTGTTACCAATCTTGTGATCATGTTTAGACATTCTCTTGCTTCTTTATAATGCTTTGTTCATGTTGGAACTCTATATGATGACATGTGATGTCTTTTGCCCACTTGTGAGGTGGATGTATATGTTGGTCACTTTTATGGCGACTAGTTTGTATAATCTAACTATACTTTCTACTTGCATCTACATTAAACATGCTATGTGATTCAGTAGAACTAGAGTAGTGTAATTTCATTAGTTTTTGGGCAGATGTGTATTTCCTGCTCGGGGCAGTATGCTCCTGTTATTTTGGGATGGAGGTGGCCCCATACCCGGGTTTGAAATTTGTGAGGTTTGGGCCACTTTTATATATTATAAGTTTGGCAGTACGTCATTCTTTATCAGGTTTCGTGTTTGTGAGACTTGTCCGACTTTGTCTTTATATTGTTCTAGGGCTATGCTTATCTCACATGCATGCATGTTGATGATGAAGATATGGGTTGTGTGTCCAAATTCTTTATATGTGCTAGTATGGCACAATTTTAATTGATTTAATGGAAAGTATTCTTTTGATATCAAATGTTGGAAATTCATTTCTCTTGATGCCCATGTGGGTAGTTATTTTCTATTCTATGGGAAGCTTATTTGATTTCCTTTAATCAATATATTGCTCAATTTCCTTTTTAGTATGCACATACTAGCCTTTGCTGATGTCATCTATTTTTCTCTTCTTTCTAGGGTATGCTTCCAACCCAAGATGAAGGACTTCGAGGACATGACATAAAGATATGGACATAGCTTAAGGAGTTAAAGCTTGGAGACAAAGTTGTCATGATTTAGATTTCCCTATACCTTAGATCCTTATGTTGTATCATAGATATGAACCCTATGTGGCAGAATTTTTTTTGGTCAGTCAAAAAGCATGTTACTATAAAACTAAAAACATTGGGCACAGAGTACCCCATTACATCACAAGGAGCTAAAAATCTCAAC
Source organism: Alisma plantago-aquatica (assembly GCA_963693085.1). Classification (NCBI taxonomy): domain Eukaryota; kingdom Viridiplantae; phylum Streptophyta; class Magnoliopsida; order Alismatales; family Alismataceae; genus Alisma; species Alisma plantago-aquatica. Next base: position 1,304,408,754 of record OY856411.1, read on the forward strand.
CAAGGAACAAATACCCCACACAGGGGGACACACAAGCAAACTAGATGAAAACAAAACTAAGAAAACCAGGCAAACTATACAAGCTAGGTCCAGACGGACCAACCAGAAGAAGACAACAACAAACCACTATTACATGTATTCAGCGTACCCACAAATAGTAATAGCAACTTGACATAGTACAAAATCTAGCAAACCAGCCTATACCTAGACATGAATTTTCTGGTCTTCTCAGCTATCCAACTCCAAGAAAGAACCACCACGTTTTAACAACAAAGATTGGGAAAGAAAGATCAGCACAAAAACACTCCTTCATGCAACACAACACCAACTGTCTAAAGAAAGCACCCACAAATTGTGGTACTAAGCCAAGATTAGGGAGATCCATCGAGCTAATATCTCACCACACCACCTAGTTGCTCACCCGCAAGGTTCAAGAACAAACGGTGGTAGCTGTTTACATAGCAACAAACCACACAAAAAAATAGGCTACGAACACTTATGATAAAATAGAAGCATTCCATCAAACTTGGTGCTTGCAACATCAAAGAGGACTGAGAATAAAGGAAGAAGGAAACCCCCCATCCCAACCCCACAAGAGGCTGCAGTCAGCACAAGACATCTAGCTCATGATTCGGGTGTCCAAGAAGAAGCTAGAAATTACTGCAACATAGCATCGAACACCTTGAAGGTGTTACTACACACAACGGCAGAAGAGCACAAAGAGGAGAAGAAGAAGCCCCCCCCTTGAGTCCAACCCAAACCGAGACACCTGTGAACCACGAAGGCTCCATATCAAACACATAGAGGGCGTTCGAGCTCGTAGCAACAAAGGAGCCGCACTAGACCATCCAGCAAAGGAAACCATGAGAACCAGCCAATCACCTGCAGAAGAAAGCACACAAGAGAAGGCCTTCGGAGGGGGCGCCAACAAAAACCCACACACCAAAAGGGACTCCATCAGTGTAACGATCTTTGTAGAATGACCAGTGAAACTCAACCTTCATTGGAGAGTGGGATACACCACAGATCTAGCCAGCAACAGACCATCCTCTGCTAAAGGCACGAGGCAGAAAATAGGGTGGGGTCGCAAACCCTGGGAGGCCACCAAATGCCAAGCTGGGCATAGGGTAGAAATGCCATCATAGTAGGGAGGACACCACCAACCAGAGACACAACCAGCCAGATAGCAGGTGCCCAAACCCGCCAGCAAGCACGGCCATCGCAAGGATCACCGAATTAAACTCGGACGAAGTCAGAGCCGTCGAAGCACAAGACGAAACTAGTAGCTAGATCGGGGTAAGGAGAGACAGGGGTAAGAGAGGGAAGTCGGGATTCCCTTTCTACACTAGTGACGAGCCGCCGCTCATGAAGCCAGACCAGCAGGAGACAAAACCTCTCCTTCCATCACTCATGAATGAGAAAGAGTTGACATAGTCGATGCAGTCGACCTCAACCTGCGCCCTGGCTTCAGTGCAGCGTAGTACATCACCGCCTCAACCTTGCCGTGAGCATCCCATAACCGCGTCTCCCCCATCTGCAAGCAGATTTGACCAGGGGGAGGAAGACACTGGAGTGACGCCCCTCCCCCTAGCGGTGGCCACCAGGAGAAACTTAGAGAGAAGCGGGAGTTTAACCCTATGTGGCAGAAGTGAGATATACTTTTGTAAACTTTTGTGAAAAATTGGTAATAGTCATGTTTTATATTCCACTGCTATACTTTGGTTGTTTTGAATACCATTAATATGATTTGAAAATTTTACACCCACTACATCATACCTTTTTCGGTGTGTTTGGATTGGAGGTTTAATTCTTCATATTTTTAGTAGGGAGTGGATCCCCTCTGGGTCCCACTCCTTACAACATGGTATCAGAACCTATGGTAGTCAGAATCTGACTATTTCAATTTTGTCTCCCTAATTAGAACCCTTACCTTGCTTTGTTGCTCTCTAGGAGAGATGTTCACCCTAGAATTGTTCTATGTTAATAATGTGATGAGGTTTTATATGATCTTATCCTATCATAAAGATTGATTATGATTTGTATCTCTTGATGCTATAAGGTTTGACTTGAGAATGAAATTAGGTTTTATGGATGAATATTGAGTAGGATGAGGAGATCTTATTATGGAAAATTGTGACTTGGTTTCCGCAATTGATTTTGGATCCATATTTTGTTTCATCTCAAATATATTTCATCGCCAGAAATTATTTTCAATTATACTACTATATGTACAAAATTTTCTAGATTTTATCAAACATTTCTTGAACTAAGTCACTGTGAAGAGATATGTAAGTTGTAGTGGTAAAACCTAGAATGAGTTGGAATAGAATCTTAAACCTAGTATTGATGTAGTGACTAGGAATATGTTGAATAATATAACGATGTAGTGGACCTACCCTGTGTGCCCTATGACTTTTTGGATCTTGGGTTGTTTGGTTAGAAACACAAGGACCTAAAGCTCAACCCTAGATGGTTATAACTTGTTAGTTCGATACATGAACAACATAAACCTCTAAAACATTCACAACTAAATGATATGTGGGTAACCCTAAATGTTGTTTAGTTTGACTTGTTACATTAAACCTTTTAAAGGGTGGAGAGTAGTTGGTAGTTGATGTTTGGATCAATAGATTTCAAGGATGAAATCCTTTTAAGGGATGGAGTGTTGTAACATACCAGATCTTGGACCCTACCCTAGAACTTTGACCTTTTGGGCTTAGCCAAATGAGGTTAAGGCTTAGACCTAAGTGATGATTAGTATAACCCTAATGAGATAATGCATGTATAAATCACCCTAATGTAACCTAATGTTCTCACATTAGTTTAAGGCTAATAATGGACACGTAAAATGTGTGACTTGAAGTAATATAACATTTGTGAAAATAATCATACATAATTCTTTTGATGATAATATTAACATAAATGAATGAGAAATAATGATAATAGTGAAATAATGTGATAATCTATGTAATAATGTAATGTTAATGGCCAGAAATATTAATTGTGATATAGTTCATTAAAAGGAATCTCAAAAGTGGAAGTGAAAAGTCATGTTCTTTGGGTCCCAATTGCCTTGAGAGTCAAGTTTCACATTATTCACTTAATAATAATTAGTTTGATTCAATTTGGAAACAGAAGATTTGTGTTTTACCCAAAATATCAGATAAAATAATAAATGACTCCAAAAGAGGAAAATAATATTGGATTCGTAGTATACATAATAAATATAGCATTTGGGTAAATTTTCATCCGATTTGGAAAATGTGTAATTAAAAGATGTAATAAGGAGAGGGAAAGTGTGAAGAACCTTCAAAATATTTAATAAATGTGCAAACCTCTCCAAAATGTAAAATTGATGGTAAAATCGTATCAACACATTAAATATGACTTGTGGGTGAAGTTTCATAGAATTTGGAGAATCTTAGTCATTAATGCATGAGGAAAGAGAAAATAGGATTTCATTTATTTAACACATCTAAAGTTCTCAAAAGGAAAATCTAATTTCATAATCTGAATCTACATGCCTTAGTTGGTCTCTATGCAAAATTTTATTAATTTGGGGTTTGTTTGTACCCTCAAAAGAAGAAAGAGAAAAAAGAAATTAAACACAATGTCATGTTATTAAATAAACTAATTTTGTCACGCTGTCGTGCTATAGTTTTTGATTCTTAGATTTTCCTTATACAACAAACTCTCTCCACCATTAATCATCAATCTGACGACTCTGGAGTCCTCTCCTACCTTGAGTAGGACACTGAATACCATTGTTATTTCCACAATTTCTTCTCCTGATTCGTTCTCCCTCCTCAGTGCACAGTTTCATGATACTCTTTCATCGTTGGTTTCTTCTTTCAATTTCGAACAGTTTGATCTCTTGCTCCTATCATAAATCTCTATAAATATGAAACACCCAAATTGGCTTCTCCATCATTTTTTGCAGATGCTCATCCACCGCATCTTATCTTCACGCAAGTGCTCTGAAACCTCCCTTCGTCTCCTAGCAACTCACTGTCACGGAACCAAGTTTACCCCAATCCCAATCCTACTGCCTAGACAGTAGTAAAAGGATTGAAGTGCCCGTCCTTGAGTGGCCCAACATGATCTAACACACTGGGATATACAATAATAAATAATAACTCAAAAACTAGATATTTAAAGAGCAAACTAACACAACATGGAGATTTTTCCAATATACCCTTACCATTAGAGTATGTGAGTGCAGAAGCAATATAGTCAAGGTTCCAATGTTTTGCCTAAAATTTAGAAAATCAAGACACAAAGTCAATGCAATTGCATGGTACACTATATAAAAATGAGTAAAATGGTTTATAACAAAATTAGTGTACTTGGTAGGACTTATATTTCAAACGTATAATGAGAAATTTGCAAAAACCAAAAGTTATTGGACAAGTTTTTTAAATGATTCGATTTTTATTACGAGTTCCCATTATGTTGTAATCAATAAGCATGCTTATATATTTTGTGTGACTCTATTACCCCAACACGATGGGGAGGTCACCGGGCTCCTTCTCACCATAGGTGATAGGAGGTTAATGTACAAATCCACCTCCGAATGAGGGGTTTCTTACACTCAATATCAACATTATCAACATCATCATTATGAATATACAAGTAGTCATAATGGGCATGTCATTTATGTTTTCCAGTTTATCTCAAAATATATTATAAGAAATACAAAATCCTAATCAATAGGGAACAATAGCTCAACCAAGTATATATCCAAGTACACAATCAAGAGATACATAAAAAGTATCTTCATTATGACCAAAGAGAAGGTATAATAGCATACCTTTCACTGATGATTTTGATTATAATCAATATCCGAATCAATAGGTCAACCCTTTAAGTTAGATCCGAAATCATCAAGATTGGATCAAGAGTCAAGATCATGATGTTCAAAATATCACATTTTAATATTCAAGATTAGGGTTACACTTTTCCTATGTCAACCGTAGGGTTGGGTCATTCACTTATAATCAACCAATATTTCAACATGTCCAACATTATTCCAAGTGCAAAGAATATTTCAAGTGTGGATGACCTACTTAGGTTTTCTATGATCATATATGTTAACCCTAATTTATGATCATTATCCAAGTCATAATTCAAGTTAGTAGATCTTCATCAAGGAAATAAGTTCAAGGGTCTAGATCAGTTAGGTCACAAGATTTAGTACACTTATATTCACCATATGACAATTCTAGGGTCAGAATCAAGATCAATCATCACTTTATGGCATGAAATAATATTCAAGATTTGAATAAGTCAAAAGTTTAGATCTAGATTCACTAAAGAGTCAAGCATGCTTTTAGAGTCTCAAATAGAGACATCAGAGTCAGATAGTAAGGTTTCTAGAGATTAATCATGATTATGAGTCATTTGACAAACTAAATAAGCAAGAGATCAAATATGGTAATATCAGTGAAAATCTTCTTCTACTAGGCTTCCCAACAATTTTTAATTGATTTAATGGATTTTTATAATCAAGATCAACTATTTACTCGAATTATTTGGAGCTAGGATGCATTTTTTATGATTTAAGCAAGATTTGACCATTTTACTGATTTTCTGACTAGAGAGGAGCAAAATACCTTAATTGTGAAAAAGATTGGCCATTGGATCGCTAGATCGGGTGGCTATAACTGAGCCATGGAGGCGCATGGCTTGCTTAGTTACTAATTCAGTTCGATTTCGGTTCAGGGGATTCAAACTTCGATTTGGTCGGTCCAAGCACTGGTCTTGCCGGGCCTTTGAACCAGCTGTAGTATCTCATGGACAGACGGTTTGGGGAACCTTTTTCTTATGCTCTGTCTTCCCCATGAGCCCATAAAGGATGTGGAGGATCTTTACAGAGAGGGGGGGTGTTTGGGCATAGGAGAGGCCAATGGAGGCCATGAGTATGCCGTCTGTGATCGTCGTGGCTTCGCGAGTTGTGTTGAAGCGGTGGATTGAGGCGAGATGGCGAGGAAAGAAGATGCCTAGAGGGGCCTATGCAGTGGCGCCACTATGGTAGCATGAGGTGGTGAGGAGAAATTGGGCCGTTTGGGGCCGAGGGAGTGACAAGGGTGTGGCTCTGAGTATGGTGAGGTGATGCGAATCTAAGAGGCCCTTTTTATACTGTTGGGATGGGGTTTAGGGCTAGATTAAGATTTGAAAATGGCCATGGCCGTCGGAGTGCGAGGGGAGAAAAAAGAGATCATTTTGGTGGATAGACAGAGCAAAAATCTACTTCAAAATAGGGTTTTTTAGTCCATATTTGTTAGGGGATCATTTCCTCTCAAATATAATTTCAAACCAGAGTCAAGGGCGCAAGATTGCGAGTCTCGGCCATAAGGACACCTCCCTGGTGATTGCGGGAGGTAGGAGATGATTCCATGGACGCCGGATTAGGTTGGGATCCATGAGAGGCATATCTAAGGGCTGAGATTGCCCCCAGATCCTTTGCTTGGATTGTTGACATGGAAAAAGGTCAAATAAAAGACAAAAATAATGGTTTTCAACACATTAATGTCAATAATCCATAAAAAACAGTAGGAAAGTCTAATTGATATGAAATTTGGACTATAGCTTCACAAAATGTGGAGGATATATAGCAAAAGTTTGAGAACCAAAAGATGAAGTTTGATAGATCAATTTGCTTCTTTGTACAAAGTGACAAATAAATCAAATATTTGGTGTCACAAACTGTATAAAATTCACATTGATCGCCATATTTTGGATTTGAGTATCAAAATTGATTATGAAGTTGAAAAAAATAATTTGGGACCATGAGTGAATATAATGAGGGAAAAATTGGAATTAATTCATAATTATGCTAAAGTTCACTTTTTCACACTCACCTCCGTCGTTAATTTTCCCTTGTACCTCGCCATAATACCCAAACTGCTCGTTTCCTTCTTTGGTCTCCGACGATCGTTGTGGTGGAAAGGAGGCATTAAAACTCAATTACTTGATTTTATAGACTCCTGGCAACTTCCTTTTTCTTTTCCCACCTTCATATGGATGTTCCTTGGTCTGATATGGTGAGTCGAGTAGGACGTTTTCATGTACTAATGTTTCATGGTGTTTTGCATGCTGTTGTCACTCTAGTGGATCAAGATTCATAGTTTTCATTCATTTGGGTTCCTTGATCCCCATCATAGGTCTCGATGTGGTTTCTTGGTTCAATTCATTCTCCTATGGTTGTGTTGGAGTTTTCATCTTCCTGGTCATCAGAGAAACTTCTCAACCCGGTGACTCAGTGCTTCTAGGCCCTTATTTTGAGGATCGTTTCCTCTATCTGGGTGTCGCGGTGCTCACAGGATTTTGGCTAAGGCAAAGTGTAGTTGTGAGTGAGTTGTAGTCCTTCTTGACCAATAGAGACACTACCATGGTGGGCTCAAAGGCGGGAAAAAATCCCCATATGTGTTTCCCATTATTACCATTCTTGTTCCTCTGAACTTGATTTTTCGTGCTAAGGGTAATTTCATCTTGTCACATCTATTTGGCTTGTTTTGACTTTAAAGAAATAGATGATGTGTTTGAGTGGTCTGTTGAATTGGCCAGCCTTGATTGGGCCAACTCAGACCGAGCATACCCTCTCCCTCTCTCTCTCTTCCTCTCTCACATCAATTTTTTTGACGTGGAATTTTATGATTGGATGGCTTTTGAAAATTCATAACTATTTATTCGTTGCTAAAGAAAATGTTTTGAAATAAAAAAAATAAGGGCTATATAATGGCACTGGTTTTGTTGCTCAAGTCTAATCTTTAAAATATGTGATTTTAATGGATTAATCTAAATAAGTAATAACTTGTAAAAATTCATAACTAAATATATATTAGTCAGAAAAATATAATAAAATATGTTTTGGACTCAGGAAAAGGTAACCTAAAATATAGTGTGGTTTTGATAACCTAAATTGCATGTAAAGAAAACGGTAATTTTTAGGGTTTGAATAATCAATATTAAATTGACCTAAAATCTACATATATGTTTAATAGGTTCTTCGGAGGCCTAGGCTTGGACCTAGACTTGGCTTTGGATTGAGTAAACTCTGAAGATATGTATGATTGCATTCAACATTATTTCTATATTGAGCAATTTCTGATTCCTCTCTGTTAATGTATGTTTGCATCCAAGATTATTCTTTTTGAGTAATTCACCTATATTTATCATTCTCTTGGTCCTATGGACATTATCCTGCACAATATCTTGTTCTTTTGAAACATATGCTTCATGTGAAGTATCTTATTTGTTACTAATCTTGTGATTATGTTTGGACATTCTCTTGCTTCTTTATAATGCTTTGTTCATGTTGGAACTTTATGTGATGACATGTGATGTCTTTTTCCCACTTGTGAGGTGGATGTATATGTTGGTCACTTTTGTAGTGACTAGTTTGTATAAACTAACTATACTTTCTACTTGCCTCTACATTAACCATGCTATGTGATTTAGTAGCACTAGAGTAGTGTAATTTCATTAGTTTTTGAGCAGATGTGTATTTCCTGGGATAGAGATGGCCTCATACCTGGGTTTCAAAATTGTGAGGTTTGGCCCAATTTTATATATTGGGAGTTTTGTAGTACGTCATTCTCTATCAAGTTTCAAGTCTGTGAGACTTGGCTGACTTTGTGTTTATATTGTTCTAGGTCTATGCTTATCTCACATGCATGCAACTTGATGATGAAGATATGGGTTGTGTGCCCAAATTCTTTATATGTGATAGTATGACACAATTTTAATTGATTTATTGGCAAGTATTATTTTTTTATCAAATGTTGGCAATTCATTTTCCTTGATGACTATTTAGATAGTTCTTTTCTCTTCTATGGGAAGCTTATTTGATGTCCTTTAATGAATATATTGCTCAATTTCCTTTTTAGTATGCACATATCAGCCTTTTCTGATGCCATCTAATTTTCTTTTCCTGTTGGGGTATGCTTCCAACCCTAGGTGAAGGATAGTAGGACATGATATTGACATACCTTAGAGACAATGTTGTTATAGTTTAGATTTCCCTCTATCGTAGATCCTTATGTTGTATCATACATATGAACCCTATGTGGGAGAATGGGGATATACTTTAGTAATCTTTTATGAAGAATTGATAATAGTCATGTTTTATATTCCGTTGCTATACTTTGGTTGTTTTTATTTTGTTTTTTATCAAGAGAACCGCCCCTGTAGAAGTGCCACTTTTGTGACCCCCCCAAACAGCATAAAACTCTCGGGCCCCGGGCGCCCCGCCCACCCGGGAACTGATTAAAGCGCACAGTTGGCCGACCTGCACGACAGGTACCACTTCGGAGGTGGCCGTTAGTTTTCAAACCTGGGTCCCTTCATGAGGGGACACCATATCAAACCACCTGAACCACTCCTCCCTGACATACTTTGGTTGTTTTGAATACCACTGATAAGATTTGAAAATTTTACACCCACTCCATCATAGATTTTTGGGTGTGTTTGGATTGGAGGTTTTATTCTTCAAATTTTTAGTCAGGAGTGGATACCCTCTGAGTCCCACTCATTACAATGCAACCCTAGCTAATATAGCACCATTCAAGGGATATGCAACTTGGGTGATGTGTTAAGCACAACCAATGGGTTTTCATGCTTACTTGTGCCTAGACTTGTATGTGTTGAGATACAATATATGATATATGGTTTGGGACCAACGTGGCCTCAATATTTTTAAAAAGGAGGACCTTTAGCGTGGGACATGTGAAAAGGGTGACCTCACGATATGAGTCGACCTACCACAGGAGAAGTTCAGAGTACTTAAACTCCAAAACATGTGAAATGTTGAAAGATATGCACAATGAATTACATGATGATGAGTTCCTAGCTAGACTACTTAGTATTGAGTCAAGTTGCCTAGCGTGTGTTACCCTTTAAAATGTTGAACCCTAGATTTTCTATGAAAATATCTAACCCTATAGGAAGATGCAATTGAATATATGATGTTTACTATATAGGTGAGGAAGATGTCCCAATACCCTAACATGATGTATATGATGTGTGACATCCATGATGAGCCTCATACGTAGGTTAGTAGGTTTATATATAAGAATTTAATGGTTGCCATTGTTTTTTGAAAGATCGGTAGATATTTTGTTATGGGTGAATGGTTGTGGTTAGCATGTCTTGTTGGATATATATATATATATATATATATATATAGTTCTTAGTGTGAGTGGCTTGAGCTTGTGGAGCTCATTTTAGATACAAGTGAGATAATTATGAAACCTCAATGTTAACAATGATGTTGCATGAAATATCTCACTTAAGTTAAAAATTAATGTAAATACAATACACCACCCTATAAGCTAGACCTAGTATGAAATCATACTATATAGGAATGATGACATTTTGGAATCATGAACTTGATACGATGATCCCTAGACATCTTAGCTTGAATAATTATGGGTAACGTGCCTAATCTCCTACCAAAATGCAAAATGATTAACTCAATATGAAGATGCTCTTGGGGTCATAACTCAAATAAACATGATGTATAAATTTCTTAATTTTAAATCCTAAATGAGAATTGATGAACATAATTGGGAATAGTTGGTAGAATTTTGGGGGAAAACTAAAACATGCAGGAAATCTAGTATAATGATGAAATATACATGTTCAATGATGATCTCATTTAGAAGACATGATTGTGAACATGTTTGCTTGATAATCGATCACATAGATTTTGATAATACACCTTGATCTCATATGAAGATATGAATAAAAACCCAAATGTAGGGATTATAAGGGCTGGGAAAATCCCAATGCCATAACGATGTCATAATATAATGTAACACTAAATAAGATGTATATAATCAAGATGAGGACACCCTTTATTATGATAACCTAAGTGTGCATACCATTGTGGGGATTTCCTTGACAACCATGGTTGGATACCTAGACTTTATGGATTTGTACTTTGACTCTTAACTATGATCTTGGGCGAATTTCAAGGATGAAATTTCTTTAAAGGAGGGAAGGATGTGAAATCTAGATTTTTACTGCATCTATTATACTCTTTATCTCTCTTCAAGAGACCCATCTCACTCAATATTATTTCAATCGCAATACTTGACTGTGTTGATCACCCAATTTGATTGCCTTGATGACTAATTTCATATGATTTAGCTATAATTTGGGAAATTGAATGAAGTATTATGCTATATCATATCACCACCTTGTAAGGTAAATCGAACCTTTCATATATGATCTTCATGCTCTAAAATGTATATCATTATGTAGAGGATTCAATTACGAATCCAACGGTGCAAAAATCACCTAAATTAGAGGTTTTTATCCCTAGTTATTATCCTTTGAAGTTGGCTCAAATTATACTTGTTGTTTTATTTCGCAATTGAACCTTAGTGGGCCCAATGTGAGCATGCATGGCCTACTTCTGGAGGGGGCCCACTCACCTCAACACATTAGTGATCCATCACCTTATTTTTGTTTGGATGAATGGTAACCATCCGATCTCGTCCACAGATCAACCACCGACAATCCAATGACTCACAGGTCATCTTGTCTGTCCATACTATGTACTAGTACCAATGGTGCTGGCACCACCTGTGGGGAAGCATTCAAAACATACATCATTAACTAAGCAGAAGCAATTACTAACACCTGATTACTGAAAATCACTAAAAATTTAAACCTTTTGCAAAGAGATCCATACACAGGAAAACTCTTTTATCAAGAACCAATGTATTACATTTACATCCTGGTTCATAAATACATATCTTATACCATCTCTTCTCGAGAGTTACAATATTCACTGCCTTGTTAAAAGCTAAACACAGACAATATAAGAACCTCGAGGCATCAAGCCAAAAACTCAGATCGATGTAAAAATACTAACTACTAACTCCGAGGACCTGAGAGTACATAGACGACACATATGACTTCTATCTACAAGACACGATAGATAGTACACTCAACCTGAGCTATCACTGCTGTCCCTGCTGCTGTTGATGTTCTTCCTCTACAAGATATTCTCAGTCTCCTCCGTGCTTGTCCACCTAAAAATTTTTTTGGATCCCACGGGGGTGAGACAATTGTAATTGCCCCAACGAGAGATATAACTCTCTACCAAAAACATTATTATTGCAGTTTAATGATATAAAACTGGGCAGAGGATAAGCAGTTTAAATCATTCTCATCTTTTAAAGTATTGGAACTATTTATGATAGAATAATAGATCATCTATTCTCTTAATAAGGAATAGGAAAAACATGTATATAATTTATCCATCATACTATACTATCATGTCAAACTTCTCTTGTGACACTCATAATCTTGATATGTCACCTATGAGACATTCTTGTTTCAATCTATTGGCCTTAGCCAATCTGCTAAACAGATAAAGGATTCTATCTACCGTTTACTCATATATCATTAATATAGGCATTGGATTTTATCCAATCCTGTGTCATCATTACAGGCATTGGGTTATTACCAATCCCGTGTCATCATTGCAGACATTGGGTTATTACCAATCATGTGTCATCATTGCAGGCATTGGGTTATTACCAATCATGTGCCATAATTACAGGCATTGGGTTATTACCAATCATGTGCCATCATTACAGGCATTGGGTTATTACCAATCTTGTGTCATCATTACAGTCATTGTGACTCTTCCAGGTATTGGACTCTTCCAAACCTGATTACACCGCCAGACATTGGACACTACCAATCCTAATTTCACAGCCAGGCATTGGACTTTAACCAATCCTGATTACAGGCTTCATGCCTCTGCCAGGTATTGGACTCTTCCCAAACCTGATTACACCGCCAGGCATTGGACACTACCAATCCCGATTTCATAGCCAGACATTGGACTTTAACAAACCCTGATTACTGGCTTCATGCCTCTGCCAGGTATTGGACTTTAACCAATCCTGATTACACAGCCAGGTAGTGGACTCTAACCACTCCTGATTACATAGCCAGACATTGGACTCTAACTAATCCTGATTACACAGCCAGACATTGGACTCTAACCAATCCTAATTTCACATCCAGGCATTGGACTCTAACCAATCCTGATTACACAGCCAGGCATTGGACTCTAACCAATCCTAATTACACAACCAGACATTGGACTCTAACCAATCCTGATTACACAGCCAGGCATTGGACTCTAACCAATCCTAATTACACAGCCAGGCATTGGACTCTAACCAATCCTAATTACAAGATTCATGCCTCTGCTAGGTATTGGACTCTTCCAAACTTGATTACATAGATCATGGAATATAAATTCCTTTAACTCATCATTGATCATCACATCCTTCTCTAGGCTCTGAACCCTGAGGTTAGCCTTCATAGCTATTCATATTCTTTATTAAATACAATTTTTCCTTATATTAGGTTTATTATTATCATTTCTTACAGTAACCTTTTATAATCATCTTGGTGCATCTCACTATGTCACAATTGTTCTCATGGCTCATAAGACCCATAAAGCATCTTGTGACCTCTCACTAGGCAACATCTAACCATATGGCTCACAAGACCATTAAACGTCTTGTGACCTCTCACTAGGAAACATCTAACCATATGGCTCACAAGGCCATTAAACATCTCGAGTATACCATAATGTGTATTACTCTTAACATTTATCATTAAATGATTATCAATACAAGGTATGAGTTCATTTCCCATCCTTCTCATGGTATGACTACATCATACTCATTAGTTTGGATTAACCCCATTCTCAAGGTATATTATCCTATGCTTATCAAAGTATATCAAACTCATTACATTTCATTGTAACAATTTACATAACACACTTCATGTGTTTCTTGTCCAAGTATATTGGATTTGAGGTGCATCAAGGTATATCAACCCTGGAATGCTAAAGGTGATACCTATCATATCTTGATGTATCACTTTCCTCATCACTTCCAACTTTCTTGAGTTATCAACTTATCTTGGATTAAGGTATTTCCCATCTTAATATTTTCATTATCATGAAGTTCATAGGTCACACACAAGAATGGTCCAACTATCTTCAATGATATGGACTCATTTCAGGTTAAGGCATTACTTTCTATAAGGTTATCTATAATAAATCACTTTAGGTATTTTCCTTATCAATGTATTAGTCACCATTCCATTATTAGGATTAGGGTCTCCCATACCATCACCCTTTATTAGGTTTTAGGGTTTTTCATACTATCATACTTCATTAGGGTCAGGATTTCACATACCATCTCCCTTCATTAGGGTTAGGTTTTCACATACCATCTCCCTTCATTAGGGTTAGGATTGCATATAGCATCACCCTTCATTAGGTTTTCACATCACATTGCCCATAATTAGGGTTTACTATTCATCCCAACTACGGTTTCTCATGGCATCACGCTCAATTAGGGTTTCTCATAGAATCACCCTCAATTAGGGTTTCTCTTGGAATCACCCTCAGCTAGGGTATCTCATGGAATCACCCTCAATTAGGGTTTCTCATGGAATCACCCTCAACTAGGGTTTCTCATGGAATAACCCTCAATTAGGGTTTCTCATGGAATCACCCTCAACTAGGGTTTCTCATGGAATCACCCTCAACTAGGGTTTCACTCTCCATTCCCATAATTGGGTTTTACATTATGTTACCCTGAATCAGGGTTAGGGTTCATTAACCTTCTGGATTAGGGTTTCATGATCTCTTTACTAAGGATCATAACCTAATCACCACATGATTAGTACTCATGTATGAATTCCTTTCTGTCATCCTTTCAACTTGATTAGGTTTACATCAACCCTTCAATCAAGTACATACATCTATGATTTACATAGTGTATTGAGTTATTGCTTACTTAAGCTTCAAGGATTAACTTATCTAAGGATTATCAATCACTTAGTATCTTAAAGGTACAACCCTAGTGATTATCTTTGAGATAGATCAGTAACAACCATAGGGTCATTTTATCTTTCATCACCTTAGGTTTCCAATTGATTTAATCACATTGAAACATCCAAACATTCTTGACCATTGATGCTCCAAACGGTTTGAAACCGTTTAAGCAAAACAATAATGAAACCGTACGGATAATTTATACTTGAAACCACTTGGGTCTCCAAACGGTTTGAGACCATTTTGTCTCAAACGGTCTGGAGACCATTTAATCCCAAATGGTCTTGAGACCGTTTGGACTCAAATGGTCTTAAGACCGTTTGGTCCAAACTCTCTCAAAACTGAATGGACCAAAAAGGGCTTCCATCACTTTATCAATTCAGGATTTCAATCATTAAACCATCGATCAATTGAACCACTGATTTATTCTTCAATTGAACCATTGAATCACCCTTCAATTGGACCTTAAATTAGGGTTAGGAACCCAGTTGAACTAGGGTTTATAATCAAGAAACCATCAATTAGGGTTTTGAAATCGAGGAACCATCAATGGTTAATATTGTGGAACTGATTCAATTGAAAACATTAGATCATCATCAAACAATGACATGACCTGACCTCAAATGGTCGTGATGTCATTTGGATGAACTCCAAACGGTCTTGGTTGACCTCCAAATGGTCTTGAGACTGTTTGGGTAACCTCCAAATGGTCTTGAGACCGTTTGGGTTAGTCAACCCAAAGTATTAAGTCAACCAATTGAAATTTCAGCACTTAACTCGATTAGGGTTTCTAATTGGAGGATTGTCCATATATTGAATTAATCAAATGGATCCATTAGATCATCATCCAACATGTACTAGGGTCCTGACCTTAAATTGTCAACCCATCCAAACAATCAGCCCTTCTAAACGGTTTGGGGTCCAAACCTCCAAACGGTTTGCAAACAGTTTGGTCTCCAAACGGTTTGGTGAAACCGATTGGACCAAAAGTGTGAAACTGTTTGCAATAGAAACTTGTTGGAATGTGTGCCTAAGATGATGTCATCATCATATAACTTCTTTCATTCAAAATCTGCTTCCATTTTCATGGTAATTACATCAATAGATCAAGGGAATTTCAAGTAGAACAAAATGATCAACAATTAATGGAGAATTGAATGCAATAACAACATTTAAGGGTTTAAGTTATATAACCCGCCTCCAATTGAGCCTCAAATATCCAAGATCCACGTCTTTAATGGTGGAAGAATCTTTATCAACTATCCCAAGCTCGTCCTCAAGCTTTTGAGTGAAAAGAAACGGCTAGGATAGAAGATTGCATGGAGAAAAGAAGAAATCCATCATTTATTTTCGATTTCCACCATGAAATCATGGTGAAAGAAGGTCAAAAAGCTTACCAACAGGTTGGGGGTCGTCCTCCTGTTGATCCAAGATCCCTTGGTCGTTTTTGCAAGCAAGAAGTGAAAGGGGTTTCGAAATTATCCTTTCAACTCATGGATAAAGGACCATATATATGAATTTTATGAAAAATTCATTTAAGAGAGAGAAAGTAGGGATTATCTCCTCCATTTCCTTGCCATTTGCCCCCCTCTCTTCCTTAGATACGAGGCTATCTTCCTTGCCTCTTATTCCTCTCAATTATCCACGATTTAGAGAAAAACAAACTAAGCACCTTAATACATTTAATAATAATATCCTAAAGTTAGTGGATAATTCTTTTTCTTTTAATAATGTGAGTGAGTTATCCACTTCCTTTAGATATTTTCGTGCCTTTTCAAGGCACATGGTCGTCCATCCTTTTGCAATATCATCCCTCACCTTTTTGTTAAAGGGCTCTTCAATTAATATATTTATTTTTGCATTAATTGAAGTAAAGTTCCAATTAAGCTTAAATCTTGATTATTTTAATATTAAGATTCTCTCTCCTCCAAAGAGATACAAATGAGATGCCCCTCTCATTTTATTTGCTCTAAATGATACCAAGAAACATTATGGACTATTTTTAAGTGGTACATTGTATATTAAACCCAGGGTTTTGGGTAATTTGCACATTACACCAAAACTAGGTTTTAATGCACAAACATTGCTTTATCAGCTCTTTCTTGGTACTCAGGCTACCACAAGCCATACCTCTGCATCATCTTCATTCTCATGATGCTTCAACACATTAGGAACATCTTATCATGTAACATTTGCAATTTAACCCCTCAACTTGGGTAATTTGCACTCTAGTCCAAAACAAGCAAAAAAATGTTTCAACATTATTCGAAAAGGACTAAAATTGAAACATAAGTTCCTCTTGAACCTTAATTACTTTTCAAGAAATAAGAGAAAGCATATAATTAACTTTATTAAGAAAAACATCTAGGGTTAAGACATAACCCAGGTCAGGGATGTTACACCACCTAACCCCCCAAAGACCCCCCTTTTTCACCCTATTCATGACACCTTGGGTGGAATTTCAGCCACTATTCACTTCATCTTGCTTTCCCCTATTTTTTTTCCCTCTATTCTCCTTCTCTTTCATGCTATGTATTGCTATCTCTTCCCTCCTCTTCTAACCCTCTCCCTAGGCGGTGTCGCCACACAGGTGTTTTGGGCATTCACTATGCAGTGCCCGAAGGTCTCGGCTGAGGCCACCCTCAGCCACACTACCACTAGTACATATCTGGCATTTAATGTCACTTTTGGTGACATCAGTTCCTTAGGAAAACTGACACCAGTCTATCAAAAATGTTGGTTCTTCATGCCAACGGCCGCTATATGTGAAGTCCCATCGATTTAGAAAAGACATGGGTACCGCTTTAACTTTAATGTCAGTTTCTATTCATAGAAACTGACATCTAAATTTTTCCCCCGAAATACAATTCTTTAGGGGGAAAAATTGCCTCTAAAATTTTCAATTTGGTGTCAGTTTTTATGGAATCGATTTCAAAATGTTGGCACCATGACCCCACGAAAAAAGTACCCCCCCAATAGTCATTGGTTCTACCAAAGAAAGGGAGATGTAGACCCCTCGGTGAGTCACAATTTTTTTAGGAAATGGGTTTAAATCATCATTTTCTTAGAAGAAACCGACGACTAGATGTTTTCACGCCAAGTCCCCATTAAAATATCCCCCCCCCAAATTGCATTTTAGTTGTAATTTTTTCTTGCTAAACTGACAACTATATCCCTAACCCAAAAGTTAGTTAGTCATCGATTTCTAGAGACATAACCGACGAATATGGACCCAAACTGGTGTCTTTTTTGTTTGGTTTAGGAGTCAATCATCAGATTTTGTGTTTGAACCGATGAATATGTAGTTAGTTGTCATCTTTACTATACAACTGATGACCATGGGTAACTTAATAGCCCATGTGCAATATATACTTTCTCCCCATTATCTATTTCATCACGATTGACATGCTTCTCTCTGTCGATTTGCGATCCCCGCCACCACCACTGAAACTTCTACTGCTCCACCACCACCTCCTATGTCACTACTGTTGTTGAGAACATAGTCACTATTGCTACTGGATGCTGCCACCGCTACTATTGCTGAGCTTGTCACTGCCTCCATCGCTGCCTCTACTTGTTTGCGATCCCCACCGTTGCCTCCACCACATCATCAGCTACTATTGAGCTTGCCACCACTCTTGTCTAGCCAGGTGCTCTTCCTCCATCCTTTAGTCACTTTCGTCATCTCCAATCACTGCCACCAATAGGGGGTCAGTAAATGTAAGAACTTTTTGGGTTTTGTTTTTGTTTTTTGGCTGTGCTACTATTATTGGACATTTATGTGTTATTTGGATTGTAATGCACATTTATGTGTTGTAATCTTACTCTTATTTGACATCAAACCTCACTGTAATCCTATATTTAATAAATTTGTGTTCCTATTTGGCATACACATCATCACTCCTTTTGTAAAGTTTTTTCCAGATAGCACTCAATGCATGAATGTGATACAATTATTACTCTACATGCATGATCACATTTGAATCAAATAATGTTTTTACCTGACTTAATTAATTAATAATCATAAAGGTGATTTACTGGTTAATCTAATTAATTATTATTACTTTCTTTCTCTCTTGTTAGTGATTGGTGTTCAAAAATGTGATAGGTAGTACACACATTCATTAATGAACCATAAACCCTAATATGTAAATAATAAACCCTGAGCTTTAAACTATAAACCCTAATATGTAAATCATAAACCCAAATCTATAAATCATCATCATCATCATCACTATCGCCATCATCATCACCATCATTATCATCATCATCATCATCATCATCATCATCATCGTTATCACTACCACTACGCCCACTACCACCACCACCGTAATAATAATAATAATAATAATCATCATCATCATCGTCATCATCATCATCATCATCATCATCATCATCATCATCATCATCACTATCATCATCATCATCATCATCATCATCATCATCATCATCATCATCATCATCATCATCATCATCATCATCATCATCATCATCATCATCACTATCATCATCATCATCATCATCATCATCATCATCATCATCATCATCATCATCATCATCATCATCATCATCATCATCATCATCATCATCATCATCATCATCATCATCATCATCATCATCATCATCATCATCATCATCATCATCATCATCATCATCATCATCATCATCATCATCATCATCATCATCATCATCATCATCATCATCATCATCATCATCATCATCATCATCATCATCATCATCATCATCATCATCATCATCATCATCATCATCATCATCATGGTGTTGATGATGATAATGATTGATGCAGACTGTGTTGATGATGGTGATGGTGATGATGATGATTATGGTGAAGATTAATTACCTATTGATGATTACCTCCCGGTGAAGAAATTATATGTTGTTGATACACTACAAGCACCATGGCTTGTAAACATTGCCAATATCCTTGCCACATAACATATTCCACCCAATCTCACTTATCAGCAAAGCAAGAAATTTCTTCATGATATCTGATTTTATTATTGGGATGACCCAATGTTGTTCAAACAAGGAGTCGACGGACTGATCCATAGGTGTGTAGATGAAGAGGAGATACCAACCATCATTTTTTGATTCCATTCTTCTTCCTACAAAGGTCACTTGGGGGAGAAAAGATAGGTACCAAGATCCTTCAAGCTGGATTCTATTGGTTGACCTTGTTTTGAGATGTTCATGCATATGTCAAGGCATGTGACAAATGCCAGAGGACATGTGGGATATCAAAGTGAGATGAGATGCCTCTAAACTCCATCTTGGAGATTGAGGTATTCTACGTATGGGGTATCGACTACAAGGGCCCCTTCCCATCCTCTTGTGGCTACAAATACATATTGGTTTCCTATGATTATGTCTCAAAGTGGGTAGAGGCCATCCCCACCCAACCTCCTGATGCTAAGTTCGTGCTCAAGTTGTTCCAAAATATTATTTTACCTCTCTTTGAAGTTCTAAGAGTCGTGATTTCAGATAGTAGAACACATTTTAGTGAGAAACAATTCAACAATCTTCTCACCAAGTATGGGGTGACACATAAAATCTCTACGCCATATCACCCCAAAACATCTGGATAGGTTGGAGTGTCAAATAGATAGTTGAACAACATTCTTGAGAAGGTAGTTTATAGATTTTGAAAGGATTGTACACTCAAGCTAGATGATGCTATTTGCGCATTCCGAATAGCCTACAAGACAGCCATTGGGAGTACACCATTCTAGCTCATCTATGGAAAATCTTGCCATCTTCCCTAGGAGCTAGAGCATAAATCTCTATGGGCCATCAAATGTCTTAATTTTGATATGAAGAAAGCAAGTGAGAAATAGATGTTGGAACTCTAGGAGATTGAGGAACTTAGGCTAGATGGGTATGATAATGCAAATATCTATAAACAACAAAAAAAAGCATGACATGATAAGAAAATTAGGAGAAGAGATTTTTTTGAAGGTGATCAGGTGTTGTTGTTCAACTCAAGATGGAATATCTTCCCAGGGAAGCGTAGATCCAAGTGGTCTGGACTAGTGTTAAAGGATTTTTCATATGGAACAATAAAGCTACAAGGCAAGCAATCAACATTCAAGGTTAACGAACAACGTTTCAAGCTCTACATTGAAGGAGGAAAGATAGAACCAAGAGCCTCATGCTCCCTCACTGAACCATGTTAAAGAACAATGAAGTCCACTTTCGAACTCTAAATGGTAGGTTTTTGTGGGAGTCATCCTCACATATATAAATTATTTTTTATTTTGTTTCTTTTAGTTTTACTTAGTTAGTCATGAGCTTTTGAATAAGACCTCATGGTGCTAGACTAGTGCATTTGTGTGTGAACATCAAATACTCATCTTTATCATAAGTAAATTGTCTCATTTGATGATATCAATATATCACACTTTTCAATTATATATGTCATTCCCTTTGTAGGTGTTTGCAACGGGAAAACCCTATACGATAGAAAAACTAGATGATATACGAGAACAATGGGCACAATCCATTATTAAGGATGCAAACTTTAAAGTTGATTGGGGATAAATATTGAGTTTTCTAAACTTTGATGTCATTATTTCTATATACAATGAGAACTATGTTTCTACATGTCATGAGAATGGAATTGGTACATATATGAATGAAGTATCATGTGTGTTAATGAATGTGAAGAAGAAAGAATATAATTATGTTTGCACATGCAATGAGAATTGAATTGGAGAATGGATCTTGTATGTGGATGGATGGTGTCTTTTATTGCATGTTTTGTAGGTTTGTTGGCTTGTTGTTAAGATGAACTCATAGGATGTTGTTAACCTGTAGTTCATAATGTAGATTTTGCATCTTGTGGAATAGCCAGACTACTGGTCTGCAAACCTGCTATTAAAAAAAAACTTAATCATGATTGCTACAAAAAACTTGACATTATAGGTCTTACTCGTTGGTTTTAAGCCAAAAAACCAACATTACAGAATTGAACCAAAATGGTCGTGTTCGACTGCACAACTGTTCTAGACTATAGTCGTCAGTTTCTTTGAATAAACTATCACTATTTCACTTAATCATTGATTTTAAGTGATTTAACCGATGGATACAATACTATGTTCATGTTGGTTTTTATTCAAAACCGAAGACTGAGGAACCTTTTCCATTTACAAATGTAACCTAGTATTCCATAAGAATGCCAATTGTTTTTTCTTAACCGATGACTAAGTTACTTAACTATGTCAGTTGCTTTAAAATAGAAACTAAGGCTAGATATATGTCATCAGTTTGCGCATCCCCAAATAGTTGAAGTCTTAGAACTGTGCTTGTGGTGTCACCCACTTAGGTGACGGTATGAAACCAACATTAATGGGTCATTTTAACTGACTCTAGAGATAGTTTTTACACTAGTGCCAACATACAGGAAGAGCACCTAAAAGATAAGTTTGTCAAGTTACCCACTGATGTTAATCCTAGTGTCAATTTTACTAGTACTAAGAACAAGGATAAGAAACTAAAGAATTCACTTAAACCTAAGGCTAAGGTCCAAAAGAAACTGAAGAACAAACCTTGTTGGACGTGTGGACACGTTGGCCATTGCAACAAGGATTGTCCTTCAAAGAAGGGACAAAAAGTGGCCGCATCTTCATCTAAGGAGGTTGTGGTCAACATGATGATTGCAACCTTGAACATCAATGATCGGTACATGTCTATAAAACTTAAAGTTCTTTCTATTGTTGAAACACTATATTGGATAATCGACATTGGGGATAATGTACATGTTTGTACTGACAAGTCACTATGTGTGTCTTACCAGGCCTCCCAAGGTCGATCAATGATTTTGTGGGATTCTAGGGCAAAGGACGTATGGACTTGAAAATTCCTTCAAGAAAGGTTCTCACACTCCATAGAGCCAGACATGTTCCATCAATACAATGCAATATTCTTAGTGGGAAAATTCTAGTTAGAGATGGTTTTAGAATATACTGTAAATGTAATAAAGCTATTATTACCCACCTTCATGATTCATTATTTTTTGGTAATGGGTATCTATGTGATATGGAGAACTTAGTTAAGATTCTTGTTTAACTTGTTTCAAATGCAATTTGAAATTTGGATGATAATAGTTTTGTATGTATGCATCTTGTATCGTATGATGTTTGGCATACATGTTGGGACATGTTAATGTTGTCTCAATGAAACATATGATGAATCTGAATTTAATCTCTAAATTTGGCATTAGTAATAACAAATTTGAAATTTGTGTGCAAACAAAATTGCCTAGGAATCCTTTACATTTTGAATAGGAATTAAAATATTGGATTTAGTGCACATTGATATCTATGAATGTAATGTGATTGCTACTAGGGATTAAAAGTGTTATTTATAAATTTTATTGATAATGCTAGTAGGTATCATTATGTCTATATACTTAAAAGTAAAGATGTGCATTGGATAAATTCAAAATTTATAAGATAGAAGCGGAAAATCAAAATACTAATGTACTTAAGCGTTTAAGGTCTTATGGCACAGGAGAATACACCTCAAAATCCATATGCTCCCCACCCCCACAATCTAGATACAACTACCAATACACTTCACCTCCACTATGTTCCTACTAACAACCTCCACCTCAATATCACCCCCTCCAAAACAATCACCATAACAACCTCCATCCCAACCACAATTCATTCTCCAAATCAAAATCCCCCACACAAAAGGCCACAACCTCAAGGATCACAACAACCCCACAAGCTCCCTCCTCTTCTAATCATGAGTAAGGGAAAGTCGTGACTATTTTGAGAAGTGGGAAGACATTAAAGCATCCAAAGGGAATAATAGTTGATGGTTTGGCAAAAGAAGATAGAGTTGATATAGTGATTCAAGGCAGTTATGTTGATTTGGGGGTGATGATACTGTGATAGGAAACCAAGGTGATTATGTGATAGTGGATGATGATATTGTGATTCCCATGATACCACTAGATGATTATGTTGATGTGAGCAACTCAGATGCACAACTCCCTCCTTTTTTCAATGCACTTGGAGAACCATATGACACCAAAAGGAAGAAGACAGACACTAAGGATATCATGGAGTCATTCAAGCAAGTGAGGATCAATGTTCCTTCATTATATGCCATTAAACAAATTCCCTCTTATGCAATATTTGTGAATGATATGTGAACTTTTAAGAGGAAGACAAACTGAAGAATGCCAAAGCAAGTCAAGCTCACTGAAAAAGTGAGCTCTTTTTTTGCAACACACCACTCCAAAAAAGAGGAAAGACACTAATGACCCTATCATTCCTTTCTACATTGGAAGACACCACATAGACCAAGCCCTTATTGACTTTGGTTTTAGTGTGAATCTAATTCCTTATTTAGTGTATGATGAGTGAAAGTTGGGTCAATTGGAGCGGGCTAACTGTACCTTGCTATTGACCGAACATTGTATGATAACATCTCAAGGGAGAGCTGATGATGTGTTGGTGAGACTTGATGATGATACATCCACATTCTTTCTTGCTGATTTTATTGTTCTTGAAATGGAAAAGGACATGAGGATGTACCTATTATCTTTAGAAGACCCTTCCTACTACAACTGATGCAATGATACATATGATAGCCAGTACCATGCATGTGACATTCATTCCCACTAAGATTTGGTTGAACATCTACAAAGCTTCACCTAAAGTGGAGGTGATAGGTTTCATAGAAGAAGATTGTTATCTTATTGATTGCCTTGAGAAGATTGTTGAGGAATGCCTACCCATGTGGATTGAGACTTCCACCAAATGTAGAGGTCTTGAGCCTATTTTTGAGTTATCGATGATGATACCAATGAAAAGCATGAGCTTGTAGTGGTTTCCACAAGTGAAGACCTTTCTTCTATTTCCGATAGACCATTGAAAAATTGCATTGAATAACCTCTTGTCCTTTATCTAAAATCCCTTGTCAAAGGTTTGAAGTACGTGTTTCTTGGTTCCGATGACACTCTTCCAGTGATTATTTGTTCTATTCTATATCCGAACCAAGAAGATGCTCTTAATTCTGTGTTGAAAAGAAACATTCAAGCCATAGAGTGGTCTATTACCGATTTGAGGGGTGTTGAATCCTCCAACATTGTCCGTAGGATCTATCTTGAAGATGATACAAGGCCAACCCACCAAATGAAAACAAGGCTGAATACAAAGTTGCACAAAGTTGTATATCAAGAGGTTGTGAAGTTGCTTGATGTCGGGATCATTTATACCATTTCTAATAGTCCTTGGGTGAGTCCCATCCAAGTTCAACCTAAACTGGGTGGGATCACCATGGCCCAAAATGAAAATGGAGAAATGATTCCAGTAAGAGAACAAACTGAGTGGAGGATGTGGACAATAGGAAGTTCAATGAGAAGAAAAAGAAGGAAATCTTTCCTATCCCACTCATTCATTAAATTTTGGAGAGACTTGCAGGATAAAGTTTCTATTGCTTTCTTGATGGCTACTAGGGATATTTCCAAGTGGAAGTGCATCTTGTAGATCAAAAGAAGACCGTGTTCACATATCCAAGTGGTACCTTTTCCTGTATAAGAGTTCCTTTTGGGATTTGCAATGCCCCTTCTAATTTCCAAGAATGTGTCACATCTATTTTTTTCGACATGCTTGATTCTTCTCTTGAGGTCTTCATGGATGATTTTTCAATGTTTGGCAAATCTTTTATTGAGAGATGTGTTCAATTTTATTTGATTCTATGTTGGGAGAAAAGTCACTTTCTGGTGCCAAAGGGTATTGTTCTTGGTCTTAGAGTACCCAAATCCAGTATTGAAGTTGACAAAGCTAAATTGGGACTCATTTATACTCTAACTATTCCTTCTGTCATAATACATGTCTATTCTTTATTAGGCCATGCGAGTTTCTATTAATTTTTCATCAAAGATTTTAGCAATATTTCTAGACCAATGTGTCATTTTCTTGAGAAAGAAGTTGAATACAATTTTAATGGCAAATGCATTGAATCCTTCAACCACATGAGATACAAGTTGATTTCTACTCCTACTATGCACTCCCATATTTCTCTTTGCCATTGGCAATAATGACAGATGCACATGATATGGATGTGAGGTCTGTGCTTGACCAATGGATTGGTCAGATACCACATGTCAGCTATTATGCAAGTAAAACACTTGATGAGTCTCAAAGGAACTACACTACCCCGGATAAAAATTCTTGTCATGATCTTTTATCTTGAAAAGTTCTACTCTTATGTTCTAAAAAACAAAGTGGTTGTTTATATACTGACCATGCAACTCTTAAGTATCACATGTTGAAGGACTCATAGCCTAGGTTGACCCGTTGGATCCTATTGCTTCAAGAATTTAATTTGAAGATTGTTGAAAAAAAGGGGGTGGAAAATTCTACATATGATAACCTCTCTCACATTGAATCACCCTATGATGATGTAATAAAAATCAAGGAGATGACGCCACCTGAGTAACTCCACTTCCTTGACTCTACTCAAAGGCCATGGTAGAAGCACATAGCCAACTTGTTGTCTAGCGGAAGAGTACCAAGCACACTGACTAGGGAGGAAATTAGAAGGATCTTTACTATGGTGAAAAATTGTGTGTGGGATGACCCACATCTCTTTAGATATTGCTCCGATCAATGCAAAAAGAGATGCATTAAAAAGTGAGCAATAAAAAATTCTCTCAATGTTCCATTTTGATATTTCATTGAGTATTTTTTGGTGGAAAATAGACAGACGTAAAAGTTCTTCAATGTGGTTTCTAATAGCCATCTTTGTTCAAGGATTCTTATGACTATTACTAAACTTGCTTAAAGTGCCAAAAAGTGGGCACAATCTTAAAGAAGGACATGGCACCTCTATCTCCTATTCTTGTTGTGGAGGTATTCGATGCTTGGTGTATTGATTTCATGGGTTCATTTTCCCCTTCTTTTTGGTATGTGTACATCTTGGTGGCCGTGGACCATCTCAGAGTGCGTTGGAGCAATTTATCCTGAGAACAAATAACCTCAAGGTGGTGTGTGAGTTTGTCAATTCAACCATATTTAGTCAGGTTGGTGTACTAAAGGATATGATTAGTGATGGTGGAAGTCATTTCACCCATAGAGCCTTTGAAAGTGTGTTGAAAAGGCATGATGTAAATCATCGTGTGGCCACTCCTTACCAGCCTCAAAATAATGGTCATGTTTAGTTGGCCAATCAGGTAATGAAACTCATTCTTGAGAAGATGATTAGATCGTACCTCAAAGATTGGTCTCTAGGAATCATAAATTTTGTGTGCCTATAGGACAATATTCAATGCCCTGATTGGTACCACACCATTCAAGCTCATATACAAGAAAAGCTTCCATCTATATGTATGTGGGCCCAAATATCTATAGATATGGATATGGATATGGACACCGTCAGGATAATAAAAAAATTGTAGCTCAATGAATTGGAGGAAATTAAGCATGAGGCCTATGAGATATCCAAGAGCTATAAGGAGATAATCAAGTTCTTGAACAACATGTTGATCAAAAAGAAATATTTTGAGCTTGGACAATAAGTGTGGTTGAACAACTCAAGGATGAAATTCTTCCACAAAAATCTTAGATCAAGATGGAAAGGACCATACCAAGTGAAACATGTGTGTATATGTGGTTATATAATTATCAATAAGACAGAAGGTGCCAAGGAGTTTATAGTCAGTGGACAAAGGTTGAACATTGTTGTTGAAGTTGGGACTGACGTGGGAAATCAAAGTTTTGATATTGTCATGTTGGTTGAAGAAATTCCTATTGGTGAAGAGATGTATTTGAATGCACATGAGAAGTCCATTTACTATGATGAAGATGCACTAAGATTATTAAGAGGCTAAGTGATCTAAAGTTCAAGAAACCCGACTGAAGGCATAAAACTTAGCACTAGTGGGAGGCAACCCACCTAAGTTTTGGGAACTTTTGCTCCCAACATTCCCTTTTTGATATTTTTTTATTATTTTCGTGCATTCCAAGAAACACACACACATTTGTGTGTAATAGTTTTTGTTTAGATTTTGAAATGTGACACGGTGACAGGATATAGAGAGTGACAGGAGGTACAATACTTGCAAGATGACAGAAAAATGATGGAATATCAACTGAGTTGAGAAATTTGAAGATGTATGGAGTTCAACATTGAGATGTGCTATAACACCTACGAAGGTCATGGTACTTTGGAACGGACATGGCATGAATCACAAATTTGGTCAAGGAAGCATTGAAAGCACGATGGGAAGTGTTGTAACCTCAATTTTTCTTGTATGATTTGAAATGCAAATTTTCAAATAAAAGGGATTTGAATGGAAAATTATATGATTTGTTTTCAAAGAATGGATTCTTTTACAATATTTCCGTTAGATGCATGATTTCATGGTTCATACTAATTTGATAAATCCAGTGATGATAAAAGGGGAAAGAGTTAAATGAAATCTCAAAACAAATAAAAGGAAAAAAATAAAGGAATAATTGTGAGAATTATATAGAATTATCTAGAAAGTGGTATGGATGACCATTATTTATTAAGTTTCAATTCAACCTGGTTTCTAATAAGAAAAAAAATCAAAAGAAAGAAAATTAGAAGAGAAAGAAAGAGAAAATATGAATTTTAATTGCATAAAATAGAACTTTTGGGTGGATGACTTGCATATGAAGAAAAGTCTCTTTTACTTTCGAGTTTTGGTTCCAAACTTTGCACACAAGTAATTTAAGTCATGAAAGAGTTTCCCTTAAATTTTTGGATTAAAAGGATGAGTGGTTTGAGAGATATGGAATTTTGAAAAATCCCTAAAGTGAGAGGAATATCAATAAATGTCATGATTTTCTAATCCAGTTGGAAATTGATTTATTTGACCTTTTGTAAGTGTGCATGACACGGACTGTTGGATCTGAGATCCAATGGCACACAGTCATCTCTTACCTCCAGTCAAATAAGGAAAAACTAGGACATAACTGAGATAATTTCATGATTAATTTCCTTGCAACCCTCTTCATGTACGAATCTGGAAATTGGCTCAACGAGTTTGGGTCAAGAAACCATACATATCCCTCCTAACTTTCCTAGGATTCAGAGGGATCTAGAAGAATTACCTAGACCACCATGGATGTAGATCTAACCCGAGATACCCACCTATAAAAGGAGGACCCGAGGCCCTCTGGGAGAATGCCAAGGCTCTCACAAGCACACACACAACTCCCTGATCATGACCCTACCTTCAATTTTGACTTAAACCCTTGCTGTCGACCTCTAATATCCTCCCTAAATCTCACCGAAGGTCAGTTTGTCTTTCCAACATCTCTGACTACCCTCGAATGAATTGAGGCCAATGGCGTGCTCGACAAGGTTGGGAAGAGGTTTTAGAATCATCACATGTTGCTCCGATGAGTTGAGGCATGAAGTCAACTTCTCAGCTGACTCAGCTGGGAGCAAAGGACCGCTAGCGAGAGGTTGAAGAAGGGAAAAAGAGAAAAGATGTCACTACCCTTGGTCGTGTGTGGAAGAGGTAAGGGCATTACATCCCTTTCACGTGTTTTTTTTGTTAATTAAGTGATCCGTGCATGGGTGTGGGTGTCTCCGTGGCACGATCTGATTGGATCAAGCCTAGCCTCATTGGCGTGGCCAAAAATAGCCTAAGTAATTAGGTGGTGGCCCATGGTTTGCCAAAAAATGATTTTGTTGTTAAAACCATAACTAATTGTAGGATTACCGAATGGGGACATGTTATATATGGTTTTTGATCAGCGAAATCCATAGAATCCAATAAAAATAAGTAATCTGCTTATAATTCGAAAAGTGTGTAAAGGTGCCACCTTTAATGGTTTTAATTAGTTTAAAACCCTAATTTTTCAAGATCAAAGGACATAATGGTGTTCCTTGGCTATTATGAGCCAAGTTTAATCTTTTGACATAAAAATGATAGATTAGATCAAATTGTATGATAATTTTTCATAATTTGCCTAATTAGGGTTTCGTAATGATAAAAGTGCATTAATGGACTTAAAACCCTAATTTTGATAATTTTGAGGTTTAATGCTTTTAATTGTGGAAATCAATATAAAAGGCATGAAAATGATGTTCTTGAACTAATTTTTGGTTAAAGGCCCTTAATTTGGATAATTTGAGTAATTAGGGTTTTTATGAGTAGGTAAGTGCTTTTAGGTTTGTTGTCTTAAAAATGGTAAAATTGGAAAATGAAAGTTTGGAAACCAAGAAACCCTAAGGAAACCCTAGAATGGAATCCCAAGCCATTAAAAGTTTTTTAGATGTTATTATAACCGTTATGTGTTATACATACTTTTCAGAATCAAGTTGCTTGATTTATTGTTTGGTTTGGTTGATTGGACTTCTTGATTGGAATAAATATCTTGCTTGGTTTTTCCACTTCCAAATCAGGTATGTGGTTACACTTATGGCTAATCGTTCTAGTTTCACGACAATTTTTGAGGTTTTACCAATTGCTTGAAATTAAATGCTTAGATGAAATTTAATTCTTGCAATCTATAAAGTGACTATGAATATCACCTTATAACGATTATAACTTGCTGGAACCCACATACCACCTCTGGGATTTATGAAAGAAAAGATGGGTAAAGTCATGGTGATGACTAAAGGACCAAGCCCCAGGTTGGGAAGGTCAAACTAAGCCCCATTCTAGAAAGGTCATAAGTGGTCAAGCCCTAGGTTGGGAAGACCTAATGGAACATAACTCCAGATTCAGAGGTGGCCAATGAGGTACCTAGATCCAGATTGAGAGGTAGCTTAATGTCCACTGCAGGGACAAAATCCTATGAGAGGGTATACCGGAGGTTAGGTAAAAATGGTTGATAAGTTATGAAGAAAATGTAAATTTTGTTTTGTAACAAATAATTGACGTGGTTGTGTTGTTACAATTATCTACAAACTTTGGTTTTGCCAATATACCAGTATAATTCTTTATACTAACTGATATTTTGTTTGTCGACATTTTAGGGTAATATACAATTATGTCTACAAGCTTAATGGAAAGTGGACGTTGAAAAAGAACAAGGCTAAATAATGTTAGCTAGTTCTTTTCCTTGGGTAAAGTTTTGAATTCTTTTTTTTGAAAGGTATGTGAAAAGAAATTTTTATCCTACTTTAAACTTAGTTGTGGTAGAATTTATTAATTATTTTTGATTATTTACAAAACCATATGATCCTATTTTGGGATAACGGTTGTAGCTTCTTGGCCTTCCTTAATTGGAGGTTGTCGAGGAGTGGGTCATTACATTTGGTATTAGAGCATGGTTTTCCATATAATCTCTAATAATTATTAAATTTTACAAAATATTTAGAGCCCAAAAGGGAGCTATTATAGAATTTTACAAAGATGGAGGTGTCTAGAAAAGGATCACGATCCGTGGGCTGGCAAGATTTTTCTCTACCCCGCTAGTCAGATTACAAGGACTCCCAGAATCCATGTGATTGTCTGGCCAAAATCTAAGGATTTGACTCAAAATAAGATACCTCTAGGTCTTCTCATCTACTTTCATCCCTTCTTTACCCCTTTTCACTAGAGAAACTTTAAGTTCTTAGGGTTTTCTCTCTCTCTGCCTCCTCTTGATTTTTGGGTTTAAGAATGTTAAGGATTAAGGAATCCTCCACCAAACAATAAAAACATGTAAGAAAGATGACATGGACATAAGTTTTAATGATATAAAACTTACATTGAGTTTAATTACATGCTTATGTGTAGCAACATGGCCCGTGTCAAGATTGTTGCTGTCCCAATTGACACCCCTCAGGAGAACGTCGAGGTTAGACTCTCTCGTAGGAGGAGAAGTCTCTAGAGAAAAGAAGGAAAGCTATGGAGGAAGAAGCCTCCACAAAGAGGAAGAGACCTTATGTGTATTTTGAGGATGATGTAGACCCAAAACCCATTCCCTTCGACAATCTATACAAAGTGGATGACCAGAAGAGGGAGACAATGGTAGAAGACGATCCTAGGGTTGACCCTACAACTACTTTTGGACCAGTTGTTGTGGTCCATACTCTCGATGCCCTCTGGATGGAACAACAGAAGAAGCTGACTAAGACCATTAGTGCCTTATCCCTCAAGGACATAGGCATAGGTGAAGATGGTGAGCCACTACCAATTCGTCCATGACTTGGAGCCACACTTTTGGACTTCGTGAAGCTAGACATTGAGAAGTCTTGGGGAGAATATAAGACCGAGGTGGTTGACAAAGTCGATGCCTAGCTTCTAGCAGTGGAAAATGGTTTTCACATGCTGGAAGTGTAACCAACCAAGAAGGTCCCATTTGCCGCTCATCTTCTAGAAGGTGCAACAAAGATATAGTGGGAGAACCACATCATGGGTCAAGATCCGAGTGAAGACTTGATGGCCTAGAATGACTTCAGAACCATCTTCATAGCTAGATTTATCCCAATCTCAGTCAGGAAAGAGAAGGAAAGGGAGTTCACCAACCTAACCCAAGGTAGACTATCTGTCGTAGACTTTGACCATAAGTTCTACATTCTAGAGGCATTTAGATACATACTGACTGAGGGAAGATGGGTGGACCACTTTGTAGAGCATCTCCAACCAGCCATCAGGCCTCATGTGATAGAAAGTAAGCCTACCAACTTCACTGACGCCTACAACACTGCCCTAGACATGGAGAAGATGGTGATGCCTGCTCCAAACCCACCAAAGGGGTACTTGGGTTACACTAAAGGTACTTCTGGCCCGAGGAGTGACCATAAGAAAGGACAATGATGCAACAATGCCGAAGGAAGACATGGGAGCAAAGGGAAGCCCCTCAATGAGAACTTCCACCCGAGGTGTCGCAATTGTGAAAGGTCACACCTAGGCAAGTGTTGCTTTGAGAATAAGGTGTGTTTTTGTTGCCAGTAAGAGGGACACTTCCAAGCCAACTATCATTTACCTGACCCGAGAGGCCCAGGCCCTATAGAAGCCTAACCTATAGCAGCCCAACGGTTAGCTGCAGCCCCACCTATTGGAGAGTGAAGACAAGCTTGAGTTTTCACCATCGAGAATGAAGAGGCTCAAGCTAATGCTATTCGGTTGATAGAGGGTAATAATCCTTTCTTTCCTATTTTAAGATAAGCATGCAGTAGTCTGACATGTTATGAAAAATAATGTAGGCATGCTTGAGGTCATGGGACATAATGTAAAAGCTAATTTTGACTCTGGTTCTACTAATACTTTCATTTTGAGAAATCTTGCAACTATGCTTTGTTTGGACATCATGGATGTAGGATATGTTTTGGACATCACAACCCTGAGTGGTCAGATCTTTACATCTCTATTGAAAGCCCCAGTGATACCTATTAAGTACCTAGATCATGAGTTTGCTATAGATTTTATCCTTCTTGACATGAAAGACTTTGATGTGATCATTGGTATGGATTGGCTCTATACTTATAGGATGAATATTGACTGTAGGGAAAAGAAAATAAGAATAAAGAGACCAGGTCATCAACCGTTCACCATTAGAGGTAGGAGTGAATGCCATCACCATCCTGTATTCGTCAGCCTTGAAGGTAAAGCAGATGATAACAAAGGGTTGTCAAGCTTTCCTAGCACTAGTTACCTAGCAGGAGCCCAAGGTGCAACCCTTAGAGGAAATAGAGGTAGTCAGGGACTACACAGATGTGTTCCCCAATGATTATCCTGGGATTCCTCTTGAGAGATAGGTAGAATTTTTGATAGAGCTAGCTCCCAGGACAAACTGTATTTCTAAGGCACCTTACAAGATGTCCTCGATTGAGTTGCTTGAGCTAAGAAAGCAACTGTAGGAATTGCTAGACAAAGGTTTTATCCGACTTAGCACATCTCCATGGGGATTACCAGTCCTCTTTGTGAAGAAGAAGGATGAATCAATCAGAATGTGCATAGGCTACTGAATGATCAACCAGGATACCATCAAGAACAAGTATCCTTTGCCCTGTATAGATGACCTATATGACCAGCTTAAGTTTGCTCAAATCTTTTCAAAGATTGACCTGAGGTCTTGGTACCACCAGTTGCGAGTCAAGAGTGAGGACATCCCAAAAACTGCTTTCCGAACCCATTATGGCTATGGTTATGCCTTTTGGGTTGTCTAAAGCCCCAAGTGTGCTAATGAATCTCATGAACATTATGTTCCAACCTTTCCTCAACTCATTTGTTACAGTGTTCATAGATGACTTCTTGGTTTACTCTGATGACCTAGAACAACATTGGGACCACCTGGGTAGAGTCCTTGATATTCTGAGAAAGCAAAAGTTCTATGGGAAATTCTCAAAGTGCAAGTTTTGGATAGACCATCTCATGTTTCTTGGACACATCATATCCAGAGGGACCATCAAAGTGGATCTTGCTGAAGTGTCGGCCATGTAAGATTGTCCAACACCAAAGAACCCTTTTGAGATTCACAACTTCCTAGGGTTGACCGGATATTATTTGCGCTTCATTAAATATTTCTCAACGACTGCTTTTCCACTCACCAAGCTTACCAGGAAGGTCAAGAAGTTTGTGTGGTCAGACTTGCATGAAGATTGCTTCTAAGATCTAAAAACAATTTGACCAAAACTCCAGTGTTGACTCTACCATCACGCAATGAAAAATTTATGATCTTCATCGACGCATCAAAGATGAGGCTTGGATGCATGCTAGAGAAAAACAAGAATGTTGTTTTTATGCCTCCAGACAGATCAAGGCCCAATGAAGTGAACTTCCCAACACATGATTTAGGTTGGCTATGATTATACATGCCCTGAAGATTTGACTACACTATCTTTATGGAGCCACTTTTGATATCCTCACCGACCACAAGAGATTGAAGTATCTCCTAACTCAGAATGACTTAAACCTGAGATAGAGATTATGGATGGAGTATATGAAAGACTATGATTTCACCATCGCCTATCACCCTATGAAACCTAATGTTGTAACAAATGCTCTTAGTCAGAAATAGATCAGGTGTGCAACTGTGTTGTCTAGCCAGTGGAGAAAACTTGAAGAGTTTGCTAGGTGGACTCCATAGTCATTAGAAGATTGGATACATGTGGCTAACATCAAGATCAAACTAGACTTGTTGACTGAGTTGGTATCTACCCAGTTAGTCAGCCCAGAGCTTGATAAGAGGAAGGGTTCGTTAAAGAAACCTCAGACCCATCTATCAATGGGAGTATATGGTGGAATCCGCTACAATAGTTGGATTTGAGTTCTGTAACATCCCTGACCTGGGTTATGAGTTAACCCTAGGTGTTTTGCCTAAATATGTAATTAAATCTTTGTGATTAACTCTGAGCATGTAATTACGTTTCTCAGAAACATATATTTCAATATTTGCTCCTTTTTATTTTTGTAGCATTGTTTTGATATACAGGGACCTATGTGCAATTTACCCAGTTGAAAGGGTTAGCTTACAATTTGCACATGATGAGATGTTCCTCTAATGTTGAGACATCATGAGAATCTTTTTGGTAAAGTTTGAGGGATTTCCCAAGCTTGGGCACCAAGGTGCAGCTGTGGAAGCAATCCCGGTGCTTGAAACCCTAATTTGGGGTAAAATACAATTTACCCAAATTAAGGGATGCAATTTGTAAAATATATCATCTAATGTATCTTTCTAGATTCTTTCCATCATTAGAGAAGAAATAATGAGGAAGTCACCATAATTGAATTATCAAGTTATGAAATATACCTTGTGATTGAATAATCAGGGTATATGTACAATATCCCTTTTATGTATGTACCTAAGTATTAGATTGATCTTCTTTGCACTCTTTTTCTAGACCCTAAGAGAAGTTTTGTCCTTAGAATAAAGAGGAAGGGACGAGCAAGTAATGAAGGAAGGACCTAGTTGGATTTATGGGAAACTTATGGACCTTTAATGAAACCTCACCCATGTATATATACACTTTACCTCTCAAGCAAAGGAACATTTCCTTCGTGCATATCACTATTTCCCCTTGCTTGGCCGACTAAGGACTGTCTTGGAGCTCAAAGAGGAACGACCAAGGGTGCAAGGTAGGTTTGAATCCCTCTTCTTGCCTAATTCCATGGTTAGAACTCGAATTCAAGGTCAATTTGGTGACTAACTCACAAAACCCTATCTTTCTAGCCATCTCTTTTCGTCTTTCCTTGGAGTTTTCACCTTGGCCAACCTGTGGGAAGTCAAGGACGCCATTAGAGCTTGTAGCTTGAAAGCTTGGAGCTCAAGGAGCAAGCTTTAGGCGGGTTTTATAACTCTAAACCCATGTTTTACTATATACATCTCTTATATGCGGTTAGATGATAGTTCTTCATGTTTCCATACTTTTCTTTGCTATTTTGCAAGAAAATCCGTGGGATATCCATACTGTTCTTGAGCTAGGAGATGAAGGCGTGATTTCCAAGAAAAACCCACCGCTTTCACTTTCTTAAACGGTCTCCCTAACTTGCTCTCTCGGTCTCAGGACCGCGAGGTGAGTAAACGGTCTCTGGACCGCGAGAGGGAAAACGGTCCTCACGACCGTTTGGACCCGTTGACCAAGCGTGGACCGTATAAGAAATCTGTTCCTAATTATGTATGCTAATCACCCTCAAAATTTGAGAGGTTAACTCTAACGGAATTAGGAGATATGGCCTTTGTAAGTAACAACTTTAATTGAATTTATTCCTGATTTTCAAACGGTCTGAAATTTCCTTTTTGGGAAAACGGTCTCAAGACCGTGTAAGGTCGTTGACAAGCTTTTAATATATGAAATTACTGTTCAAAATTATGTTAGTTAACAACTCACCAAGTTTGATGGTCTAATTCCAAACGAGCTAAGAGTTGAAGGGTGATTACTAGGGCTAACCCTAGATGAAATCAGTACTGAAATTATGGTGACTTAATTAGGGTTTTTAGGGTTGATTGACCTAAACGGTCTCAAGACCGTTTGGGGGTCATCCAAATGGTCTCAAGACCGCGAGGGAAATCAACCATGACCGTTTGGAGGTCTGAGGTCAAGAATAGTTGACCAATTGAAGGTACATTTACACCAAATTATATTGCAATTAAATATTGATATAACCCTCAACTCAATTGATCCAACCTTGAAGAAATTTCACTAGAATCCAAAATGTGATGGGCAAACGGTCTCAGGACCGTTTGGAACTCATCCAAACGGTCTCAAGACCGAGAGGACAATCACCCAAGACCGTTTGAAGGTCTAGGGTTAAGCTAATTTGATCAATTGAGGACCCAATTTCAATAAGTTATCAAATTGATTAAAATACTGATTTTGTGACTCAATCATGGTTCAACCCCTATCAAATCACATTATATCTTGATGAAATCTTGGGCAAACGGTCTCAAGACCATGTGGGGTCCACCCACATGATCCCAAGACCGTTTGGGCCAAGTTTGGGCCCAATTGGAGCTCAATTGAAGGGTTCAATCTTGTGTTGATGCACATTGATGAGTGTTGAAGGGTGAACATTGATAGACCCTAATAAAATCGTTTTCAACCCTAATTGGTCAACAATTGAGGGTCAATTGAATGTCCAATTGGTTAAGCATAATCTTAATTGACCCAATCCATAAATGGTCAACATGGCTCTGACCTTTTGAGGGCTTCAACATTGTTTGACATCATCGGTTGTAACCATTGAATTTTATTGATGGTCCAAGCGGCTGAGACCATGTGAGCCTCGCGGTCTCAAGACCGTGAGAGGGCTCGCGGTCTCAAGACTGTGAGGGGGCTCATGGTCTCAAGACCGAGAGAGGGATCACGGTCTCAAGACCGAGAGGGGCCTCGCGGTCCTGAGGTCAAAGGTGAGCAAACGGTCCACACCACTCTCGCGGTCTTGAAATCAATTGAAGGCTCGCGGTCTTGGAATAGTTTGAGAGGGCTCGCGGTCTTGGAGTAGGATGAGGGCTCGCGGTCCTGAGGTCAAAGGTGGATCAAACGGTCTACTCACCCTCGCGGTCTTGGAAGTCAAATTGGCTAAACGGTCAACATATTCAAACGGTCTCAAACCGATTGAAGGTTGATGGTTGAGATCGATCAAGGTGATTCATGGTTGACTTCACTCAATCAATTGAAGATATAAATGATTCAATGATGCCCTAATCTAAAACCCTAATGATAACCTAGTATATTAAGGGATTAATTGACTAAGGTTTTGACCATGATGATGATCAATGGGGTGAATTACCAAAATACCCCTGAAGGGTCAATTGAGTTATATCTTGCTCAATTCAAACCCTAATTACATGAGAATGATGTTTTTAGCCATGATGACTCTATCCAACTTGATCTAGTCTATTGTT
Source organism: Alisma plantago-aquatica (assembly GCA_963693085.1). Lineage (NCBI taxonomy): Eukaryota > Viridiplantae > Streptophyta > Magnoliopsida > Alismatales > Alismataceae > Alisma > Alisma plantago-aquatica. The sequence goes on from OY856411.1 coordinate 1,304,446,926, forward strand.
ATCATCAACCACTAGTATGAAGAAAGAGAGAGTATTCTAGAGAGAGAAAGTACTCTAGAGAGAGAAAGTACCCTAGAGAGAGAAAGTAACCCTAATTGAATGGAAACTTAAGTGAAGCATCTTCAATGCACATGAATGTGCATAATAAGGGTATGATTCACCTATGTGAAGTCATAGAAACCCTAATTATGATAAATGATGAACCTTTAACTAATTTGAGAGCATTAATGATGATGTTACTCATACATGATGATGTTATAAGTTCAATTCACCATAATGTGAATAGTAAACCCTAATTCAAGGGTAATGGCATGCAAATAAGTATTAAACTCCAATTGATGAGAATCAGAGGATTTAACTCTTATGACAAGAGTGGGAAGTATATTCCTTATTTTGTATTACCTTTATCAGTTGAGTTAACCATGCAGGTTCTGATATGAAGGTGATCATATCCAGGTATGGATGTTGATATTATATTCATTGAAGGCATGCTGTTAGCCTTATGAATAAGAAAAGTAACTTGATGCCTTTTTAATGGCATCCTATGTTGATAATGGGCTGTGTGAGCCATGAATACCATCAAAGTCATGCTTTAGAGATGACTTGTGATGAGTATGATGAGAAATTATGATTGATATGAGTTAGGCCTGTTACATTTAGTATTCTCTTATTTTAGCTGTTATGCTACTGATTATTGTTTGAAGAACAATGTATGTTGTTAAAGAATACTGAATGTACTTAAATAATCAAGTATAATGTAGAGCCCTGATCATAGATCCATCATTGTCAGAGATCAAGTGATGGTGAAATAGGTTTTCCTCAGGGAACTCCTGGAGCACATACTTTTGAGTATGTGGGGTACATGGATGTGTATAACCTTACATCCTAGTGTAGGAAAGTGACGTAGATGCGTAATCCATCCATCCTTCACTATAATTCCATACTGTATCAGTGGTAGGTAAACATGAAACCTCCTGATGACGAAGAAAACACAGATATCCATATCAGTGGAGATAAACATGAAATCTCCTGATGACGAAGAGAGTACAGAACGCCACTGTGACTCTAGAATAGCGAAGGACCATTTTACCCTGGTGAGCTATAGTAGTAGAGACACGAGATGTCATACAAGTGATCCTCTCACTGACTGAGGAAGGTGAAGGTCATGAGAATCCGGCTCTCTTAGTGACCTATGTATGATACTGATGTGACTTCTCAGCGATCAGTTGGAGTATGAGTGGTATGCCTCATCTCCACAGGGCATAATGTTGTTTGTAAAACATAATCAACCACGTAGTATACTTGTTAGAGATAACTCCAAGTTAGTTGATTGATGTTACACTGTTATATTGCTTCTACTTCTTCATATCTCATAAATGTTGAGATCTTGTTATAGTTGCAACTGTTATCTACTACTTTGAAGGCTTTACTACTTAAGATATTCTCTGATGGTATATTAAAGCTTCTGGCAGAGAGTTATAACTCTCGCTGGGACAATTATGTAAAATTGTCTCACCCCGTAGACTTCAACTTTTTAGGTGGACGTCGGAGACGAAGGAACCAGCCTACAGGTGACCAGTCTCAGTAGCAGCAGCACCAGGAGCAGCAGTAATCTCATGTGGAGATTTAGTCTGCCAGGTGGTGTAGTTAGAGTCAGTCCTATGTGTCCTCTGTACTCTCAAGTCTTGGAGTCTTGTGTTATGTGATCTTGAGATTTTGTATCTTGATGTATATAATTACTCAAGAAGTAATTATCCTGAGATGTAAATAAGTTTATCTCACTTTATGAAAGAAGTTCTTATGGATCCAAGCCCTTGTCTCGAAAAGTTTTAATTTCCCGTAATTTTTGTCTTCAGCTGATTATCGAATCGCTTCTGCTAAGTTTTAATCGTGTTTATGTCATGGTTTGGAGATCAGAGCCCACAAGTTCCCTAAGATTCAACCTTGAAGAATCATATCTTGCAAGAAGCTCATGGTTCTAAGTACACAGTAAACCCTGGTACTACCAAGATGTTTAAGGAATAGTAGTGGCACTTTTAGTGGCTTGGAATGAAGAAAGATATATCGACATATGTGGCCAGTTGTCTCAAGTGCCAGATGGTGAAGGCTGAATACCAGTGACCCACTGGATCGCTATAGTCAATTGAAATCCCCAAGTGGAAATGGGAGCATATCACCATGGATTGTGTGGTGGGTCTCCCCAAGACCAAGAGAGGTCATGATGCAATATGGTTTATGGTGGATCACCTTACCAAGTCAGCACATTTCCTTGCCTTAAAAACCACTGCCAAAGTGACAGATCTAGCTAAACTTTATATGAGAGAGATAGTACGACTGCATGGTGTTCCGAGTTTGATAATTTCTGATCGTGACCCAAAGTTCATTTCCAAATTGTGGAAGAAAGTGCAAGAAGAATTCAACACTAGACTAAAGTTTAGCACATCTTACCATCCCCAGACTGATGGACAATCAGAAAGGATGATCCAAACTTTTGAGGATTTTTTGAGAGCATGTGTACTCTATTGGGGTGTATCATGGGAGCAATACCTGCCCTTAGCTGAGTTTGCTTACAATTACAGCTACCGAGCCAGTATCACAATGCCTCCATATGAAACTCTCTATGGGATGCCATGTCAGTCACCGCTTCACTGGGATGATGTCAATGAAAGGACCTTGTTGAGGTTAGAAGAACTATAGTTGTATTCTACTAAAGTCTCTTTGATCAAGAAAAGGCTAAAGAGAGCCCATGATCAACACACTACAAAAAAAATAGTCATTAGTGGCATTTTATTTTTTGGCTTTTTTATTAAAAAGCCACTAAAACTTGACATACACTAGAATTTTTATTGAAATGCGTCTACATGCCCATTATAATTGTCCAACACAAAATTTTGATGATAATGACTTTTATCTGTGGCAATACTGGTGAGTTATTATTGCCTATTCTTAAATGATTTGTTTACATAATTTATATAAATTCTATTTCCTTAATTTTCTCCTAACCCTCCCATGTTCCCCCTCTAATTCCACCCCCACTCCGCGAAATCTATGCATCGCACATAGGATTCTCCCCCTCTCCTCTGCTTCCCTGGCCTCCCCTATCATATTCCCTAATCTTTGGTGCTGTTACCCCATTCAAGAACCCTAGTGCAATTTCACTTTTGCCGCAACATCCATGGCAAGCTCAAGTCATCGATCTACTTCTCCTCATGTTTCCTACGCACCAAATTTAGGCACTTTGCGCATCAGATGACATCATCGACCACTATCACGGTGGGATCATTTTGCATCTCTAATCCATACTTTTTCCACATGACCAGGTCCACATCGGACGACATCAGCACCACCGTCACCTACGCCAACACCCTCTATAAGCCTCTGAATAACACCATCAACTTTGAAGATAGGCCAGACTGCGAGTCTTAGTACCACTACTATAGGTACATGATGAGACTGCCACATTCACCCACGATGCCACCAGTATGGGTAGTTCCCACTGGGGAAGTATCTTATAGTTAGCTGGTGATAATATAGACCGATTCTTCACTCTCCTTTCCCCTCCCACTCTGCCCTTCACTCTACTCTCTACTCTATAGCTAGTCATCCTCAGTTTCCCTCTGGTAAGATTTTCCCCATATTGAACCCACATTGACTTGCATGTATGCTTGATTCAACTGGTTTTCTAAAAGATTTTGTATTTCTTCCAATTCTAAAGAAAATGATTTGGGATTCTTTCTTTTAATATTTCAACGGTCCTCACTGGTTTTTGTTGGACAATAATCAACTTGTTTGTAGATGTACTAAGTATGCAATCATTATTCATATATGTGGTCAAATCCATCAATGCAAAGGATTCAATGTAAAGGATCCAGATCTGTCAACCTTCTCATGTTTAGTTTTTGCATTTTCACTGGTATACTTTTCTTTTCTTTTCTTTGCTCATCATTTGCTACATAGATGGTCTTTTCCATTTCTACCAAAGGTTGAAGATAATGATACAATGTCTGTGGTTCTGCAAATGAAACACCCATTCCTCCCTCGTATAAATTGGTATGAAAACCCAACCATGTTGCAAACAATGTCAATTTCAATTAATTGGTAGGTGGAGGGCTAGGATCCTATTTTCCATATGTAGTGTTATTCAGAATAAAACTTCAATTGGTTGTGTTCCAAGGCTCACAAGTGAAGGTATACCATATATTATCATATTGTTGATGACTAGTTTTAACCGAATAATTAGTTTTCAGTCACTAATGTTTTCTATTTTCATTCTAGTCTATTTTACTTGATCTTTATTATTTTGTTATAATGTTTCAAATACGATTCCATAAAATGTCTCCAAGCAAAAGATGGGGACGCTTTTGGTTTTCCTTTTTTCTTCTTTTCTTATTGTTAAGTTTTTTGTAGCTAAACATTTTTCATGATTTCATATTACATCGATGAAAATAATTTCATCTACTTTGTTTACCTCACATTTATGAAACAAATAGAGGCTTTTGATATTTACCATATGGCTGATTAATGTGAAGAGTTCATAATTCTGATAGTTCATTATTAGGAGACTCGAGATACATTACCTACTAATCATCTCTCCAAGTTTAGAAAATAGACAATGATTCTGTTTGTAAGGTAATCTACCTTTTTTGATGGTGTTCTAATGTGGATATGCTAGGTTATAAAAAAGTTGAATATTCTATATGAACTTATATTATAAATAATTTATCATTATACTTTAAATAAAGAGTACATATAAGTAGTATTTTATAAAATAAGAGGTAATATCATAACCATCCCATACCTCTCAATGGATCCTGTTATTTGGGAGTGAGAATAAGGTACAAAACTAGGTTCAAGTGGTTTTATGTGTAGCATTTTTCCATCCGGTTGAGGTGGTGGCGTGCATCTGATGATTAATCTAAAATACCTATTGGAGAGAATCTTCAAAACTTCATGCAATCATTTTGCAGTGTTGATGGGCCGATGAATCTACTTTCTTCTACCGCACACTAGTAAGGTTTTTTTTCTTCTTTGTAGCATAATTGATCATGATAGTCTCCACTACATCTTCTCAAATTAGTTTTGTTAATATCCTTTCCCTTGGATATGTTGAGATCAATCTTGTTCAATGTTCCCATCACCTATAAGGGAAGCATCAAACCACTAATCTATGATTCAAAAACATAAAACTTCTAAAAGACATACAAACAATTTGATAGCAATGACCCTGGTTACCCATGTGTGAATAACACCTCCTCCATCCACCCCTAATAGCCTTCTCACTAGTCATGGATCTAGGCTTGCTCAATATTTGCATGTGTGGCAACTGTTTTAGGTTGGCAGGCCCTGGCATTTATTAACACAAGGTTCTATTACATATTGGCCTACCCATTGGGGCTGTTCTTGGGTTCAATCTAGTTCAATCTCAAAGAAACAACAAACAACCTAAACGATCATTTCAATTATTATAATATATTCTCTTACTATAGGTACAAACTATCTCGATCGAAGAACTACTATAACTGATACATATTTCACTTAAGGTGAAATTGGTCTTCATCTTTTTTCTATGGTATTTGGATAGGGATGCTAGGAGGTTTTTATTGCAGATGTTTATGTTGATTGTGACCAACTAGGAGAAGGTATGTTTCACTGAAATTAGAATCTTCACTCTTGAAGAACGTAATTTGATTTTTTGCATCTTTTGGAGTCTTGCTCTTTGACCATGACAAAATATATCATGCATGCCTAATTATCATCTTAATTATTTAGTAATTCACTTTGTATATATAGTGTTTCAATACAAGCTTTCTTGAGCACTAACCATTGCCGCAAACTGGTAAAATAGTTGTAGCTTGTCAACACTACACCATTTGAAGAGTATTGTTAAGCAAACCTTATTTTTCCAAAACATAGAAATACTCCTCTCTCTTTTATTTTCTTAGAACAAAATATTATTTAACAAGCTTTTAAAGGAGGCGATATTGTTATATAGTAGCTAAATCCAACAAAAGGAACTTTAGAGCTTGGTCGTAAATCTGAATTGGTACATGTGTGGAAAGGAAGTTAGGAAGGTGAGATGATCACATAGTTGCAACATCATTAGTTAAAGTAGAAAATTTATGCGATCAGATCTTGTTAATTAATAATTGCATCAGTAGATCTTATTAGAAACAGAGGGAATACTACTAACTACTGAATTCTGGTAGAATATCTTCAACTTAATCCTTATGAAGTAGGACCAAGTAACTCTACTTTATAGTAGTTTGGACTTATTACAATAGTATTTGTACTTCACTTGTTCTTGTAAACATGGCAACACATTTTCTACCAAAAGGTTACATTTTTTTATACATTATCTTGTCCCTCTGCTATTTGTGTGAATTGAATTGAATAGTTGTTAATCATTTTTGAATTGAATATAATAGTTATCTTATACATAATGGTGTATGCATGTCTTTTTATGTCTATTTATCTCTTCTACAATATATCTAAAACTATTCTTTTGGAAGATTGTTCACAATGGTCAAGAAATCACCATAATCGAAGCATGTCTTTTAACACTACTAGGATCATACATCAATGAATACACTCTATAAGACAAACTTGACATTACTAAGATATTATTCATGATCTCTCTGTCTAGTAGTACAATCACGTTTATTGTTAAACTTGACATTTTTTTTTGATATTGTGCAATACTGCATGGAGTTTGTGACTTGAGGCCAATAGAGGGAAAAATTGATGTAGATGTCTTACTCAATATCTCATGTTCAATTGATATTCTGTGTGGTTGTGATTATGATATTATTAAATGTAGTGAACTCAGAACCCTATTGTATTATTATCTTTCTTTATTGAGTAAAAATGATCTTTAAGGGCTACTCATCGATAACTGCATAAGTGTTTTAAGGTGTAATTTCATAGTGTTTCTTGATATGTGAATAATGTGTCTTTAATTTTTTCTTTGAACTCTAGGTACCAGCATGAAGGTGCAAGAAGCTTTCTTTCTTGAGGTGATTTAAGCTTCATGGACTATTATGTGATGACATGAAAGTAGGTAAAATTCTTTAGGCATCTACCACAGAAGATTCTGATATAGCTAAAAGATGTAATGACCCCACCATATTAGATACTATGTTGTTCATCATTAGCCCTTCAAATTTTTTTGGGCATTGGGCATATGAAATAGATAAATGCAATGGTGATTCTCTAATCTCTACTCTCTAGTATGTTGGTTCTACTCAAGATAGGATACTACTTAGGAACACTTTTGGCAACTATAATGTTTTTATAACTTTTTATGATTCTCTACTCTCTACTCTTCAGTGTATTGTTATACTTAGTCAGTTTTCCACTACCTTTCTTAGTGATTGTTAATTGATAAATTAATTGATATGACATAGAAGGAGAAATATTTTATGATTGTATTAATTGATATGACATACAAGGAGTAGTATAGGAGCAATATTTCTATGTTTCTTCATCATTGATATGACATACAAGTCTACAAATATCACTATGATTAATGTAAGTTTACGTTCTATATTTAGACTTAACAAATTATATTAAACCTAGCATGTCATACAAAGAAAAATATAGAAGTAATAACATATTGATGTCTGACCTTTTTTTTAATTGTTATACTCTATTGTAGGAGAAGGCACAATAGGATGACCTTATAAGATCAAGAAAGACTTAATGTGAAGGGGGCAATGTGGCTAGATGAGCAGTGCCACCAGTAAGGTATGTTGGAACTTGAATGAAGAAGAGGTGAGTGGTAAGAAAAGAAGAAAGACACAACATGGCACATGACTTAATCATTCTTTAGAGAGTTCACTTTCATATTAGTTATACTTCCTTGTATACTAGTGCATGGGACCAACTAATTTAACCATCCTTGGTATATATCAGTGCCCAACTGATAGGTAGTGTGCACACTCCTCACTAGTCTTGTGTGGTTTTTAGTAGACTAACTATGTCTATAAATGATCAAATGATCTCTACACACTCCACAATACTTAATTAGGAGTTCGTTATCGATCAGATTCAACAAGCTTTTACTCCCACCATGGTTTTTAAAAGGCAATCTTTCTTCCAAGATATTAGTTTCCAATCTTTCTTTCTTAGGTTACAATTCTGAAACCAAAGAGGGTGATCCCCTTGTCCACATGTTCTGAAATCATAGATGAAAAAATAAAAGTGTTGAGCCATTTTCTAAAGATTTTTTTATTTATTTATGGTGACATTATGTTTATCTATTGAACCTCATAGAGCAAAATTGTCATCTTTAATTTTAGTCTTAATCAAAATTAGTTTCTTTTTTAGTTTACCATTCATATCTTGTATTGTTACTATGATGTTCCAATAGGTGGAATCCCATCTCTTGATTACACCCATCCACTAGGCACCATCTCAACTACAACATGGGATCTTGTTGATTTGATACACATACATATAGTAACAATGGGTTCCAAAGGCCTTCAACGGTGCTCACTATGATCCCCTACCAAGTTAGACATATCTCCTTTCATTAGCATGTTGATTATTCTTTATATGGTGGATACCATTATATGGTGATACAGTCTTGCGGTCCATTCACAATGTCTCCTACTAAGATGCCTTCTCTGTTCATATTAATTCCCATAGTATAGACTCTTCTATCAAACCTCATGGTGCCACTTAGAAGTTCCAACAAACAACACATTGGAACGGTATTATTCTCGTCTTTAGTTGGTTGTGTGTGGATATGGAAAGTCCATGAGGTAGATATATGAACCCATGTTAATTTGATTCACATACCTTGAGCTTTAGTTAATCATATGTCATGGTTACACATAGGTGAGAGTGGTTCTTGACAATACTTAGGAAAGTAGATGGAATGATCATAGTGTTTGTCATGTCTCCATTTGATGCTCAAGAGGTACCTCCACACAAACAATACTATGCTAGATTTTGTAGTCTTGTTAATACTATAATTCCTACTTTGCAGGTGCTTCAATGTTGATAAGATTGCTTTTCATCATTTGAAGAAGCTCTGAAGTTGGTCAATAGAAAAGTAGACAGTTATATCAGGGAAGAGACAGATCCAAGGATGTAGAAGTTATCGTATTGAATAGAAAAATATTGTATGAAAGAGTATCTCATGGGTGTTGTATTCAATATAAGGGGTAAAGTAAAATATCATCCCCATGTAATTTGCATTTGATTATAAATAAAAAAGGTCCATACTTTTAAAAATGCGAGTTAGAATTACGATTGGCGTTGATTTAGAGATCCTGATAATGATGTGAAAACTGAATTATTAGAAGTCATGCAAATGTCATCATACAAAGCAAGCATGTCATTAGTGGCACTTTTCATACACCATTATACTCAATAAGAATAGTTTCATACAAAATCCTAATACATAATAATGGTTTATTATAAAAGCCAATTGATGTAATAGTGGCATTATTATAAAAGAAAATGATATATTAGTGGCATTTGTTTGGCATTTATTGAAAGCCATTAAAACTAAGCATTTTGTGGCATTTACAACTTATGCCACTATCTCTCTAGTGGAATTGGTACTAGAGGTATTTTTTAAGTGTCAACAAATGCCACTAAACACTTTTAATGGCATTTATATTTTTTAGTGGCATTTGTCAAATGCCACTAATGAGTACATTTCTTATAGTGACATAAGACTGACTTGCACTTCCCTGTAGGTGAACATGTGTTTTTGAAAATATGACCCCTCAAGCTATAACTAAGAATAGAGGAAAGTTGAGTCCCTGATCTGTGGGTATGTTTGACATTTTGGAATGGATAGGTGAAGCTACTTATCGTTTGGCCTTACCCCCTCAGTATAGTATGATGCATGATGTGTTCCATGTGTCCAATCTTAAGATCTATGTGAAGGAACTGAGCCATGTGTTGAGAATTGAACCTATTGAACTCTAAGGGAGGCTGACTTACCCTGAGTCACCTGTGAGGGTACTAGATACCAAGGTGAAAGAGCTCAGGAGTAAAAAGATAGAGATAGTAAAGGTTCTCTGGAAGCACCATTGAGAGGATGAATCCACATGGGAGATGAAGACAGACATTGAAAAGGCCTACCCTGAATTGTTCAGTTAATTAGTTAAATTTGGGGGGGGGAGGGGAAATTCCTATAAGGAGGGGTGGGGGGAGGATGTTATAACCTCAATTTTACTTGTAAGAATTGAAATGCAAATTTTTAATTAAAAGGGATATGAATGGAAAATTGTATGATTTGTTTTCAATCAATGTATTCTTTTGCAATATTTTCCTTGGATGCATGATGTCATGGTTCATAGTAATTTGATAAATCCAATGATGATAAAAGGGAAAAGAGATAAAATAAATCCCATTATAAATAAAAGGAAAAGAAATAAAGGGATAATTATGAGAATTATGTATAATTCTATTGAAACTGGTATGGATGACCAATATTGATTAAGTTTCAATTCCACTTGGCTTCTAATAAGAAAAGAAATCAAAAGAAAGAAAATAGAACGGAAAGAAAGAGAAAATTTTCAATTGTGTAAAATAGGCCTTTTGAGTGGATGACTTGGATATGAAGAAAAGTCTCTTTTTTTGAGTTTTGGTTCTTTGCATAGTAATTTAAGTCATAAAAGAGTTTCCCTTACATTTTGGGATTAAAAGGATGTGTGGTTTGAGAGATATGGTTTAAAAAAAATCCCTAAAGTGAGAGGAATATCAAAAAATGTCACAATTTTCTAATCCAATTCAAAATGTATTTGTTTGACCTTTTATAAGCACACATGACATGGACCGTTGGACCTGAGATCCAATGGCACACGGTCATCCCTTACCTCTAGTCAAATAAGGAAAAACCAGGACAAAACTAAGATGATTTCATAATTGATTTCCTCTTAACCTTCTGCATGTGCGAATCTAGAAATTGGCTCAACGAGTTCATGGAAAGAAACCGTACAAATCCATCCTAACTTTCCTAGGATTTGGAAGGCTCTAGAAGAATTACCCAAACCACCATGGAGGTAGATCTAACTCGAGGGATCCCCACCTATAAAAGGAGGACCTGAAACCCTCTGCGAGAATGCCAAGGCTCTCGCAAGAACACACACAACTCCCTAATCATGACCCTACCTTCAATTTTGACTTGGACCCTTGCTCTTGACCTCTATCATCCTCCCTAAATATCGTCGAAGGTTGGATTTTTGTCCTAGTGTCTCCAACTACCCTCGAGTGAATTAAGGCCATTGGCGTGCTCAGTAAGGTTGGGCAGAGGTTTTGGCATCATCACTTGTTGCTCCGATGAATTGAGTCAGAAAGTCAACTTCTCAGTTGACTTAGCTAGGAGTAGAGGACCGCTAGCGATAAGTTGAAGAAGGGAGAAAGGAAAAAGATGTTGCTATCCTTGGTCGTGTGTGGAAGAGATAAGGGTATTACTGACCTTTCACATGCTTTTTTTGTTGGTTAAGCGAGCCCCCCATGGGCACGGGTATCGCCATGGCATGAGACAATTACCCCAAGCCTGGCCCCACTGGCATGGCTGAAAATAGCCTAAGTAATTAGGTGGCAGCCCATGGTTGGTAAAAAAATAATATTCTTGTTAAAATCATAACTAGTTGTAGGATTACCCGATGGGAACATGTTTGATATAGTGTTTGATCAGAAAAGTCCATCAAATCCAACAAGAATTAACTTGAGGCCTAAATCTGCTTGTAATTTGAGAAGTGTGTAAATGTGATACCTTTAATGGTTTAAATTAATTTAAAACCCTAAGGTTTAAAGATTAAAGTAACTAATGTTGTTCCCTGGCTATTATGACCAAATTTTAATCTTTTGACATAAAAAGGATGGATTATATCAAATTGGATCATAATTGTTCATAATTTGCCTAATTAGGGTTCCATAATGATAAAAGTGCATTAATAGACTTAAAAACCCCAATTTTGATAATTGTAAGGCTTATTGGTTTTAATTGTGAAAATCAATCAAGAAGGCATGAAACTTATGTTCTTAAACTAATTTGTGGTTAAAGGCCCTTAATTTGGATAATTTGAGTAATTAGGGTTTTTATGAGTAAAAAAGTGTTTTTAGGGTTTGTTGACTTAAAAAGGGTAAAATCGGAAAATGAAAGTTTGGAAACCAAGAAACCCTAAGGAAACCCTAATGGGGCTTAGAAACCCTACAATGTAATCCCAAGTCAATAAAAGATGTTTTGATGTGATTATAACTATTAGGTGTTATAAATACTTTTCTGGATCAAGTTGCTTAATTTATTGCCTGGCTTGGCTTATTGAAGTTGTTGATTGGAATAACTATCTTGATTGGTTTTGAGACTTCCAAATCAGACATGTGGTTACGCTTATGGATAATCACTCTAGTTTCAAGGCAATTTATGAGGTTTTGTCGATTGCTTGAAATTAAATGCTTGGATGAACTTTAATTCTTGTAATCTATAAAGTGACCATGACTAGCACCTTATTATGTTTATAGCTTGCTCGAACTGACATACCACCGCCGAAATTTATGAATGAAAAGATGAGTAAAGTCATGTTGACGACTAAAGCACCAAGCCCCAGGTTGGGAAGGTCAGACCAACCCCTGTCTGGGAAGGTCATAAGGGTCAAGCCCTAGGTTGGGAAGACCTAATGGCACCTAACTCCAGATTGAGAGGTGGCCAATGAGGTACCTAGATCTAGAGAGGTAGCCTCATGTATGCTGTAGAGACTAAACCCTAAGAGAGGGTATACCAGATGTTAGGTAAAAATGGTTGAGAAGTTATGAAGAAAATATAAATTTTGTTTTGTAACAAATAATTGTTGTGGTTATGTTGTTTCAATTATCTGCAAACTTTTGCTTTCCCCCACATACCAGTATAATTCTTTACACTGATTGATGTTTTGTTTGTTGATGTTTGAGGGTAATATACAATTATGTCTACAAGCTTAATGGAAAGTGGATGTTCAGTAAAAAGTGACATTGAAAAAGAATAAGGCTAAATATTGATCTGAGGATTATAGTTAGCTAGTTCTTTTCCTTGGGTAAAGTTATGAATTCCTATTTTTGAAAGGTATGAGAAAAGACATTTTTATCCTTCTTTAAGATTAGTTTTGATAGAATTCATTAATTATTTTTTATTATTTACAAAATCATATGATCCTATTTTGGGATAACGCCTCTAGATTCTTGGCCTTCCTTAATTGGGGGTTGTTGAGGGGTAGGGTCATTATAGGAAGAAAGAACACCATGTTTGTAGCAGCCACCATGAGCATGGTGCTAGATAGCCAACACACACATGGTAGCCACCACGAGCATGGATCTAGTCGAACAACATGGGCAAGTGGACCACTAGCATGGCATACAAAAGTCACCATAGACGGGGCACCCACCATGAACGTGGCAGAGCTGGACCCACCACTTAAGTGGTCATCTAGTTTCTAGAAACACCACAAACCACTCTCATTCTCACATAGTGCTGCACAAATGTGGCTCTCTCCAAAGCTTCTACTATGACTCCCAGTTTACATCTTTGCATACTCTAGTCCGATGAAAGCTAAAATTAAATGAGACATCCCAAGATTTTCTAAAACTTAATCTAATGTGTGATGTCTAAATTGAAACCTCACCTCAGTTAGAATCTCAATTTGAACACCCCACACTAGGCTAAGAAGAAGAAAATCAGACGAAGTCAGAAGAAAACAATAGTAGCACATGGATATGAAGAAGAACAAAACCATACAACATATGTTCACCATTCGACATATAATTACAACCCGAATTGTTACAACATTTGATATTAAATATTGAACAGTAAACTTTACATATACATGTACTTCATCTACAACATGATCTTAAGACCATAGGTCCACATGTACATTAGTTCACCACACACCTCTCAACTATCCTCGATCTTCAAGATCATATGTCCATAACCTAAACAAAAGATTACATGTAGTACACGTCAACCCAATATTCAAAAATATTGTATTGAGTATGCCTATGTGTCTTTTTATATACCTCTGGTTACTAAAACTAGGAAATAAGATAAAACTAATACTTGGAAGGAATACACAAATACAACAAAAGCATACTTGAACAAATATATTTGTTAATAAAAGAGAACACATATTTTAGGCACATTTTCTATTATATGCTCGTGCATCTGCCTACCAATGGGATATATGAGTTAAGGATGTATGATATTCTTACCAAAGAGATAGATCATTATACATGTGATCTAATTACTAAAGAGATAGATCACTCACTAGAACCATGCTTACCAAAGAGATATAATGCTTTCATATAATGGAACAGATATATTATGTTTCATGTGTTCATAACTTTATGTATGAATAAACAAGGAAGATAATATACAAGAACAATCATATCATCCAATATCATACGCCAAATGTTTTACTACACATATAATACAAGCATATTGTATAATAATCCAAGTAAGAGGTATGGCATACATTCCAAAAACATATTCCTAATTATCACATATTCCTTAGATCAACTATATCCTTGGTCATAATTAAATGGTTTATAACCATGAATATAGATCTAGTGATATTTGATCATAATTTTCAGTCATCGTTTGATATTTATTATCCATGAAATAAGCATTTCACAACTTACATGATATCACTAAGATTAGTACATCAAAATCCTAATATTATGCTTTCATGTTGTTCTACTCATTTTTTTGAGAATTTTAGTACTTTATTTGTATTTTTCTGACAATGAAGCTAATTACTATGAATTATTGAAGTTTTGCAAATTATTGAAGATTATTACCTTATGGGCCAATTGGGAGCTGCTACGTGTCCACCAAGGCACGAATTTCATCTCTTGGCTTGTGCTGAGCCACAGTTTGCTGGATCCGGTTGGTTCAATTTCGAGTCGGCCGGTTCGTCGTGCCTGGACTGTTGGGTTGACTAGCGCACACCCAATCTTCCCTCTTCTGGTCCAACATGAGTCTGTTATCCCTGATCGAGCACCAGATGTGTGAGTCAGTTGTGTGAGTGCCACTGTAAAGAAGATCTCTAGCGAGGGATAGGCACCGCTATCCTCCTCCTTGGCCACTGATGATGCCACCTTCCAATTCGTCTATGCCTTCCAGCCTCCCACAACCACTCTCCCTTCTACACGAAGCTCCTCCTTGTAAGCTTGAGGAGGTCGCCACCACTGACTGCTTCCATGGTGGAACAAAAAGGGGAAAACACCCCTGAGCGATGATCCTTCAAAATAGAAAACTAGGTAGCATCTCCAGACCTCTAGGAACTTGATCGCACATGCAGAGCCTAGCGGAATGCACTCCATGCTACTCCCCGAACTCCGACTTCAACCCCAACATCGTGGATCTCGTCCACCATAAAATCACCACAAGTGTCCACGGGAACAACTTTGTTGGACTCCCACTCTTCCTTTCTTATTCCATTCTCCTTTTCCCCTAACATCCCTTCTATCTCTACTTCGCCCTCTGGCTACCACCTACACATCACAGTGGAGAGGTACTGGGAAGAAGGAGCCATTCTCCCTTGTCACTCACTTTCCCGAACTATAGTAGGGGTTAAACAACTCTTTGCAATGCGGAAAGACCAACTACTCAGTTGGAAACCATATTTACACCCATGTTTAGTGACATGGTCAGAAGATTCGTGACCTCATCTCCTCCCATGAGCTCTCATCCCACTGACCTTGAAGACAAAGCTCTGGCCACTAGATCTGACCCATCGAAGAGATATTGGGACTCCATGTATCGCATCCGTGGCCTCTAGACTTTATTGATCTGCCATGGTGTGTGACACACACAACATCTAAACTTAGGTTAAAACATTAGACCAACTTACATAATGCAACAATCATTAACATATTTCAATCCTAAATATCTCTCTCCAGGAACCTTAAAACTTTATGAAATTTTAACCATATCTTTATCACAACTCAAGGTACATCCTATTTCATTTTGGTCCCTAAATTCAATTGTATGATCTGTCAATTAAATACCTCAAAAAGTATGAACTTAGGGATGTTAATCACGGTATTAATATCATTTGACATCCAAACTTTGACAAAAAACATTAGAATCTCAAAAAGAAAGATCACACTAAATCTTGTTTACCCAAAATGTATGAACAGAAGGGTGATTGCAATCCGTTATCCTTGTCAGGCCACAATGCAAGAAATAGGTATCAATATCATAATTGAAGGACATTTGAAATCTTGTGGATTTCTCAAGGTGATCGCTAATGCACACGATACCTATATTGAGCTGACACACCATTTTTTCACCAAACTGGAGAAAATCAATCATAAAGGGGAAAATGCAATCCGTTTTGGAATGAAAAATGAGATGCATGTGCTCACTGCCTACCAATTAAACAACATTTTACCTCTATCCCTGAGGAAGTAGAAAATCTTAACAAGGGTTACACTAAAAAAGAATCAAATGTCAACTATGCATTTATGTGGGAAATGATAACCGAGCAAACCATCTTTGCACTGAGAAAGTAAAAAACAAGTGCAGTCCATAATCCCTTCATGAGGAACTTACAGAAAACTACCACAAATACAATTGTTACGAAATATGGCAATCAAGAGAGCTATTCATAGAAGGATTTTTTGTCCTTGGTTGGGTGATTTGAGAAAAATATATCAACCTAGGGGTGCTTTTTCTAGATTACATGAGGTCAATCGCTCCCAAGAGTAAAACTCCCTTTGTCATGGGAGGGGTTGTGACCTCAATAGTCCAAAACCTAGGATATCTCTTGACAGGGCTTACCAAGACATAGGGAGTGAAATTTGTAAGTTTGAATTATTTGGTATGCTCCTAAATAATTTCCATTATTGATAAGAAGAATTCTATAATGTGAACCCTCCTTATCCAAGAATCACTCTGGAACTTCCATATTACACACCCAATCTTGGAACAAATAGGGGCTATGATGAATCATTTGAACACCTAAAAGCTTGGAAGAGGGAGCAACCTAGATAACTTTAGACATGTCATTGTTGATTTACTTGAAGAGGTTAGCGAAACTAATGTAGAGGAATAGTAGTAGGAAGAGGAACAAAGAAAGCTACATTGAGTGAGAAGGAGAGAAGAAGCAACATCATCACAACACCATCCTATAATAAATGACTATGAAATCTCTACCAAACATGCATAGTTGGAGAGCATTCAACAAGCATAACATGTAATGTGGTTAAAACACCTGAAAATGCACTACTAGAATAACCACATGTATCATTACTAGCATGCACATGTGCAAAGGAACCCCCAATGAGGGGAAGATTTTTGGGGTGCCCTTTTTGGATAACAAAAGCCATATTTGCCTCCATAGGTGGAATACTAGGGCCATTACTATCAACATCCTCCACCATAGGGAGGCCCACCCTCACACAACCCACCACCTCCACCATAGTGACATCTACCCTATCATTCTTATGCACTGGTTTCATGGTGAGGACAACATGATTCAAAAGTTTGGGGCGGTAGGGAGGTACATGCCCTTTTTCACTCATCTCATTATGATTATACATGTTTCACCCTACTTCATTTTTTTTTACTATACGATGGTGGTAGAGAAAATTTCCTTTTTCTTGCATCATGCATATCATGTAGGTGAATTTCATCCATTTTGTG
This sequence comes from Alisma plantago-aquatica, assembly GCA_963693085.1. Taxonomy (NCBI): domain Eukaryota; kingdom Viridiplantae; phylum Streptophyta; class Magnoliopsida; order Alismatales; family Alismataceae; genus Alisma; species Alisma plantago-aquatica. The sequence goes on from OY856411.1 coordinate 1,304,464,567, forward strand.
TAATTTGTCATTTTTTTGCTTTGCATGTCATTACATCTCATGCATTGCATTTCACATAGATTTTTTTAAAATTTTTTTGTTTTATCAAGGATTTTCTGGATTTGTGCATTTCATTTCCTAAATATAGGTTTAGATGTGGTTGAATGCAAATTGGCAACATTTTGACCAATTTTGCCCAAACATGAAAATACTTGCCCAATGGTGTGTTTCAATGAAATCACTATTTTTGGTGATGTGAATGTTTAGATTTGGGATAAGAAACCCATTAATGGAATTTATGGCTAAATGAATTGTATGATAAAAAATTTCATGTGCTCCAAGCCTCTCACAAGTAATCGATTGTATTGATATAAGTATGAATTTTGCAAGCCTTTAGAATTTGCGACTACTCATTCCATGTGAAATGAGTGTGATCTACCCAATCATTTATTTTATTCATGGTTTGTTTGTTTGGTGGATGTTGCATGGAAATTGGCTTCCTTGAGTGAGACCATACATGAATTTCCACTACTCATGACTCCTCTTTTTCCCAACATTTCTTATACAATCTTCTTACCTCCCTACCTCATGAAAGGATGCCAATAGTGCACATATTATCCTTTTCCATCCTCCAAAATATTGCATTGGTCATATCTATACCCCGCTTCAATCTTGTCACCATATTCCCTCGATACATGTAGGTAAGAGATAAAGAAAAAAAAGATGGCTCTATGTAATCGCCTCTCAAGAAAAGAAAAAGATACATGCTTCTATGTAATAACACTCCACTCCCTTCCATAACCCTTTCTTCTTGTTTTATGGTAGTAGGTCTATGAAAAGTCAAATACATTCCTAACACCCCTAAAAAGCCAAGTGGGTCATGAGAGGTGGAATAAAGTGTATGATGTAGCTCTAGCAAGTGAAATAACAACTCAAACCATTTGAATATATGACATGCATAATAGGTTTTACCTATAGCATTATTAAAATTGCACCACTTGCATGTGTGAATGGTATCCCATATTTAAATTTTATGTGCTTTGTGCTTGATTCATACTTAAAAATAGAAGACAAATAGAGAGTAATGGATTTCCTACCTAATTTCACATTTGAACTGATTTTAGCCATTAAACATCATGATGATTGCAATTTTTGTTCCTATGACTTTCTTGAATGAACTGAAAAATAAATTAAGTTAGAGAATACTTGAGGACAAGTACATTTTAAGTTTGAGGTGGGGATGCAACCCTATTTTAGGGTTTCATCATGTGTCTTCTTGCACTTCAATCATATCTACACATGTTAGATTGTAAGATATTTCCCCTAATCAATGGTTTAATGTCATATTTTTGTATGGATGTTCTTTGTGTGTTTTTAGGCATGTGGACCATGCATTGGATGAAGTTGAGAAAGAATACCATCTCCCAACCTAGGGTTTCTATACCTTGGAACAAGCCCAATGCCATCTCCCAACCTTCTTTAGGTGGTTAAAAATCAATTCAAGGCAAAAAGCAGCTGGTTGAAAGACTTGGGAGCTTAAAAGCATAGTTGGTCCCTCAAAATGGGATGTGGTACAATGTCACAACATTGCTGAGAATGCCACATATCACAGACAAACTCAAGAATTGATGATACTATAATAGCTCAACCACCCCATCCATAGGTGACAAAAAGGTTGTGGTGTTGAAGTTCTACCACACTCATGCCACTCACCACACCTATGGTGAGGAGTCTCCATGATGACCAGTAATGAATAAAATGGTCATTCTTTGTCCCCTCTAAACTGACCATGGTGTATGATATGACCATACCACCATCTACACACCACGACTTTGGGTGACCACCACAGTTGTGACACTAATCTCCAGAACTCATGTTTTGTCTAATATCCTAACCATTTCCACATCACCTGTTCCACCCCATGATGTTCGGCTTCACCCAATCCCCCAAGGTTTTGGTAACCAAAACAGTCATTGTGGATAGCAGCCCTAACTTACCTATTACACTGAAATTCCTAGTTTTTCTTCCACTTCACTTAGTGTTTCCCTACCACCTATATATACCTAGGTGGCTATTGTAGAAACTCCCCTAGCATTCATTTCTACCTCCCTTGAGCATTCAAGGAGCTCCTACCTAGTCCCACCTACCTCCACCTCATTTCCACCTTCATCAACCTCAAAACCTATTTTTTCTAGGGTGGCCATCTTCCACCACCATTCCATACCATACATCCATCTTGGGAGAAGAAGGGTGTTCCTAGTGTCTAGGAGGTGATAAAGGAAATGCCTTCACCAAGGTTATATGGATATTCACTCCTCTACTCCTTCTTTCTTCTTCTTTTGTTTTCTTATGAGTAGCTAAGCCCCTTAGGTGGGTTGTTTGGGGGCTAAAATGTGACTTTGATACCACGTCGGGGGAAAATAACTTCTAAACTCTATAATTTCGTTTTGTGATGATTGTATTTTATATCTATCTTATTTCCCACATTTATCCTTGTGGTATGTTCTTGAAAACACAAATTGTTTGTTGATTTCTTGAACAAAAAAAAAATTCTTGACCAAAAAAGGATTGTTTGTTGATTTGTGTTTGAAACAACTTGATCTCTTACAGAGAATAACTTGTGTTTGACTACCTTAGGGGTTTCTCCTAGGTTAAACTAATGAATCCTAGTTAGAACCCTATCTTCTCACGTACACATCCCCCTTCCTACTTCTAAGTTGTAGATACATGTAGCTAGTGTAGGAATGATTAATGAAACTTCCTAGAAGTTTCTTAAGAGCTAGATGGCGAGTGATGTGAGGTGAAAGACCCACACCACTACTCTCCATTCCTACATTTGTCCCTTAAATGGAATAAGGACACTTACTCTAAAAGTCTTGACTTGGTATATCCTATTGGAATTTTACCTAAGCCCTAGTTCATTTGAGTTCACAAGGTTATAGATGGTATGCAAGGGTGTAGTTCTCCTTCCCACACCTTATACCACCAATGACAAACTAGTAGCTTTGGGTAATTAAAAAACATTTATCTTGTTGTTTGGTTTATAAATCTAGAATGAATGGATTAAATTTTTATATTACGACCCCCAACTTGGATTCTATTTACATTTCCCCAAATGGCTCACACTTCCATTAATTGATAAAAACTCTCTTTCTCTCTTGATAGTTCATGGTTGTCTAGTTAGTTCCTTTATTGCCTTCTTAGGTAGTTTCTTTGCTCTTCATAGATAGGTCTTGCTAGTGCAGTTAGTGCCTATTAGTGTTTTCTTATTTTAATCTTAGCTAGTTAGTACTAGTGTAGTTCCTTAATCACTCTAATTGTCTAAATTACTTATTAGTATAGTGTATCTCTTGCTTTGCTTTCCTTGGCCTTAACTTCTCTATTCTCTCTTTGTTGCTTTTCATACTACTTAGAATTAACTTGTCTCAGTTAACATAGGTTTTGATTGATTATTCCTTTTATTCACTTTCTTGACCTAAGGAATATGCTTAGTATAGTGACACTCATTTGACACCCCCTTTGATTGATTAACCTTAGTCAATTCTTGCATCACTTTAAGGTTTTTAAGACATTTTTATGCTTATCATCATTCTCACAATTGATAAACTCTTTGTTATTCTTTTGTATAGTTAGTACTAGTGTATTTATGCTTATCAGATGCAACAATTATAGATCAAATATAGAAGTAATGTGCATGATTTAGAGTAGTTAATCATTTTATAGACACAAAACAAAAAAGGGGGTGTCAAATGAGTGATCCTCTAATTACAAGAGATACAAATAAGTAAATAGGGAGGTACTCGATCCTCTATATTCATTAGGTTCAAAGGGGTCTAGAATACGATGGGTGTAGGGGGGTATTTGTAGTATGTATTTAGGGTTTTGAGGCTCTGGATAGAACTTTCTAGAGAGATAGCAGGTCACCATGATGTGCCACACTATAGGGAACATAAATAAAGGTGTTATACCATGTCGCTCGTGGTAGATGGCTCATGTACATTGAGTATCCGGGGTGATTTCTCCATTTTCCAAGTAATTTCAGGAATGTTTTGGCAAAAATTGAAGAAACCTTGCACTAGAACCGATGTTGAGATTATCTCTTGAATATTTTAAAAAAAAGTTGGAAAAAGGTAATATATTATTTTGTAAAAATCAACTAGGCAATTTATTCATAAAGTGATAATATAAAGTAGAATTGAAGCAAAAACTACACTTTCAGTTTGAGAATAAAGTTTCTTTATAGAAAGCCCCAAACTGGGTAAAAATAGTTGCAAACTGGTACATTAAAGATGTGGAAACATATGGTAACAAGATTAAAAAACAATGCATATGGAATTTGGGTGGAATGTGGAATGGTATCCATCATTAGACATATAAATATTATATGTTGTGAACTTCTATCCAGTGAGAAAAATTGGGGTATCAACATTTTGCCCCTCTCAAGGCAAGGTTCAAGATAAGAGTGAGAACTGTAGGATTTAGCCAAGTTTGACCCCCATTTTTGGTCAAAAAAGTCCAAAAAGGTTGGACTCATCAGAGATGTTCCAAAAGATTTTGTGGTAGGTGAAAAATAGATGTAACATCTATTACTACTATGGATGAATTAGTGAGGAATAGATTGGGAATAAGTTATCTCTTCAAAATAAGGGCAAACTTTGTCCTAGGTACTTTCCTATATCTGACCAATCATTTCCCTAGAATTTTGATGAGCCATAACAAGTTTTTTGACCGCCAAAGTGACTCTCATCATCACCTTAGTTCTTAAACCAATACATGTATGATTCTCCCATTAACTCATGTCTATGTGAGAAAATTTTGAATGTGAAAAAGTGATTGTAGGCTGTGATTTTTCATAGGATGATAACATTAGGAGTCTGTGATCATTGATGAAAATAGATATTTTGAGGAAAAGAGCAGTCACTCCTCTTCCTACACATCTTTACTTATTGCTTTATTATTTGATTGGCCTGATTTGGAGTCAGGAGAAAAACTCTTAAAAGGTGAAATATGAGGACTTTTCCTATGAGGACATGAATTAGATTGTTGATATTGTAAATTGAGTATTTAGAAAATCTTTTAGATTTTAAGGAGACATTTTAGTCAGTGATCATGCCGACTAGCCATGTATCTGATTAAGGTGTCTTAGATTGAGATTTTGTGTTATTATCTAGTAAAACATGGTTGTTGTGACATGTTCAACCACTAGTTCATCTAGACAGTCGATGAGCAATTATCCTCACCTCTAACTCTTTGAGGTTTGGGTATGAAGATCTTAACTACAACTAATGGTCATGAAGAGGCAAGGTCAACAATGTGGTTCATCTTGGGTCATGTTTCAAAATTGTGGAAAGATGTGTTTGTAAAAGCAAATTTGAGAACCCTAGTTATGATCCAGGATTTGTCAAAAGTTTGCTCTAAAAATAATTCTTGATTCTAGTTTTAGGTCATGTGTAGGGAATTATAGAAGTTGGAAATTAAGAGCGTGATGATCTAGTTTTCAGGTCATAATACATGACAATGTGTATGAAGCTTCAAAATGGTTTAGTCATATGTCATGATCTGGGATTTAAAAAGATTGAAAGAAGGATATTAGGATTTGTCTATTTTTAGGTCATAGTCTAGGACCCAACAAAATAGAATGATGATGATCCAATTTTAGGTTGAAGTCAGGGACCCAAAAGGATATAGAAAACTAGTAATGTTGATGGTACATTTTGAGGGTGTAGTCTAAGACCTTAAAAGATAAGGAAGATCTAATATTTTTTTTGAAATGTGGAGTTATTACTTTGAGTCTAGATTTGAAATCTTCATATTTTTAAAAATTTTATTTGTATTTTTTGTGATTTTTTATGACTTTTGTAAGGTTTTAAAAATTCTTCTAAACATTTGGGGACCTATTTTTAATATATGCAAAAGGCTTTAGTCTTGAAAAGAGGGGAAATGGGAGGAGTGTTGATTGCTCTTCCCATTTCTTCCCTACTAGCAAAACAACAACAATAGATACAAGCTTTGGGAGATTAGGGTGATGGCGACAATGAGAGGAGAGAGGGGGAAAATCTAATAGATTTCTCCAATCCTCTAGCTCCAAGTCGATATATCATCGTGTTCTTCCAGACATCCCCATATGCATTGTGTAAAATAGTGTTACGGCAGTGGAGGATCTTCATATTTCCCTCGTCAGCAACATTTTACTATGGATATCACCTACATCCATCTCGGCAAGTTGTAGCATTCATTTTTGTACTTTTGTTAGGTAATTTTGGCCCATGATGGTGAAATTCATTTTTTCCCAATGTTCTTCGTGTTCTAGAGGTTGAAAAAACCTAGATGCACTTTTTGGTTTCTGCTCTGGCTGATTTTGTCTTTGTTGTTTTCTTGTTATCTGTTGTCCGATGGATCTGATTTTAGGTGTTGTGGAAAGCTTTTGAAGTTTCCCTCATTCTTGGGTAGATGGTCGCTAGTGAATGTAATGTGGAGGATCCCATTGCATATAAGCATGATGCTGAGGTGTAACCACAATATATAGATAACACATATTGAGTTTCTATCCGATTTATGCTTATTATGATGGAAGTTTCTCCTTGATTAGGGGCCAAGGTGCATCTAGGAGGATTGTCGGGTAGTTTCTCCCTGTTGAGCAAATTTTTTTTTATCATATAGGCATGTTGCGAGTGAACTTGCATCATTGAGGCCGTCGAGTGGGCAATGGGGTTCATTCTAGAAACTTTGCTCCATGTCATTTTCTTTCTTCTTTACCGAGCTTGAATCAGACTTTCTACCATGTAGTGATGATATTGACTTGGTTCTATACCAATTCCCCTTTCAGGGTCTTGGATTGTCAAATGAATACAAGTAGACTTTTTGGAATGAGCTGGGAATGTTGTATGATGTTTTGGTCACCAAAGAGGTGGAAATGCTTGAGGATAATAGTTTTGTTAGCATGATCTGGTGTAGGATTAAAGATAGACCTTATTTCCTTCATATGATTGAGAATTGTTTCCTAGAGACTTGTACATTCCATTTTTATTTTGGTGAGCTAGCCATTAGCCTGAGTGAGATTTTTGGGATTATTGGGTTAGGGTTTGGGGGGGGGGATCCCTATGAGTTCTCTACCTTACCAACATGAGTGGGATCATTAATGCATGGTAGGGATTCTAGGAGTGAACCCTGGAGATATTGAGATGGTTTCTACATATGATGTCAAGTTCACCTGGTTGAGAGACACCTTATTTTATAAGGGTGGGAGGAAGGTTGTCAATGATTCTTTGTATGCATCTCTGAGGGGGAGGGTGTCCTTATTTGTCTTAATTGCAAGTTTCTTGTTTAGCAAAACATGGGAGACAAAGGAGATATTAGCTTGTTCTCCTTTCTTATGGATCTGGACATTATTTCCTCCTTTGATTGGGGTGATGGTGTGTATGCCCATTTGTTGACCACTTGCAGTGATATCTTGTGGGAGATTTCAAAGGGGAGATAGTAAGGTCTAAAAAAGGTTGCGAAGGCATTGTAGTCTTGATAGCTGGAAGTATTTTCTTGTTGTTTTCTCATGTTTTATGATTTAAAATATCTACGATTGAGGATTTTCTATGACATTTCCTTTTCTATTGTGGGGATATGAACACTTCTTAATTCATATACCTACCACTCTGAGCGGTCCAGAAGGCTATCTACGTGCTTCTATCCCTACCTCTTGCCATTTGGAAGATTGTAGTACCTCGATGAGGTACAAGAAATGAAGGGGAAAACTAGAGATTATTACTATAGTTGAGATATGCATAGTAATTTATAAAACTTAAATATTTCATGCATTTTTACTTTAGTCAACTCCAATTCTTTGTTTTTCCTAGGTCAAATTTAGGATCTTCTCTAGGTTCCAGTGTGGTGAGGTGGCCACATCTTACGCAATCTTATTTGAGGAGTTTTCATTGGACGCTTGTTGGATCAATTTTGAGTCTCCATATAGGGTTGTGTTGTATGTGGGCAAGCACACTGTTGGTCAGTGGGATAGTGGTTGTCACATCCCTTTTGACCCTTTTACAGGGTTGGTCCCTCTTGGTTTGGGGATTTTTCAAGCTGCTCGAGAGTTGATGTTCGGTCGCATGATGCATAATGAGTATTCATAGCCAGCCAATTATCTTTCGAAGAGGGCCATATGATCATCTTTGTCATCCTCCAGTGGTGAGAAACTGAGTTAGATGTTGTTATTATCATCTTGCATTATCTTTGACATGCATTATGTGTAGGTGATTGACTACTACTCAGTTGAGGAGCAAGATGATCATGGGTATGAGTTTCATCATCCACCCCCTCCTGAGGTTGTTTTATGTCCTAAGGCTCCATCTTCTCCTCATGTTCATGTTACTGGCTTTGATGACTTCCCAGGATTGTGGCGTCATAAGATTTCAATGTGGGAGGCTTGCTCACTTCCTGGGTGGCTTTGGATGGATCTCATTCTTCTAGGAGGCGGATGGGTCTTATGATGAGGTGGGGTGAGTCTTCAGCTCGAGTATCCCACTAGGCTACGGGCATTGTGAGAATTTGGGGGGATCTTGTAGTGAGGTAGGATTATCTTCAGATGTCCCAATTTAGACTAAAAATCCAACATCGACTAGAGAAGGAGTTGTCTTCTCTCAGTGTAGGGATGTTTCCTTAGTTATGGAGGTTCCTTCTAGAAGATCCTCTTCATGTCATTGTTGGTCTACCAATGGTATTTTCTCTACAGTGAGCAGTGGGTGTCATTCTTCATGGTCTTCTTCCAGTGATCATAAGCCTTAGGCCAAGCACTAGACAGTGCAGCCAAAGAAAAAAACTAAAGAAGTAGCTTTTTCCTTTAGCATTTTAATTTCATCATGTATTTATTTTCCATCCATAAGAATCATGTATAGTTATGTTGGTAATTGTACAACTCCTTTTAAGTTTCAATAAGAGTCTAAATTTGTGTCTAGAAAAAATTGTGATGTTTTATGTTCTTCGATTTAGGATCGGATTTTTTGAATTTTGATCTTTGGAAGTTGTCTTGGTAGATTAGTGGATTGCCTTGATCCATGTGCCAATCAAAGGTGGTTGATTGGCACAATCCCTCGACTTTGTCAGATAAAGATTCTTGCTTGTCTAGGGATGCATGTACAACATGAATGTGATGGAAATGCATGTGGCGAATTGTTTGATTATGATAGGGAAAATGACATAGAGTCCTTGTGTTCTTGAAAGACTAGTTTGCCTCATATGAGACCAATAAATAGGGGTCTACCCCCCATATTTTTTATACATTTTGCTTCTCACGCCTCGAAGTCATGGGAGAGGAGATAAGGGAAACCCATGTTATGTGGCATCCTCCCATCAACATGTGCTTGGAAACCATTGTATCATTGATCTCTCTATGACTAAAGAAGTCGAGCTAGAAACCTTTGGTGTTACTTTTCATCTTTGTCATATGACATATGCCCCTATTGCAAGGTAGTTGATGCCAAATTTCATCCCCTTATAAGATCATTTGAGTCACACTTTTTGGTTTGGGGATGTCAGGCTAACTCCCACCTTGAAGATGTGGCTAAGATTACTCAGGTTCCTTTTCAGAATTGATGATCGGTGGTACAGAAAAAGGCTATGTGGGTTGTTGAGTTAGGGAGTCTACTTAGAGTAGAGAAGTCCCAAGTTGCTCGATAGATGACAGATGACCGTCACTTTATTCAAATGGATTTTTCATGGGACTCATTAAAGAGAAAATCATGTTGTGCTATCAACCCTTTCTGACATGCCCCATGTATGCGCATATACTTTGATAATATTGGAAGTTCTGTTCTTTAGAGAAATTATCAGGTGAGTGATAATTGGTGCTTCTAGAGTCGTGGCAACCTTATTGAGTAATGGATATTAATACATGATTATCCCACCTTTTTAGGTCATTTATTTATGACTTTGTGCTACTTTTTCATGACTTTAGGAATTAATTGCAATTCTCTTGCCTTTTTGGTCCATAATTAGATTTCTTACTATTTTTATTCACATTTTGTATGTTTACATTCATTTTCATTCTCCCAACTGCAGTCCAAGAACACATCTCGATTCCTTAAGAAATATTGAGATTAACAGGATTTCTTCAGCCTCCAGAAGTTCAATCGGTCGAGTCCCTCTAGTCTATCAACTCAGTAGTAGTTTGGAAAAAAGCATAATTGCCAACCGCTCGATAGGGCATCTGATTGCTTGACTTGACCATTTTAAGTAAGGGGCATTTTTCATGATTGAATCGGTCGAATGGCCTCAAACCACTCAACTATGTTTCCTTAAAGCCTAAGCATCAAGTCAAATAGTCAAACCTTCTCAATTAAGAATCACACAACATTTACTCCAATTGCTGATAGAAGAATTTCCCAACAGCCGCCAGGCCCTATTCTAGGGTTCCGAGGGTTCTTACTTTGCTATAAAAGGAGGATGGAATCCAAAACAAAGGACCTTATTCTTTATCCATCCCCCTATCATCTTATAGCACTATTTGGGAGAACTAAACAAGGAAAGGAGAGATGGAGTATGCAAGTGTTATTATCATCATGATTTCTTCTCTTCCAATCCTTGTTCATATTTTTGTGAGTGATATGGAGTAGTTCTTCCATTGTTGGGGCGTTGGTATTAGCCCTTTGAGTCACATAACTTGTCTTAGCAAACTATAACTCCTTATAAATAATAAAAGATGAGTCTTTATTCATTTAACAATGCTGATTACCAACTAACCATTGTGCTTTCTGACTGTTATGATCTATATCCATGAGACCTCAAACTTGTAAACTAACATGTTCCTTGATGATACCTCAGATAGAAACTTGTTAGATGACTTATCCAAGACCTACAGAACACTAACACCTCAGTTCTGTGTTAGTTTAATCCATGGGATCTATTTTTGAAAGGAATAGATCTACATGGTCGTAATCTAAAACTATCTAAAAAGGAATTAAAAGTGCCTAAGATAATTACAAAGGTTCATGGTGATGAACCCCAAACTTCCAACAATTCCCAGGAATATAATTAAAATCCATCATTAATCAACTTCCTTTCCACAAGTTTACTTATCTTTTTTTCAAGTTCTCTTGATAATTAGTTTGCTACTGCAATTTTAATTTCATGTTTATTTTCCTTTGGTAATTTAGTTTACTTCCACAAGTTTAATTTTTTGTTTTAGTTTATACATTATCTCAAATATAGAACTTATTTTCTATCAATAAAAAATTTGTTTGGATTGACGCTCAAAAACACCTTTTTTGGGACCGATACCTTCTACATTGAATCAATTCTCTTGTTTGAAAGTGATTGATAACCATTACAGGTTGAACTCTAAGATTCTCCCTACTGGATTTTATTGTGCAAAAATGGCACATCTAATCTTGGATCCATTTTTTGGGATGGTGACATAGATTTTAAAAAAATCTTTTTATTTTTATTTTTTATTTTTTATTTTTGGCATTCGCTCTTATCTTTTTGAAATCTACTCTTTCATTTTCTCATCATTCCTTTAGGTAATCAAATAGTGTATGCAATGCTCCAAAGGCATTTCCGATACACCATTTTGTTTTGACCCTAAAATTGATAGGAACTTCCATCATCTGAACCAAACCCATCAGATCAGGATTGCCCAAGAAGAAGAAATGAACTAGCGGTTAGCACTGGCTTTACACACATAGAGAGAGGCCATCATAGCCGAATCAAAGATTGTTTCTATCACCAAGTTAGAAGCCCAATCACCCGCCCTTCATGAAGATGAATGAAAAAAGTTACTCAAGGACTTCTCGAACCCTTTCACCGTCGACGCACTACATCTTATTGTGCCCCATGCTATTACTGCTACATAGTTTGAAATTCACATGCAATGGATCACCATGATCCTATGCAACACATTTTTTAGAAGGTTGGGCAAAATTTGTCAAGATTATCTACAGTGCTTTGTTGATCTTTTTTACTTTGTTCAAGATGCCATATGTCTCAAATAGTACCCTTAGATTTTGACTTTTTGAATATTCTTTGATAGATCTATCCAGTAGTTGGTATAATGTAATGGAGGGAGATAGTATCACCACATGGGATCCCCTACAACTATTTTTTTTAAAGTTCTACCCCCATCCCTCATCATAAAAATTTGGTGTCAGATCACCCAATTTCTCATGTCCCCAAGAGAGACGTTGGCTGAAGCTTGGGAGAGATTCACGTTACTTCTTTTTTGTTTCCCACATCACAACATCTCCCAAGTACAATTTACTGACACCTTATATTGGGCCTTCGACAAAGATAAAGAGACCTCCGCTAATATCTCATCCAGAGGTAACTTTATGTTTCAATGTTTTCTGATAGTGCCTCAGAAGTCAGGAAAAGAAGCTCCTAACCCAGACCCAATATAGTCTAGGGCAAGGAGGCATTCTCTGCTGGGAAATTGGGACAAAGATAAGGTAGTGGAATAAAAACTTATATGCCCGAATCAAGAACCAACATATTGCGTCAACAATGATGTATCTTGGAAAGGGGTTTGTGAGGTATATACATGGTCCTAGAGCAAGTCTAGTAACAATCCTCACAATGTCTCATGCTTCTTTTTCAAGTAGCATATGAACAATCGTCAACAACAGACTCCTGATGCAACACCATGGATGGAGGTTGATGACTTTCTCCTAGTGTGATGGTGACAACCTTTACACCCTCTACATAGTCCACACGAACCATCAAGATGTAAAAAAGCGAGATCACCTCCTTACTAAAATTTAAAGGAAGTACAAAACATCCATCTTCTTAGAAAGACAAAAGATATTGAGGGATGCATGTATAATATTCCAAGTAAAGAAGTATGCACCAGATACATTATAAAATGTCAATAGTAGCGGAAATTAAAGTACTAAGCCTATTACATGGATTTTGTTGTTCATTACATGATTGTTCCTAAAAGAAAAATATAAGAGAAAAGAATCTAGCTATAGCAACCTAGACATCCTTTCAGATAGCTTGAGATCTACTCCTGAGATGACTTCCTTCAAACTTGTCCTTCTCCTTGCTCAACACCAGCACCTGGGTGGTTGGGAAAGCACCCAACAAAAGGGGAAAGAAAACAAGGTATTTGTCACAAAACTAGTCTAGGATAACAAGATAAGTAAAGAAAATAAGAATAGGCTAGGGTTCATCATAAGATAAAGATAACAAGAGTATGATGCTATATTCAAAAGAAACTTGCTATCAACAATTATATTAAAAAAGGATTTACATGTAAGATAATTATGTCTACCTAACTAAGTAGGGTTGAGGCACCTACCAGACCTCTAACCTATAGGTAAGGGGAGAATAAGACATTCCTAATCGCCTACACAATTATATAGGGGAGAATTAAAACATTCCCCATGGCAATTAAATACATGCCCTCTTTGGGTGGTTGTACATAAGTACCGCTACTTTGAATTAAATAGAACATAAATCTACATTATAGAAAAGTAATCATGGAAAGAGTAGTCATAATATTCAATAAGCATGGCAGTGGGGCATAAGACCAAAACAATAAGAAATTATAATCTGATTTGAGGCATGAACAACATTAGGATTTAAGAATAGAAGATTTAGGGTTCATTTAAGCCTCATTAGGGAAATATAGGATTTGGTTGCAATTATCCCAACATAGGGAGTAAGGAATGTACATACCTATATTATGGATATTAATTACTAACTTTCACCACTTTAATTGAGTCCAAGTTCCACTTTTCCTATTTTCAATGTATTAACATGTATTAGAATACGTAGTGCACATTAATGTATAGAAACCCTAATTTCACAACTTCTTAGCAAAATCAGATTTAGCTTTTGAAAATATCATCAATGAACTTATTATGTTCTCCTGATCAAGAAAACATATTTTTATGTTAATTTTGGAGTTAAGAGGATTAAGATGTACATTTTATGGTTTTTATGCACTAAATTCATTTTACAAAAATCACCCTTCATCAAACCATGAAATTAGACCTTGAATTATTAGATAGAGATTAATTTTAGAATTCCAAAACATATTTATTTGTCAAATTTGGATAAGCAGATTGGAAGATATGGAATTTTCAATACTGACCAATTACAAATGGCCACATCATCAAACAGATCGAGATAATTGAAGAGAGAGGGAGAGGGAGAAAACACCATATGACCAAAGATCAGGTTTGGAGTTGCATAGCTAACCAAACTAGATCTTCTAGAGAAACTAAAATGTCAAGAAACCAAAACCCTAGAAGATCAAGATAAAAAGAGATGGAAATCATCGATTTTAAACATAGAAGCATGAGTTTTAAGCATGTAGTAAGAAATATATAAGAAGGGGGTCAACAAAACTTGCCTCTAGGTAGGTAAGAAGGTCCAAAAAGCAAGTATCCCAAGATTATAAGGTTTGGTTGCTCCAAGCCAAGCTCCTTTCTTAAGCAAAGATCACCTTCTCCACTTTAAAGGTGCAAACCCTAGCAAAAGAGCATGGAGATGAGATGTTTTAGGGTTCTAGGTGGAATTTCACCATGGAAGACTAGAGCTCTGACCTATAAGAAGGTGGTAGGAAGACTAATAGGATGAAAATAGGTAAGGAAAGGAGGATACTTACTAGTTTTGGTCAAAATCACCAATGAGGAGCTTAAGAAATCCTAAATAGAGAAATTTGGAGCCTTGGGAGCCTTCTTCACCAAGGTAGGCACCCTCTTTTACCTTGGGACAACAAATTCGTGGCCAAAAATAGAAGGTATGATTCTCTAAGATGGGGGAAAGAGAAGGAGAGGATTTCTTCTTGGATTGGGAGGTGGGAAGAGGTAGGCATGGCTTTATAAAGAAGGGGGCAAGCATGAGGTGTCTATGGAACTTTTCATGTGTCCTTAGGCTAAGGCTTCATGGCCATGCATGAGGACAGCTCATAGAGACTTCTTATCTATCCAAGGTTGGTCCTAAAATCCCATGGAGGCTTCTAGGCCATCCCCACCGTCCTCCAATCAATGAAATAACCCCATCAGTTGATAGCTTTTAAAGATAAGCTCATTTATAAAGAGGGTAATCCATATAATGCCCTTGGAGGGAAACACCTTCAAACCAAGGTGCAACCAGGTGCCCCATGGTTCAAAATCTCGAGAATGGTAATGTAATATCTAAGGATTAAAATTCAGGTGATAATTTGAAAAGAAAACCTCCTAATTGGGTAAATTACATAAAAGTCTAGAATGTACCTAAAATTGCATAACTTGCACAAACATCATCCAAATCGAACTAAATTTGAAAATTAGGCTCATTTTATGTTTTCAAATCACATGAAAAAGTTAGATTAAGGTTTAGAGCACTTAATTATGGTAATTAAGATTTGTCTGAGGTATTTGTGCATAAACCTTTCCATTAGTATAATTATTGAACAAATGTTCACCGAACCACTGTAAATTCCATAATTTAAGCATCAAGGCCAAAGAAGATGGAAATGATAGGAAAATATTGGAAAGGGCCAAAAAGAGAATATGTTGAAGTTTCGATATGTTACAACACTCCACCCCTTAAAGAGGATTTCGTCCTCAAAATCTAAAACAAAGTGAGAAGGGTGAGTATGCAACATCACACCACTAAACTCCTTGGTTGAATCCATTAAACTTCCACCAAAACTTTAACTAACTTAAACTCCTCGTTTTTCAATAGCTTAACTTGGGAGTTCAAAATCTTCTCAAGCAACTCCACATAGGTCAGGTTCTCATAGATTACCTAAAGGTTCCACTTTTACGATTTCTTTTTAAATTTTTTGGCTTATTAGAATTATATTCATTAGGACATCACATTATCATTATTATTCTTTTAATTGTGTCATGTCATATTTACTTTGTTTCCAAAAGAGTTATATTTCATTATTATGCACAAACTTAATATATTTCTTATTTATCTCATTAGGAATTTTAGCACAACTAGAGTTATACTAAATTATCTTAATATGCAATATTATATCTGACCATTATCTTTAATAATTTAGATTTAGACTCCATTATCAATTGTATCAGATTGTTTTGTATGAAATAGGACACTTTATTCAATTTGTTACAATTAATCCAAATAATGTCACATTAATTACTTATATCTGTAATAAACATTGTATTTTTTACATTAATTTCATCATTAATCATTTTATCATATTTATTCACTTCTTATTATTGATTATGCACATTTATGTGAATCCAATTACTTCTTATCCATATTGAAGTCATTATATGTATTTTAGTGATCAAGGTGGGATGTATTACATATTAATCATTTGATGCACATACCTAGTCATTAGGTGATTAATTAGGTGTGTATTAGAGAACAAGGTGATATGCAGTTCATATTGATGACCTGATTAATCTATGATTTTTGTGTATTAAAGTATGCTATCTGATTATGACACCTAGTGACACTAATGTATCATGAATGTCATTAAGGATGTATAGGTTAAGGTTAGATGATTACAACTTAGGGTTTAGATTAAAATGATCATTATTCTTCACCTATACCTTCTTAGGAAGCATTAAATCCAAGATTAGATTGCAATAATATTGCTTGTCATATCATTAGGGTTTATTGGTTTATGACATGGTCAACATCACTCTCATTCACTATTAGTATTAAAATGTGAGTTACTCTTATTATGTGCATTAGATATTCATTAGGGTTCAAACATATGAACTATTTATTAGATGATCGTTATATGTTCTTTTGGATACCAAGAAACATGTGGTTACAACTATAACTTGTTTGGTAAAAAATAAGGATTCAAGCACACTAACTTCCTAATTAGGGAGTTAGGGTTTCTAAAGTCAGAGTAGCTAGACTTTTGTATGTTACATGACTCTATACCCTTGGAAAGGATTTCATCCTCAAAATCTGACTACCCAAACATCATCAAACTAACTACTCTCCACCCCATAAAAGGTTTGACCTACTAAGCCAAACTAATCTAGAGGTAAAAGGGTGAGTCTAACTAGAACATATACTAGTTCCATCACTCTTCACTGCGCACTCTGATTGCTTACTAAACACCAAACTTCAAAGTCTAGGTCTTAGGGATAACTATCCAAGCATGTGGTTCTATGGGTCATAAGGGAACAATATTGGGTATCCATCCTCAAGCAAGTCATTACACCTGGGAGACTAGTTCAACATATTAGGGTCCCTAAAGATAAATCATATAGATGTCTAAGGCTACTATTGCCTAAAAGCATGCTATTTCAGACAATTCATATCAGCTCAGGTCAGGCCGATATCATATGGATTTGGGAGTCCTCATAAACCAAGCTAGTGGTGTAGAGGAAAATATTGCCAGCCCCAAACCGTGATCCTTCCTAGACACCTTTTCTTTCAACTTCATGTCCTAGTAGCTTCCTAAAGGACAAGATAAACAACCTCAAGTTACTATGGTTACTTATGCATCTTTTAGTTGTAAGTATTTTAGGGATCTATTCGTCATTATTCTAATGTGAAACTATAGGATCCTAAATCAACCCTTCATCATCTTTGATCAACTCTAGGCTAAACATGTCACTTAAAGGTAAGGCAAGGATTCTAACTAGGGAGACAAAATTGAAATAGTCAGATTCTGACTACCATGGGCTCTGATACCATGATGAATAGAGGCAACATCACCTCCTTACTAAAACTTAAAGGAATTACAAAGCATCCATCTTTTTAGAAAGACAAAAGATATTGAGGGATGCATGTATAATATTCTAAGTAAATAAGCATGCACCAGATACATTATAAAATGTCAATAGCAGCGGAAATAAAAGTACTAAGACTATTACATGGATTTTGTTGTTCATTACATGATTTTTCACAATAGAAAAAGATAAGAGAAAAGGATCTAGCTATAGCAACATAGACATCCTTTCAGATAGCTTGATATCTACTCCTAAGATGAGTTCCTTCAAACTTGTCCTTCTCCTTGCTCAGCACTAGCACCTGGGTGGTTGGGAAAGAACCCAACAAAAGGGGAAAGAAAACAAGGTATGTGTCACAAAACTAGTCTTGGATAACAAGATAAGTAAAGCAAATAAGAATAGCCTTGGGTTCATCATAAGATGAAGATAACAAGAGTATGAGCCTATATTCAAAAGAAACTTGCCATTAACAATTATATTAAAAAAGGATTTACATGTAAAATAATTATGTCTACCTTACTAAGTAGAGTTAAGGCACCTACCGGACCTCTAAACTATAGGTGATGGGAGAATAAAACATTCCCAGTCACCTACACAATTATATAGGGGAGAATAAAAAATTCCCCAGGGCGATTAAACACATGCCCTCTGTGGGTGGTTGTACATATGTACCACTACTTTAAATTAAATAGAACATAAATTGAAAACCTCTAGAGGGGGGGTGAATAGAGTTTTATATATATTTTAAAGTAATTTAAACTCAAACAACCAAAGTAAAGATTAAGAAGAGGAACACAGGTGTTTAGAGTGGTTCCACCTTAGCAAATACTAAGGAGTCAATCCACTACCCGGTTGCTTACCCAACCGGGATTTTGAAAGTACTAAATTTTATTACCTCTCAAGGATATTACATAAAATTTACAATACTTTCCAAACACCCTTTGGACAGCCTTCGCCTTGAAGTAGTCTTGCCAACCTCGAAGCAACCTTCCTTGAAGTAACTTCAAGCTCCCCCTTGAAGTAGCCTTCCTCCCGAAGTAGCTTCCCGTCAAGACAGCCTTCTGAAGTAGTCCAAAATACCTCCTCTTCACCACGAAGAGCTTCACCCTCTCCAATCCGCAGCCTCCTACCTGGAGTAGCAAGGAGAGTACAAGGAATACTAGGAACAAGAAAGAAATAAGAGAAAATACAACTTATCCTTGAAGCTCAAGGCTTGATTAGCCTAGATCAAGCGTTTGGATTTTCCTAGCCAAGATGATGGACTTGTGATTGCTTAGGGTTAGGAAAATCTAGCCTATAGGACGAGCTTGAGCTAAGAGGAAAGTGGCCAATTTATCACAATGCTCAATTCACAACAGATTGCACAAGAGGGCTCAAGTATTTTCTCAAGTATAGCAAGTGTATCAAGTGAGTCCTAGTGTCCTATGGCTTGTCCTATTTATAGAAATGGCCTAAGTATGCTTAAGGACGTTCTAGATAACTTCTAGGGGTTTCTAAGTGCTTAACTAGCCGTTAGGTACAAGTTTGTTGCTTTTGCAACGGCTAATTACTTTACTCTGCAGTTTCTGTCAGAGATCGTCTCGGTCGAGAAATTGTCGACCGAGACACCTACTCGGTCGAAGTTTTGTCGACCGACAGGCTCTCTGGATCAACGTCTATTTTCATCTGCCAACTAACTTGTCAGTTGTGTCTAACGGCTACTTTGGATCTTTCTCGGTCGAGGAGTTTGTCGACCGAGAATGTCTCGGTCGAGGAGTTGGTCGACCGAGATAGATCCTGTTTTAAGATTTCAAGTTAGGCATTAATTATGTGTGTGAGTGTGCATAGGTGATCCTATTGAATGGATGACTAAGGTGTTTAGCTAGGGAAAATCCAATGCTTGATTTACATGCGATTCTAAGTACTTGTACATTATATTTCTGTACAAGTTTTTACAATGATTACATTTGCATGAAAATATAAATACTTCTTGTTGAATTTCCCTTATAGGTTTGTCATCCTGCACACTCAAGTAGCTCGTCAGATAAATAAGAATGAAATGTTTGTCATAATCAAAACAAAGGGATTTTATAGATGTCCATTTAGCCAACAATCTCCCCCTTTTTGAAGATGACAAACATTTCCAAAATATAAATAAAGGAAATATAAAACATATAAATGTCATACCTTTAGATTGCCATTTGTAACTTTTCCTCTTGTTTATAAAATGTGTGCTTATTATTCCCAATGAATTATGGAACATGAAATCCAGTTCATTTGGGAATATAGCAACTTTTAATGTAAAGCCAAGAGTATATTTATGAAACTCATTGATTGAATTTGTCATAAATACTAAGTTATAGTTTTATATATCTCTCCCCCTTTGTCATTTCAAAAATATAACCATTTTAAGAAAAGCTCCCCCTTAATTAGATATCCCATCAAATCTAATAAGAAAATGTCCATTGAAAAGCCAAAATGATACAATTAAACAAGTATACGTGTTAAGAACCGCAGATATCAAAGAAAACATCTTCCAAAGGAGTAATAAGCAGTTGCTTCCTAATGCTGTTGAATTGATCTAAAGGAAGTGGTTTTGTAAAAATATCAGCCAATTGATTTTCCGTATCAACATGATGAAGGGAAACATGATTCTTTGATATGTGATCCCTTAAGAAGTGATGACGGATTTCAATGTGTTTTGCCCGGCTGTGTAAAATAGGATTATGTGCTAAGTTTATGGCGCTCGTGTTATCACAAAAGATAGGTGTAGATGAAAGTTTAAAACCATAATCGCTTAAAACCTGTTGCATATAAAGTACTTGAGCACAACAAGACCCGGCTGCCATATATTCAGCTTCAGTTGTAGATAGGGCAACCGTATTTTGTTTCTTACTAAACCAAGATACTAAGGCTCTTCCTAATAAGAAACATCCACCACTAGTACTTTTGCGATCAAGTCGACAACCAGCATAATCCGCATCAGTATATGCTTTAAAATCCAAGGATTGTCCTTTTGGATACCATAAACTGAAACAAGTAGTGCCAGCTAGATATCGAAGAATTCGTTTAACCGCAAGAAAATGAGATTGCATAGGTTGAGATTGAAATCGAGCACAAAGACCAACGGAAAACATGATGTCCGGTCGAGAAGCGGTTAAATATAGCAAACTACCAATCATAGCTCGATATAAGGAATCATCAATAGGTTCCCCATTTTCATCCTTATCAATTTTGATAGAAGTAGCCATAGGAGTAGTAGCATGTTTGCATTGATCCATCCCAAAGCGTTTTAAAAGTTCTTTAGTGTATTTTTCTTGGCTTATGAAAATTCCTGCAGGCATTTGCTTAATTTGAAAACCAAGAAAAAATGTTAATTCACCCATAAGGCTCATTTCAAATTCTTTTTGCATAATGTCACTGAATTGTGTGCATAATAAATCATTTGAAGCTCCAAAAATAATATCATCAACATATATTTGCACAACTAGGAAATCAGATGCATATGTTTTGAAGAATAAAGTGGAATCTGAATTTCCAATAGATAAACCATTATCAAAAAGATATGTCTTGAGCCGTTCATACCAATTCCTAGGTGCTTGCTTTAGACCATAAAGTGCCTTTTTAAGTTTATAAACATGGTCACCTTTTTCTGGTATTTCAAAGCCCGGTGGTTGAGCAACATAAACTTCTTCTTGTATGATGCCATTTAGAAATGCACTTTTGACATCCATTTGATATAGCTTAATGTTTTTATGGGCAGCAATAGCTAGTAACATCCTAATGGCTTCAAGTCTAGCTACGGGTGCATATGTTTCATCAAAATCTATTCCTTCTTGTTGATTATATCCTTGTGCTACTAATCGAGCTTTATTCCTTATGACTTCTCCTGCTTCATTGAGCTTATTCCTAAAAACCCATTTAGTTCCTATGATGGTTTTGTCTTGTGGTTTAGGAACTAAATCCCATACATCATTTTTAGTGAATTGATTTAATTCTTCTTGCATGGCTATTATCCAGTAATCATCCTTAAGAGCTTCGGATATCTTCTTAGGTTCAATGATAGAAACGAAAGCCATGTTTACAACATCTTTGAAGGAAGACCGAGTTTTGACTTTATCATTTGGATCTCCAATAATTTGTTCTTGGGGATGATCCTTGATAAGCCTAGGTGTAGGTTGTGTTTCAACTTGGGGTTCCGATATAGGAATTTTCTCACTATCATTGGAAATGGTTGTATTTTCGAATTGATTAGTGAGATCAATGATATCTAGATTTTCAGATTTTGATTCTTCATGAAAAGAAATATGAATGGATTCCTCAACTTTTCTAGATATAGTGTTATATACTCTAAAGGCTTTGCTAGAAGTGGAATATCCCAAGAAAAATGCTTTGTGTGATTTAGAATCAAACTTGTCTCTATCATCTTTGGTATTTAAAATGTAGCATGTGGAGCCAAAAGTATGAAAGTAGTCAACTCGAGGTTTCTTAGAGTGTAGTATTTCATATGGAGTTTTCTTCAAATGAGAGTGAATAGTTACTCTATTAAGCACATAACAAGCAGTGTTTACGGCTTCAGCCCAAAAGGTTTTAGGTGTGTTGTGTTCAAGCATCATGGTCCTAGCCATTTCCTGTAGGGATCGATTTTTCCGTTCTACTATACCATTTTGTTGTGGGGTACGTGGAGCAGAAAAATTATGAGTATACCCTTGAGATGTACAAAAGGTCTCAAATGTATGATTTTCAAATTCGCCACCATGATCACTTCTAATGGTACATATTTTATGTTGTAAAAGATTTTCAATCTTAGAACAAAATTGCATAAAGACATGAATAGTATCATCTTTAGTTGCAATAAAATGTACCCATGTAAATCTACTATAATCATCAACAATAACAAAACAATATCTTTTACCACCAATAGATTGTGTCCTCATTGGTCCAAATAAGTCCATATGAATTAATTCTAAGGATCTACTGGTGCTGAGTACATGTTTTGATTTAAAAGATGTTTTGGTTTGCTTTCCCATTGTGCAAGGTTCACAGTTTTCAGCTTGATCAAAAGACAGAGCAGGTAATCCACGAACAAGATTATATTTCACTAACTTTTTAATAGTGTGTGAACTAGCATGTCCTAGCTTTTTATGCCATAGCTGTAAGGTATTTTCATTTGCAAGCAAGCATTTGCCGATTACTGATTTCATAGAGTTTGGTTTAAGGATATAAAGATTTCCAACTCTATTTCCTTCATAAATGACATTTGTAGTGTTTTCTATCAACAACTTGCAGCAGGTTTTGTTAAATAACACATCATAACCACTATCACATAGTTGACTTACGCTAATTAAATTGTGATGCAATCCATCAACAAGTAGAACATTTTTGATTTCAAGATTTGTTCCAACATTACCTATTCCAACGATCTTGCCCTTACCATTATCTCCAAAGGTGACCGTTCCACTTTTCTTTTCTTCAAAAGTTTGAAATGCGTCCTTGTTTCCGGTCATATGTTTGGAGCAGCCACTGTCAACTACCCATTCCTGCATTAGAATGTAGATTTTGGCACCCATGTGATGGTCCGATAAGGTTAGAAACTTTTAATTTGCTTATGTGTATAAAAGTTCTGATACAGAAAACCAGTTGGTCGACAATTGTTCGACCGATATCATTCTCGGTAGACAATTTGTCGATCGAGCACGTTACTGTATTACAATCAAAAACACAGAAAATTTCTCGGTTGACCAATTTTCGACCGAAATAAGTACTGGAAGATTTTCGATTTGTTAAAGACATCCAGTCGGTCGACAATACTTCGACCGACCCAGAGCTCGGTCGACAGTACTTCGACCGAAGAAGTTTCTGTTTTAGTACAGCAATGTAGAAAAATTAATACCAATAAGCATAGCATCGTTTGTTGAGATAGAACAATATAAATAGCAAAAATTAAGTATTTTGTCATATCTCAACTACATTCCATTCTTCTAAGTTTGGGGTCTTGGAGTCCAAACTAAGTTGGACTTCTTAGTCTTGTAGGGGCATGAAAAACAGTAATGTCCAAGACGTAAACAGAAATGACAAGTAATAGAATCAACTTCATTTCTCTTTCTAGCCATTGTGTTTTTGGGTACAAACATAGTTTGGGTCTTTTTGGGTTGATTTTTCTTTGGAACATATCCCAAACCTTTTCTTCCATTGAAGGTAGTACCACTTCTCAATATGTTATCAAGAATATCTTTTCTTCTTAACTCATAAAGTTCTCTTTGCAACTGAGCAATGTCATTCATCTTCTTATGTATATCTTTTCTTGCCTGGTCTAAATCAGAAAACAATGAATCCTTTTCTTTTACAATATTGTCATAGTCCGAATGATTGCACAAGATAGGTTGAGTTTGAAAAGCTTGTAGTTTGGCTAACAAATCAGTCTTTTCTTTTGATAGAAGATTAAGATTGGTTTCCAAAGTAAGTAGCTTTCTAGTGCAATCATCTAAAGATGTTTTTAAAGATACATTTTCAAGATCAATGTTATTCTTTTCAGAAGAAAGTTCATCTATTTTGGCAATGAGCTCATTATTTGATTTCATAGTCTTCTTTAGTTTCTTCTTGGCATCAACATACTTATCATGAGTTTCTTGTAAGCTAGCAACTAATTCTTCTTTAGGAAGATCAATAAGGCTTACCTCTTGAGAGTCTTCATTGTCTTCTCTTGCCATTAGACATTCCACATTTTCATATCCACTTTCACTTTCACTCGTTTCATCCCATGCCGCTTTATAAGCTTTTTCTTTCTTCTTATGTGAGCTTTTCTTTCCCTTCTTAGCTTTGGGACATTCATTTTTGAAATGTCCTTTCTTTCCACATTCGAAGCACCTGGGAGTGGAAGAAGAACTAGAAATTTTATTAGATTTAAACCTTCTGTATTTCTTATCGTTGACTATCAATGCTTCTTCTCCTTCTTCTTCACTGGATTCCTCACTCTCTTGTGGGAGAGCTTTTGATGCTTTGAGAGCCACGTCTTTCTTTGGCCCACGTTGATGCTCATGTTCTCTTCTCTCTTCCTCTTCTAGGTCTGCCTCATGAGCTTCTAAGTTTCCGATGAGCTGCTCCATTTTGAGGCGAGTGAGGTCGTTTGCTTCTGCAATAGCTGTCACCTTTGGTTTGTACTTTGGAGGAAGAGATCGAAGTATTTTTGATACCTGATCCTCCTCAAGAACAGGTTTCCCTAAAGCACTCAAACCATTAACAATAGTAGAAAATTTTGAATACATTTCACTAATAGATTCGTTTGGATCCATACGAAAATGTTCAAACTTGGTTTTAAGCAAACTAACTTTAGAGTTTTTAACTTGAACGGTACCCTCATATGTTATAGATAATCTATGCCAAATCTCATATGCGGTATCACAGTTTGATACTCTATTAAATTCACCTACTGAAATGGAACAATATAAAATGCTTACTGCCTTTGCATTCATTTGGGCCATTTTTACCGTATTAGCATCCCATACTGCGAAATCGTCTTGTGGGAGTGTGTATGGTGTAGATACCATTCTCCAAAGATCCCAGTTGATTCCTTGGAAGTAGAATTGCATCCTTCTCTTCCAGTATTGATAGTTTGTCCCGTCGAATGCCGGAGGTCTAGCAACGAGCGTTCCTTCAATGTTGAGGTGGTTGAGCACTCCATCACCCATTTCTTCAAGACCGTGTTAAGGTTCCTTGAAGCCCTGCTCTGATACCAATTGAAAA
Organism: Alisma plantago-aquatica; assembly: GCA_963693085.1. Lineage (NCBI taxonomy): Eukaryota > Viridiplantae > Streptophyta > Magnoliopsida > Alismatales > Alismataceae > Alisma > Alisma plantago-aquatica. The sequence goes on from OY856411.1 coordinate 1,304,489,913, forward strand.
CCTCTAGAGGGGGGGTGAATAGAGTTTTATATAGATTTTAAAGTAATTTAAACTCAAACAACCAAAGTAAAGATTAAGAAGAGGAACACAGGTGTTTAGAGTGGTTCCACCTTAGCAAATACTAAGGAGTCAATCCACTACCCGGTTGCTTACCCAACCGGGATTTTGAAAGTACTAAATTTTATTACCTCTCAAGGATATTACATAAAATTTACAATACTTTCCAAACACCCTTTGGACAGCCTTCGCCTTGAAGTAGTCTTGCCAACCTCGAAGCAGCCTTCCTTGAAGTAACTTCAAGCTCCCCCTTGAAGTAGCCTTCCTCCCGAAGTAGCTTCCCGTCAAGACAGCCTTCTGAAGTAGTCCAAAATTCCTCCTCTTCACCACGAAGAGCTTCACCCTCTCCAATCCGCAGCCTCCTACCTGGAGTAGCAAGGAGAGTACAAGGAATACTAGGAACAAGAAAGAAATAAGAGAAAATACAACTTATCCTTGAAGCTCAAGGCTTGATTAGCCTAGATCAAGCATTTGGATTTTCCTAGCCAAGATGATGGACTTGTGATTGCTTAGGGTTAGGAAAATCTAGCCTATAGGATGAGCTTGAGCTAAGAGGAAAGTGGCCAATTTATCACAATGCTCAATTCACAACAGATTGCACAAGAGGGCCCAAGTATTTTCTCAAGTATAGCAAGTGTATCAAGTGAGTCCTAGTGTCCTATGGCTTGTCCTATTTATAGAAATGGCCTAAGTATGCTTAAGGACGTTCTAGATAACTTCTAGGGGTTTCTAAGTGCTTAACTAGCCGTTAGGTACAAGTTTGTTGCTTTTGCAACAACTAATTACTTTACTCTGCAGTTTCTGTCAGAGATCGTCTCGGTCGAGAAATTGTCGACCGAGACACCTACTCGGTCGAAGTTTTGTCGACCGACAGGCTCTCTGGATCAACGTCTATTTTCATCTGCCAACTAACTTGTCAGTTGTGTCTAACGACTACTTTGGATCTTTCTCGGTCGAGGAGTTTGTCGACCGAGAATGTCTCGGTCGAGGAGTTGGTCGACCGAGATAGATCCTGTTTTAAGATTTCAAGTTAGGCATTAATTATGTGTGTGAGTGTGCATAGGTGATCCTATTGAATGGATGACTAAGGTGTTTAGCTAGGGAAAATCCAATGCTTGATTTACATGCGATTCTAAGTACTTGTACATTATATTTCTGTACAAGTTTTTACAATGATTACATTTGCATGAAAATATAAATACTTCTTGTTGAATTTCCCTTATAGGTTTGTCATCCTGCACACTCAAGTAGCTCGTCAGATAAATAAGAATGAAATGTTTGTCATAATCAAAACAAAGGGATTTTATAGATGTCCATTTAGCCAACATAAATCTACATGCAAGAAAAGTAGTCATGACAAGAGCAGTCATAATATTAAATAATCATGGCAGTGGGGTATAAGACCCAAAGATGAATAAATTATAATCTGATTTGAGGCATGAACAACATTAGGATTCAAGAATAGAAGATTTAGGGTTCATTTAAGCCTCATTAGGGAAATATAGGATTTGGTTGTAGTTATCCCAACATAGGATGTAAGGAATGCACATACCTCTCTTATTAATATCAATTACTAACTTTCACCACTTTAATTGATTCCAAGTTCCACTTTGCTTATTTTCAATGTATTAACATGTATTAGAATACATAGTGCACATAAATGTATATAAACCCTAATTTTAGAACTTTTTGGCAAAATTCGGATTTTAGCTTTTGAAAATATCACCAATGAACTTATTAGGTTCTCTTGATCAAGAAAACATATTTTTATGTTAATTTTGGAGTTATGAGGATTAATATGTACCTTTTATGGTTTTTGTGCATTAAATTCATTTTACAAAAATCACCCTTCGTCAAACCACGAAATCAAACCTTGAAAATATTTTTATTAGATAGATATTAATTTTATAATTCCAAAACATATTTATTTGTCAAATTTGGATAAGCGGATTGGAAGATATGAATTTTTCAATACTGGCCTATAGGAAATTGCCACATCATCAAACCGATTGAGATAATTGAAGAGAGAGAGGGAGAGGGATAAAACACCATTTGACCCAATATCAGGTTTGGAGTTACATATCTAACCAAACTAGATCATCTAGAGAAAGTAAAATGTCAAGAAACTAAAACCCTAGAAGATCATGGTAAAAAGAGATGGAAATCATCGATTTTAAACATAGAAGCATGAGTTTTAAGCATGTAGTAAGCAATATATGAGAAGGGGGTTAACAAAAATTTCCTCTAGGAAGGTAAGAAGGTCAAAACATCAAGGATCCTGGGATTAGAAGGTCTGGTTGCTCCAATACAAGCTCCTTTCTTGAGCAAAGATCACCTTCTCCACTTTAGAGGTGCAAACCCTAGCACAAGAGCATGGGGATGAGATATTTTGGGGTTCTAGGTGGAGTTTCACCATGGAAGACCAGGGTTCTGTCCTATAAGAAGGTGGGAGGAAGACTAATAGGATGAAAATAGTGAAGGAAAGGAGGATACTTACTAGTTTTGGTCAAAATCACCAATGAGGAGCTTAAGAAATCTTAAATAGAGAAATTTGGAACCCTGGGAGCCTTCTTCACCAAGGTAGGCACCCTCTTTTACCTTGGGATAGAAACTTCATGGCCAAACATATAAGGGATGATGCTCTAAGTTAGGGGAAAGAGAAGGAGAGGATTGCTGCTTGGATTGGGAGGTGGGAAGAGGTAGGCATGGCTTTATAAAGAAGGGGGCAAGCATGAGGTGTCTATGGGACTTTTCATGTGTCCTTAGGCTAAGGCTTCATGGGCATGAAAGAGGACAAATCATAGAGACTTCTTGTCTATCCAAGGTCAGTCCTGAAATCCCGTGGAGGCTTCTTGGCCATCCCCACCATCCTCCAATTAAAGAAATAACCCCATTGGTTGATATCTTTTAAAGATAAGCTCATTTATAAAGAGGGTAATCCCTATAATGTCCTTGGAGGGAAACACCTTCAAACCAAGGTGCAACCAGGTGCCCCATGGTTCAAAATCTCGAGAATGGTAAGGGAACATCTAAGGATTAAAATTCAGGTGATAATTTGCAAAGTAAACCTCCCAATTGGGTAAATTGCATAAAAGTCTACAATGTACCTAAAATTGCATAACTTGCACAAACAACATCCAAATCGAACCAAGTTTCTCATTTTATGTTTTCAAATCACATCAAAAAGTTAGATTAAGGTTTAGAGTACTTAATTATAGTAATTAAGCTTTCACTAAGGTATTTGTGCACAAACCCTTCCATTAGCATAATTATTGAACAAATGTTCACCAAACCACTATGAATTCCACAATTTAAGCATCAAGGCCAAAAATGATAGAAATGATAGGAAAATATTGGGAAAGGGCCAAAAAAATAATATGCCAAAGTTTCGGTATGTTACATAAGAACTCCTCATCATGCTTCTAGAGCCAAAGAGAAGGAGTTGTCCCTTCAATGTAAACGTGGCAACACAGACTTGTTCTCCATTATGGTCTCTCCCTTATATGGGTAAGACTTGCTCGGGCTCTCATGTTACAACAAATATGACTTAATAATGTTTTTTAGTGCTAGTTGTGTCTTCCAAAAGCCTTGACTGCCCTTCCATTTATAGGAGGGAAATGGTTAGGGTATCCATATCAAATGGGAGTCGAATAGACTGATTTTTCATGAATTTCTAGCTATTGTGAATCACAAATTAGTTGGCTCACATTTGCATTCCGTTCACATGTGAATCGATCGAATAAACACTTGAATAGGTCAGTTCACTATATTTCCTATTTGCAAACATATTAGCTTTCAATGTGACAATTAGTGCACAACATGACATCAACATCAATCCTTGATCCAATCTTACTGATCGCTCAGCTGCTCGATTCACATTCTAAACCAATCGATTCACATTCCAAACCGATTGGTTCACATCCTAAACTGGTCAATATACATTCCAATTAAGCCAATGTGCAAATACTTGAGTTAGTTGATGCAACACTTGAATCAGTCAACTCACATTCTCTATCAGTCAATTTTCAGGCAATGTTGTTTAAATTGAATACCTAAACACTTTAGTAGTCAATTTAAACCATATTCATGTGAACTCCTATTCTAGGTGCATCCTATGCATGTGACCCTATAGGTCCCAATTTACACTGGAAGTGAATGTCCATAAGCAATTTATGACATCACAAGCAATGAGTGGTATCTACCAACACATCATTGCTACCCAAGAAATTGGAAAGTTGGAGAACAACTCCAACCCTACAATGTGTGATTAGTGTTATTATGATCATATAGTTCCTTTGTTTCTGATATCCAGATTGAACTCGAGGCACGGTATCATCATCCTCCTAATGTTCGATTCATGCTCCTTGAACTAGAGAAGACTATATGACATGCACGTGAGCTCACTTTTTACATAATGAGTCACACGCTTATGGCCTTACATTTCCCAGTCTCACTTATCGAGTATCCAAGATATCAATCTCATGTAGGATGGACAAATCCCATCTACATCACTCACAATCAATCCCCATGTATTACAATGTACTCGATCATCTCCTTTATGGAAACCCTTATTCAAGGTCATGTTGGCTGGTGTTAAAATACATCGAGCGACGTGTGTTGGGTGTAGTGACTTCAAGTCTAAGAACCACAATCACCACTATCACTATGAGAATTGATATTGACTACCATTCTATGGTCTCCATGTATAACTCTCAGGGTGGGTCTGTCTAATGTATCTATGTGTTTGAGTTGATATCCCATATCTTGACTAATGACACTCTAGTCTTATGTATTAAAGTTTTCTATTTTTCTTCCACAATAATATGCGACTAGGAGCATAACAAGAAGGCATGTATTCTTATCATGCATATGACCTCATTATTTAGGTCTTAAACTTGAAGACATATGCCATTGAGTAACATCAATCTTTAGATATCTACTATATCAATGTCATTCTAATAATTGTGCAAACATAATAGATAAAATTTCCTTTATAATAATAAAATTAAGTATGTGATGCCCCATTAAAATAATCCTCTGATTGGCTCTCTGGGCATACATACCAACATTATCATGGTAGCCAAAATTGAAGAAAGATCTAAGCTAAAGTCCATCACCTAGAGCTTGAAGATGCTAGCCTTGAAACAAGACTGACTGGAAACCTTGTTTTATGCTTATGAAAGAAGTCGACAACCCCATAAACATCCATGTCAACAATAAGAAGTGAAAGTTGCAAATTTGTTTTGTGGTATTTGCCATGATCATGACTATACTACACAACAATGCCAACTTCTCTACAACATTCCCATGTAGCCTGAAGCTGGGTAGCAGATGGAGGACCTCAACTCCATCCATAATATTTTGGGCAAAGATTACTATAATCCAAATTAAATAAGGAATCATTCTAGTTTTCAATATGGCAACCCTACTAGAGAAAACAATGTGGCACTACGACAATCTCCTCAAATGAGCTATCAGGTTTGCCACCCTCAAGTTTTCAATAAAAAAATAAAATAAAATACAAAAACCAAAGGAATCATCGGGGTAATTTCCAAAATGGGGCTCAATAATTCCAAAGCCTCAATCAAGCACCCTAGACCCAGTGTCCTCTAGTAGAAAAATTATCCGAACTGAAACAGATAATCCTATCCCAGATGGTGTCTTTAAAGGAAACATACTTCTAGTTTCCCCAACTCATTGTCAACCAATGTCATCCCACAAGGTCCTTTGTAAGAAACCAGATAATAATCCCAAGCAACTGAAAGTCATCTCCACATGTTCTAGGAACGTGTATGCTCCTCCCCTCCTCTACCTAAGAAGACTCAATGTCACACCCTGCCTATTCACAGAATAAAGCTGCTTCCTTTTTAGTAGTGAAACATCACATAAAAAGAGAACTTGTTAGGAGTCACCACCACATTTTGTGTGAAAAATGAGGCCATGGAAAATTCTGCCCTATCTAGATAACAAAACTAGAAATAAAAGTGAAACCAGAGATTGGGTACGACAATTTAGTTACACGTACGGAAAGATTAGCATCCCACCTTGCCCAATAAATTGGTATCGAATGTAGTAATGTGACAAAAGATTGAGCGATTCAAGTTTTTTTATTAAAGAAATAACATAAGATAAAAAGAATTTTTTTGTAGTCAGTGGACTTTTAAGGCTAGAGATGCGTGTGTCTTTCCCTTTATTGCCCCGAAATCCCTAATTTTTATGTATGTTGTGGTCATAGTCACCTTAGGATCTCCCACAACATGTATCCATCATTGGTTACTAGAAACGATGCATAGAATGTTAGAGGATGAGTAGAAAATATGTGTTTGTAGAAACTAGATATGAGTTTCATGAAATAAAAAAGAATGAAAACTATAAAAGAAGTAAGAAAATTATAGAAAATGAAATATCTGATGTAGTAGTAGATCAGGTCAAGTGCAATAGTTATGGATTAGATAGAAATAGATAGTAGATTTAGTAGTTAGACACAACAAATAGAGTAATTTACCATTAAACAAATCTAGCAGAGCAGGTGGTGTCAAAGGAAGAATCCTATGATCACATGCAATATGAAAATACAAAGAGAGGTAGTCATTTTTTTTGGATTTAGGGGAAACAAGAAGACCCTGAAAAACATTTTGTATGAGGGTCTATTAATAGTACAAATTAGGGTTTAGGATTATGGGAAAAACATTTGGGAAGAGGCGGTGGATCGTGTTGATGCACCACACATCGAACAAGGATGAAGGTGATTTGCCATGTGGCGTTGGAGGGTGATTTTGATCCACCCAATGTCCCTAGTAAAAAAGGAAGTTTCTCACTTTCCCAGTAATTTTAAGAATATTCTGGCAAAAATCAAACAATGGTTGAACAAAAAGATAAGTCAGGGCTATCCTTTAGTTTTGATGAAAAAAATAGTTTGAAAGGGAATATTTACTTCATGAAAATAAATTGTACAAACATAGCCTATTTAAGGCAAAATTAAAGAACAATTGTACTTTCAGTTTGAATGAAGTTCCTCTGCAGAAGAGCCCAAACTGGATGAAAGTTGACAAAAAAGGTATTTTAAATAGGTGAAAAAGGTGGAAATTGGGTAGGAAGTGGAACAAATTCCATCATTAGCCAGAGTATTTGTCATTAGTCGTGAATTTCGGTAGAGCGAACAAAAATGGGGTGTTAAAAATTTTCCCTCTCAAGGCAATGTTCGAGATAAAAGTGAGAACAATAGGCCAAGTCTGACCCCTATTTTTGGTCATGGATGGCCAAAAAGACTGGTCTTGTCAAGGTTGTTCTGATAAACCTAGTAGGGGGTGGAAATTGGGTGCAATTTATCTTCCTTCTAAAGGTAAACTAGTGAGGATAAGATTGGGAATAATGAATTCTCCAAAGCAAAGGAAACCTATGAATTTAGCAGTTTCCTATATCTGAACAATCATTTAATCCCCTAAAGTACTAATGAGCATCTCCCATCATAGCTCAGTTCTTAAACAAGTGCATTTCTGATTCTACCACTAACTCATGCCTTAGTGAGAAAAAGGTTGATGTAAAAAGAAAAATGTAGGTTGCAGTTTGTTAGTGAGACATTGACATTATGAATCAGTCATCATTGAAAAATAGTAGCAATTTATTGACCTGAAAAATAGATATTGGAGAAAACAGTAGTCATCCCCTTTCCTATCCATCTTTTGTTTTGTTTCTTTTTTTTAGAGTAGGCTAATTTTTGAGTTAGGACTAGAACTCTTAAGTTGCACAATATGGGGATTTTGCCTATCAAGATAGGGCTTGGGTTGTCAAGATTTGGTGATTTTGATTTTTAGACAAGATTTTAAATTTAAGGTGTCCTTAGTAGCCTGTGACTGTATATATTAGGTGTCTTTGTGATTTGGATTTTTGAGATTGAACTAAGATTTGTGCCATAACTCAAGGTCATGATCTGAAAGAGTCACAAGATGAGTGTGTAGAATCAAAGTTGGTAATCCTGGTTGTGATCCAGGATCTTCAAAAGGTTTTGCACTAGGAGGCAATCTGGATTTCGGCCATATTCATGATTAGAGACCCTAGATGGGGAGATAAAAGAAAGTCTGGAAATGTGATCAAGATAAATCTCATGATCTAGTTTTAGGACTTGGTCCAGTACCCAAACAAGTTGGAAAATAGAACATCATGTTGGTCCAGTTTAAGGGTCATGATCCAGGACGAAGAAGATTTGGCAAAAGAAATTCTTGATGTGGTTCATGTTAAGATTGTGAGCTGAGAGATTGTATGTTGAGAATGTGTTTGGATTAGTTTTGGGTCAGATTTTAAGACCACGAAAGATTTTAAAATGAAAAAGATGGTCAAATTATTTTAGGGACATAGTCCAAGACCCTCAAAGATTTGGACACTAAAATGTGATTGGAATAGTTTAGGGTCACAATCTAGGACCCTGAAAGATTTGGAAATGAAAAAGTGGTTGGATTAATTTAGGGTCACAGTCCAGGACCATGAAATATTTGGAAATGTAAATTTGGTTGGATTAGTTTAGGGTCATAGTGTATAACCCTAAAAGATTGTAGGTGAATTAGGCGAATATTTTAAGAAAAATACATATATTTTTTTATTTTTGGAGTCAACATTTGACTTTTGTTTTATTTTTATTTTTTGGCCTTTTTTGTTAATTATTTAGGGTTGTGAATTTTTTTTTGAAAATCATGGAACCTATTTGCATATTTTATATTAATTTTATAATTAAAAGAGGAAGAATGGGAGGAGAGTAGAGAAACCTTTCCAACTCTTCTTCACTCACGTAAACAATGACAAGAACGACTAGCTCATCGCATCTTAAAGTGGTAGAGGTAGTGAGAGGAGAGAGGAGGAGGTTGGTAGATTGCAATGATCTGCCAACTCTAAGCCGACATATCATGGACATCTACAAGGGTTAGGTTGAAGTTTATATGAGAGGTGCTACAATGGCAGGATTCCTCTGGTGGTTTTTTCTGGAAGCGTTTCAGTAAAGTTTTTGGATACATCCATCTTAGGGAAGGTATAGCTTTTGATCTTGGACTTTAATTTGGTGATTTGGCCCTCGATGGATGTTTTGGCTTACTGACATTATTCATAGTCTAGAGGTTGCATATGCCCTAGATGCGTGATCTATTTTGCAATTTGATTAATATAATTGTTTTATCATTTTCCGACTGTCCTTTGTCTGGTCGAGCTGATTTCAGGTGTGGTGGAAAGCTTTTGACATTGCCTTCATTGTTGTCTAGATGGAGACTTGTGATTGGCATGGGGCATACCCTCTTATTGAAAAACAAGATGGTGACAATGATGCGGGGGCAAAGCGTATATGTGGTATGTATCTCCAGTCTAGATTGCATTAGTATCTTCCCTTTGAATATTCTCATTGAAATCTTCATTGAACATGTGTAATGGAGGTGCGAGCAAGATCGAGGGAAACTTCTCCCTATTAAATGGTTTGTCCATCATCTAAGCATATTGTGGATGAATCTGCATCATTGAGGTTTTCAAGCGGGTGATGGGGTATAACATGCAAATATTTCTCCGTGTTATATTCTTTTTGCTTCACCGATCTCGAATCAAGATTTTTGCCACATAGAGATGATTTTGACTTTGTTTCCCACTTTAATCCTTTAAGGCATCATATTTTTGAACATATACTAAAGAGCTTGTTGGAATCAACTAAGTTATTTATATGAGAGTCTAGTGATTGAGGCGATGGATTTGTTGAAGATGACCGACTTTATTAGCATTAGTCAATGTGGGGTCATAGATAGATGCTATCCCCTTCCCATGATTTAGCACTTTTGTCTGGAGACCAATACTTTTCATTTTTCTTTTGGCGAGTTGGCCATTACCCCGAGTGAGCTTGTCAAAATTACTACATTAGGGTTTGATGGGACTTCCATGGGTTTGCTACCTGACCGACTTGTGTGGGACCTTCACCACTTGGTTGGGATTCTAGGATTGAATCTTGAAGGGATTGGGATGGCCTCGAAGTATGAAGTCAGATTTACATGGCTGAGGTTCACCTTCTTTTGTGAGGGCTAGTAGCATCATGCCAATGATCCATTATATGAGACCTTGTTGGTCCATGTCTTCCTATTTATCTTCATCACTAGTTGCTTGTTTAAAAACTACTCTAGGAGTAGAGGAGATATCTGTTGGTTCTCTTTTTTTTTCTAGATCTAGACACCGTCTCTTTCTTTGAATGGGGTGGTGATGTGTATTCCCATCTTCTAACACATTTGTGGAGATGTCTTATGGGCCACTTCAAAGGAGGGAAGGTCCAAGCTATGAAAAGTTGTAGAGGATTTATAGTTTGATTGTAGTAAGCTTCTACCTATCTTTGTTTTGCATTTTATGCTTTAAAATTATTACATTAGATGATTTTCTATGCCACATCTTGTTTTGTAGATGTGGGGTTATGAGTACTTCCAGATGCATAGACCTATCACTTTGAGTGGTCTGGAACGCTATCTAGATGCCTCCCTCCCTACTTGTCATCATTGGTTTGGTAGTACTAGTAGGGTGATATGTTGGGTTTTAGGGGAGGCAGAGAAGGCAGCGGAAACAAAACAATTTCTCCCCCAAACCTGAAACAAGGAAACACGTCAACATCTATACAATAGGAAAGGGTGGTTTGTGGAATCATACCTTGTCCTGAGGCTTGCTTAGCGACAATACCTCGCGGCTTGCACGGTCTTCACCTCCGGTCTTGGATGGTGTCTATGCAGCTCCTGGTCGCACCGGGACTGACGACTCCTAGTCTCACTGAGACTGTCGGGATTGATAGTTGTCCTCCGAGCGACACAAATCTCCTGCCTCTGAAGTAGTCCACACGGACCACCTGGAACTCCAATCTCCTTGTTCCACAAGGAATTGGAAGGAGTCTCACCCTCCTTTCAGCGTACTAGTCACCAACACACTCTCCTGCTGCCAGTTGCAACTGTAGTTGTCTTTCCCTTGATGTGCCTCCCTTTTCAGGTAGCACTTGCTCAGGCTCTCTCAGTTACTAAAACCAGAGAGAATGACAACTTTGCAGAGCAACTGGTTGCACTGAGTTGTTCTATGAGAAGCCCCCAATACTCCTATATATAGGAGGGTCATGGGACAGGGTTCTCCATCCCGGGCAATGCGGGATAAAAAGCAGGAGTAGAAGGGTTCGAGATTTTCCACAAAACAACCAACTCGCAACCTGAACCGATCGTTTCACAACTGAAACGGTCAGTTGGGGACCTGAACCAGTCGGTTGACATCTCAACCGATCGGTTGGGACCCATGAGCCGGTCGGTTCATTTCTAAATCGGTCGGTTCGTGGTCCTGAACAGTTCCCAAATGACTTTCCTTCTTTTGTTTCTAATTGGTATCAAATACCAATCCTATTTCCCAATCAAATTGGGCAAGTGAAATGAAAGGAAAATTCTCACCAATCCTACTTTCCCAACTTGCTTAGTTGCACCAGTTGAATCGATTGTTTCAACACTTGAAGCAATCGTTTCACCCTGATCATGAGACGATCGACTCAACACTTGAGCCGACCGGTTCACCAAGCTCAGCCGATCGGTTCATCACATGAGCCGATCGGTTGGGATTCCAGATTGTGCAGAATCAGTCAATTGTGATTTCAATCAATCCGATACTCTAATCAATTTGTCCAACACCTTGAACACTATGATTTTGAGCTATAAATCAATTGAGTGTTTAATTGAACTACTAAACTCCTTTAGTAATCAATCGAAACATAGTTTGTGGACAAAACTCCTCTTTCAAGTTAAATCCTATGTGTGTGACCCTGCAGGTCCATTTCATGTTGGCAGTGAAAGTCCATAACACTTATGACTTCACAAGCAAAGAGCGGTGCCTAGTCACACATCAGTGCTACCCAAGTGAAAGTAGAAAGTTGGAGAACAACTTTCAATCCTACAATCTGTGAATGGTGTTACAGCGAATGTATAATTCCTTTATCACTGATATCCCGAATGAACTTGAGGCATGGAACAGTCATCCTATCAATGTTCATTCACTTTCTTGATCTCGTAGTAGATTGGAAGAGATATGTATGACATCAATATCACATACTGATTCACACATGCGTGCGGATGCCTATTTCAATCCTACTCATCAAGTGGCCATGGATATCAAACTCCCTCAGGAGGGACAAATCCCATATCTATCACTCACCCCTCAAAAGCCCCATGTGTCAAAGCCACCCAATCATCACCTTCATAACAACCCATGTTTCAGGAATGTGTTTGATGATGTCAAAGTGTGCCCAACGACATGTGTTGAGTGTAGTGATTTTAGGTCAAAGAATCACACTCACCACCATCACTGTGAGTACTGACTGTGACTACCTTGTCATGGTTTCATGTGTCAAACTCACGGTGGGTCTGTCCGATACACTTGTTCTCTAACAAGTACCTATGTGTTTGGTTTGATATCTCTATATCATGACTAATGAGATTCTGTCATCAACCAACACCACAATCTAGCCTTGTGTGTAATTACTGTCTATCTACCTTCCACAATGACATCCGACTAGGGACATAACCAGAATGTACAAACTCTTAGCATCCGTATGATCTCATCGTTCAGGTCCTGAACCTGAAGGCATACGTCCTTGAGTATTGTCATTCTCTAGACATTCAATCTGTTCTATCACTATCTCATATGACTGAACCAGAAAAAATTGGAAGCTTGCCTTTGATGTTTATCAAATCAATCTTAATGTATCCCACCAATCATCCCATGATTGGCTCTCAGGGCATACATACCAATAGACTCCCACTTGCACTATGAGCCAATCACCCTTGAATCATATTTAGAGTGATCTTCAAACATGTCCCACATGTTACTGTGCTCTTAAGCCCACATAGTGAGTAATGGCAACACCTTTCCAAAGTCAGTATAAATTGCATGTCTCACATCTATTCGCTGTACGTCACACATATGAGATGGAGTTTCCGTAATATGAGATCTAGTATTCCTTTGCTAACCTTTATCCACATTGCATGATCAAGGATTCCATACTTGTCATCAATGAGCGGAATATCTATAAGTTCATCTCATTAACTTCCAGATCCATATAGTATCCACTGTTGTTCTCTAATGCATAGATACTCAGCATTCCCTTTTAAATGGTTTTATTGGAACACTTCCAATTAACAACAAACTTTCACTTTTATATATCCTATATATATTTTGCGATTAATTTTCTATCCTTTTAGAAGTTCGCATCAATGTAACTCTTTACATTGAACTCTTCCTTATCTCCATAGAACTAGTACTTCTCAAGTACTTATCAAGTTCTCATGGTATTCTAGTAACCCTTACTGGAAGTAGACAAACATCCACTCGTCATGTCCCACATATGAGTTATCGGGATGAGCACATCATATTGCCATGTCCCACATACAAGATGATGAATGTATTTTGTTCTTTCCATGTTGATACATGCAAGATAATGGGATGATTACATACATGATATATCCATATCTATTCTTAGTGTTCCCATTCTTCATAAGAATTGGACACTTGGCCTTGGGATACTAATTCCATGTAACATGGACAAGTTTTCTCCCACTGAATCTGTGCATACTGAACCCTTCAGTACATATTGCCAATGTATGCATTCTCTTTTTAGGTCAAGAGGTTTTTGAGAACTATCTCTATAGGTCTCTACTCCTATCACATAGGAAACATCTCTATCTTCCTTAAAGATATTTTCCACTTTAGGATTTCCATTCTAGAACATTTCCATTTCACATCAACATGTGGAATGTGAACACGCTCCCACTAAATCACAACTCCCTTCTTTATCTTTGACATATCAGTCAAACCCTTTGACTATATCATCAAAGTAAAGATCCAATTCTGATTTTCTTGTACTTAATCAATCACATTGATTAGTCCATTGTAACTTATAGACTTCATTTGCATTAGTGGATTCATAAACCTTATAGGTTGTGTCACGTACACATCCTTGTTTTATTCCTCATAGGAATGCAATTTTAGTATCCATTTGCCAAATGTCTTAGTCATCAAGTTGCAATCAACAAGCATCATCCTTCTCAAAATGTTATCCATGTGTCTTAACACTTAAGACTTATTCGCACTTATGGATTTCATCCCAATGAGTGCTACCATCAAGGTCACACCTTATGGTTTACATGGAAGTCATTTAGGATGTAATGGTCATAAACCATAACTCAAAATTCGGTTCCTCATATTCATCTGGATAGTTGACTCATCACATGAACAACTCATCACATAGATAATTGAGGTGTATCTGTCAAGGATATAAGAACTCACAACTCCTTGTGATTTTTAATGTCCTTTATTAGTGTGGGGTATTCTTTTATTAAGAAGAATTCAGTTATTTGATAATCATTCTCTAACTCCTTAGAGTATGATTCCTTCTTGATTTAGACATCACCATGCCTTAATCATGAGTTCACTATGATACATTATCATAATTACTCACAAGGATCTCAAACATTTGGTCCAAGTATTTCATTCATTGATCTCATCAAGAATTAACACTTTACCAAATTTTACTTCATCTATGATAATCTTGAACACTTCAAGATATTCATATTGGTATTTCTCTAAACACCATTTGAAGTATTAGCATTTGTTCCAATAAGTATGTAAATACATCACATGTATTATACCTAATAGGATAATCATTATCCCACTACCATTAGTGAAGATTGATTAATCATCTCCAAGATATTCATGTCTCTTACTGGTTCTCTAACCAAAAGAGTCTAGATTTATCCATCACATGGAAACTAGAAATGAATTTCTCATGATTGATGCTAATTTGATTGTTTGAGTTATCTATAACTTTTAGGTATCATTTTATCTTATGTATATCAAATACCACAAGATAAACAAGGCATTTCCACAAAGATCATATCTTTATAAATTGAAACAACTCTTTATTGATTGCCATCATTGTCATACAATATGCAAAAACAAAGTGTTCCTATCTATTGGAAAATATGAAATAGCAGTTCATAACTGTATTACATGCCTTTTAGGATGAAAATAAACTAAAGTACTCCTATCTATGGCGGCAACACTTGCCCCAATTATGAGTGCTTTACACTTTACATCTTGGTATCATATACCTCAAAAGTGTTACAAGTTTACTTTCATGACACCTTTAAGTAGAGACATATGTCGCCTCCTTCTTCTTTTGTTCTTCCAGATAGAGAGGACAATTCCTTTTCCAATGTCCTGGCTTTTGACAATGGTGGCAATTTCCTTTCTTGGTCACACCTCCCTTGGCCTTGAGAGCTGAAGATGACTTGGGCTCCTGGCTAGCATCAGAACCTTTCTTAGCTTTGCCATTGCCCTTGCGCTTGGACTTGCCTTTCTTGCTCATGATCACCATCACAGACTTAGGCTTGTCCTTCTTCATCTATATCTCGATTGTCCTCAACATGCCCAACAACTCTAAAAGTGGCCTATCAAAGTTGTTCATGTTGTAGTTCATCACAAACTAACTGTAGGATTCTGGCAACGATTGCAATATCACGTCAGTAGCCAACTCTTGGCTCAGTGGAAATCCCAGTCTTTGCAGGTTCTCCACATACCCAATCATCTTGAGTGTGTGAGGACCAACCAGATCTCCTTCTATCATGACGCACTTGAACAGTGCCCTTGAGACATTGTATCTCTCTTGCCATGCTTGATCTTCATACATGTTCCTGAGATGTTGAATCATCTCAATGACACCCATGTTCTCATGTTGTCTCTACAACTCGTGGTTCATAGAGCACAACATCAAGAACTTTGCATCAATGGCATCATCAGAATGCTTCTTGTAAGCATCCCTTTCTGTCTTTGGTGCATTAGGAGCCGGTTCCTCTGGAATTGGAGTATCCAGGACATAGAGCATTCGCTCTTGAGTGAGAACAATTCTCAATGTCCTATACCAGTCATGGAAGTTTGTCCCATTTAGCTTGTCCTTTTCAAGGACCGATCGCAAAGAAAAGTGATTGTTGTTTTTTGCCATTTGTAATACAAAGGAAAATATGCAATTTTAGTCCAAAAACTCATTTTTGACTTATTTGATTGATTTGAAAAGTTGACGATATAATTAGGCCTTTAATTAATTATCGCTCCCCCTATTTTACTTCAAATTGATATCCCTCACCATCAATTCGAAAGATTGCAGCGTACAACCTTCTAGTGGGCAAGATCCTAAAATCCTCTAAGTCATGGACTAGCTAGGGCTGTCACCCACAACTTAGATCTCTCAGGTAGGCAACTCTTGCCAATTGCATCATATGCAACTCTTGATGAATGAACATGCACAACACCTTGCCATGAACATTCCTTGCCTCTGGGCTTAGACGCTCTAAGAATCACCAGTTAAGTCTAACCCAAAAGCCGACACGGTAAACATGCACCTTGCTTTGGCAGAACCTACATGTCTACCCATCACACTTCCACAAGATAGACGGCGCACCACGCTTTGGCGTAACCTACGCTTGGTCGATCGAGTTTTTCATGTGTGCCGCTAATGGAAAGCATATAAGACTTAATATTTTAATGAGGGATTTGGTTTTCATATACATATACATATCCAATCACCACAATACATAGTACGTATCATATACATGCTATATCCCACAAAAACATGCAAAAATGATAAAAGTGATGATTATGGCCATCCTAATGTGATTCCTCGAGCCAAGAGGAATCACAGTCATCTAGGTCTACATGACATGCAACCTATACAAGATGAACTTTGTGCTTTGCCTTCTGAGTAGATCAACGCATCACATGAATGACATGCTCATTCTGGCCCGGTCGTCTAGGTGCCACCAGCCGATCGGTTGGCTCCTCCAACCGATTGGTTCTCCTGGACATCGTGCATCTCGTCATGGCCGCCACTCGCTCATCTCGTTCCTTAAACCTATCATCAACCGATCGGATCACTCCTTGAACCGATCGTCTGGAACGTCAACCGATCGGTTCACGCCTTGAACCGACCGTCTCAGCTGTCGTCAGGATGTCCTCCGTTCTTTGACATAACAGGAAATAAAAATCTATCCTATTTTACATTGTAAAAAGAGAAACCACGAGTTACATTCGAGGGGAGCAAAGGTAGGAAAGAAGTCTCGAATTATTTCGAGTTACATCAGGAATAGGAGAAAGAAGATCAGTGCATAGACTGAGATGCAAGAAACCACATACAACCACACACAGATAGGGTTTATTGGCCATAACCACGCTATAGATCCACCACAAAACTCATTTAAGGGTGACGCATATCGAGTGCATTAATAATACATATCATATATGTAAATTGGGATTTGTGGATTTAGGATTGGGCATGCATAAAGCCAATTTTATTCGCATCGTATGCAATAAATAAAGGCGACAAACCAAAACTGATCATATCGATATTCCCAAAGTATAGAGCAGTTGACGTGGCTCTGATACCACTGTTGGGTTTTAGGGGAGGCAGAGAAGGTAGCGGAAACAAAAAAAATTCTCCCCCAAACCCAGAACAAGGAAACATGTCAACGTCTATACAATAGGAAAGGATGGTTTGTGGAATCATACCTTGTCCCGAGGCTTGCTCGGCGACAATACCTCACAACTTGCGTAGTCTTCACCTCTGGTCTTGGACGGTGTCTGTGCAGCTCCTGGTCACACCCGGACTGACGACTCCTAGTCTCACTGGGACTGTCAGGATTCACAGTTGTCCTCCAAGCGGTAGAAACCTCCCGCCTCTGAATTAGTCCACACGGGCCACCCGGAACTCCAATCTCCTTGTCCCACAAGGAATTGGAAGGAGTCACACCCTCGTATCAGCGTACTAGTCACCAACACACTCTCCTGCTACCAGTTGCAACTGCAGTTGTCTTTCCCTTGTTGTGCCTCCCTTTTCGGGTAGCACTTGCTCGGGCTCTCTCCATTACCAAAACCAGAGAGAATGACAACTTTGCAGAGCAACTGGTTGCACTGAGTTGTTCTATGAGAAGCCCCCAATACCCCTATATATAGGAGGGTCATGGGACAGGGTTCTCCATCCCAGGCAATGCAGGACTAAAAGCAGGAGTAGAAGGGTTCGAGATTTTCCACAAAACAACCAACTCGCAACCTGAACCGATCGTTTCACAACTAAAACGGTCAGTTGGGGACCTAAACCGGTCGGTTGACATCTCAACCGATCGGTTGGGACCCATGATCCGGTCAGTTCATTTCTGAACCGGTCGGTTCGTGGTCCTGACCAGTTCCCGATTGACTTTCCTTCTTTTGTTTCTAATTGGTATCGAATACCAATCCTATTTCCCAATCAAATTGGGCAAGTGAAACGAAAGGAAAATTCTCACCAATCCTACTTTCCCAACTTTCTCGGTTGCACCAGTTGAATCGATCGTTTCAACACTTGAAGCAATATTTTCACCCTGATCATGAGTCGATCGACTCAACACTTGAGTCGATCGGTTCACCAAGCTCAACTGATCGGTTCATCACATGAGCCGATCGGTTGGGAGTGCAGATTGTACAGAATCAGTCAATTGCAATTTCAATCAATCTAATACTCTAATCAATCTATCCAACACCTTGAACACTATGATTTTGAGCTATCAATCAATTGAGTGTTTAATTGAACTACTAAACTCCTTTAGTAATCAATCTAAACATAGTTTGTGGACAAAACTCCTCTTCCAGGTTAAATTCTATGTGTGTGACCCTACAAGTCCATTTCACGTTGGCAGTGAAAGTCCATAACACTTATGACTTCACAAGCAAAGAGCGGTGCCTAGTCACACATCAGTGCTACCCAAGTGAAAGTAGAAAGTTGGAGAACAACTTTCAATCCTACAATCCGTGAATGGTGTTACAGTGAATGTATAATTCCTTTGTCACTGATATCCCGAATGTACTCGAGGCATGGAATAGTCATCCTGTCAACATTCATTCACTTTCTTGATCTGAGAGTAGATTGCAAGAGATATGTATGACATCAATATCACATATTGATTCACACATGCATGCGGACGCCTATTTCAATCCTACTCATCAAGTGGCCATGGATATCAAACTCCCTCAGGAGGGACAAATCCCATATCTATCACTCACCCCTCAAAAGCCCCATGTGTCAAAGCCACCCAATCATCACTTTTATAACAACCCATGTTTCAGGACTACGTTTGATGATGTCAAAGTGTGCCCAATGACATGTGTTGAGTGTAGTGATTTCAGGTCCAAGAATCACACTCACCACCATCACTATGAGTACTGATTGTGACTACCATGTCATGGTTCCATGTGTCAAACTCACAGTGGGTCTGTCCGGTACACTTGTTCTCTAACAAGTACCTATGTGTTTGGTTTTATATCTCTATATCATGACTAATGAGATTCTATCATCAACCAACACCACAATCTAGCCTTGTGTGTCATTGCTGTCTATCTACCTTCCACAATGACATCCGACTAGGGACATAACAAGAATGTACAAACTCTGAGCATCCGTATGATCTCATCGTTCTGGTCCTGAACCTGAAGGCATACGTCATTGAGTATTGTCATTCTCTAGACATTCAATATGTTCTATCACTATCTCATATGACTGAACCAGAAAGAATTGGAAGCTTGCCTTTGATGTTTATCAAATCAATCTTAATGTATCCCACCAATCATCCCATGATTGGCTCTGAGGGCATACATACCAACATGATATATGAGTAGTGAAGAGGTAAATTGGATATAATGACATTGTTGAGGTATGAGTAGTATTTTGATCATTGCATTATATCATGAATCTGTACTTCAGCTGACTCCAATTCCCTTTCTTTTACTTGGTCTGATTCATGATCTTCTGTAGGTTTCAGCGTGGCAAGGATGCCACATCTTGTGCAGCCTGCTTTGAGATGTTGGCTCAGGATGCTTACCGAATCTAGTTCAAGTCTCAGTGTAGGAGTGTGTCGTATATTGGTGAGCATGATTCTTGTCAGTGGGCTAGTATCTGGCACATCCCTTTTGACCCTTTACCCGGGTTGGTCACTTTTAGACTCAGGGTTTTTCAGACTACTTAGGAGTTGATATTTGGTTAGGTGACACATGATGAATACCTAGGAAGTTTTACAGGAATGGTCAACCAATTTCATAGGGAAATATGGGGGTAGAGTAGGCAACACAATTAAATTTAATTGTTCAAATTCCTAACCAACCGATCCTGTCAACAACAATGTATCTAGCAAAGAGGGTGCAAGATGTACCTTATCTTGGAGCAAATCCAATGACTATCCTTGCAAGATGATGTGCTTCCTTTTCAAGTATCACACATACAATATTTGTTGGTTTCATTCTAGTGTAATGACCACATATGACGGTTGGCAACATCCTCTTAACATCACAACAGTAGGTTCCATGCCTCTACGTAGTCTACGTGGACCACTGAGAACTCCAAATTGCACTTCTAGAGTCGACGAGAAGGAGTTGTATTTCTATTTCTCAACATGCTAGCCCCAACTTCCTTGCCCCTTGACATCTCTCCCTTTCTTGGGTAACACTGTTCAGGCTCTCACATTACTGCAACTATGAGAAAAACAAGTGTCTATAGCCTTACTCACCCCCTCCTTATATAGGAGTGCATGGACTACATTTTCCAAAACTATGGTACGAAAGGACATATCTTATGGTTTGATAGTTGTTGCACATGGTCTATCAGTCAACTAGACCATCCATTCAGTCAATCGGGTAGTGGTTAGAATCACAATAATGTTGGCTTTTAATGTGATGATTAGTGCACACCATTACACATCTCATTGATCATTTGACCCAATCAAACTGGTTGTTTCACGTCCAGTCAGTCGATTCAGACATTTCACATTGGTTGACTAAGTATTTTGACCATCCTCTAGGAGCAATGTCCAATCAGTTTGTTGGACACTACAACCGATTGACTGGCTAGTTCCATTTTCTTGTGTCAAAAGGTGTCTAGTGGGTCAACTGGACATTCCAGTCGATTGACTGGCACACCATTCAGTATTTTGGACAATCCAATTAGTCAACTCACAACCAGTGTTGCTGAAGTTGATTACCTAAACACTTTTAGTTACCAAGTTAAATCTTATTCCTGAGTAAACTCCTATACCAAGTGCATTCTATGATGTGACCCTTTAGGTCCCATATATGAAATGCATGTGAGATCACATATCTCATAATTAGTCATATACATATGGCCATAGATTTCTTAGTCTCGTTTATCAAGTGTCCAGGATATAAACTCTGGCAGGAGGGACAAATCACATCTACATCACTCACTGTCAATCCACATGCATCACAATGTAGCCAAACATCACCTTTGTGGCAACCCTTATTCCAGGTCACTTTGGATGGTGTCTAAGTTCATTGAATGAGATTTGATGAATGCAACAACCTTAGGTATAAGAACCAAAATCACCACTATCACTTTGTTGTCTCCGACTACCATCCAATGGTTTCAATGTATTACTCTCAAGGTGAGTCTATCTGATACATTGTTCCCTAATAAGTACCTATGTGTTTGACTTGATATCCAATATCATGACTAGTGAGACTCTATCATTAGTCATCACACATTCTAGTCTAATGACTATTATTGTCTATTTTGCTTCAACAATAATATCTGACTAGGGACATAGCAAGAATGTATGTACTCTTATCATACATATGGTCTCATTATTTGGATCATCAACCTAAATATATATCTCATCAAGTGTCATCATTTATTAAGCATATATCATGTTTGTGTCATAATCTCATGACTGAGACAAACAAAATAGATATAATTATCTTTATTATAATAAAGTACATGCCACCCCAGTACAATCGTCATACGATTGTCTCTTTGGGAACAATATACCAATAGACTCCAACTTGCACTAAGAGACAATCACCCATGAATCTTATTCCAAGTAATCTTAACATGATCATCATGTTTCTGTTGCACACGTGCTTTTATCAAGGGGTTGGAAACATTTGCTTCTAGTTAGAACTTTGCAAATATTCACATCTCCTCATTGTACGATCTCTCGTATGAGATGGAAGGATGTAATATTCTTTTTGGGTCTCTTATCCATTGTTGTTATACTATTTATACTACATTATCAATGGTTGGAACTACCCCAAGTTAATCAAATGAGCTTCTTGATCCATACAGTATCATCTATTGTGTTTAAAAAAAGAATTATTTTAGAACCAGAAACTATCTCTTGCTCATAACTTTTCCATCTTATAGTTCTTTTATTAAGGCAAAAACAATCAAATTTCAATCGAGAATCATCTTTGTTAGTTCAGAAGCTAACATCAGTGTCACTATTTACATTCAACTCTTCCATTTCACACTAAATAAGAAACCGATTGTTAGTGCTTCTCATGTACTTGAGGTTGTTCTTTATGGTAGTTCAATGACTTCCTCCCGCATCTTACTGATATATGTCTATGATGTCAAAAATGTATGAGAACTGGACAAGTGCATAACATTCCATGAAAAATCTAATTGTGGACGCATATGGTATATTACTCATGTGTTACCATTTTCCACCAAAATTGGGACACTGGGCCCAGAGAGACTAATTCCATGGGACATGGGACAATTTTCTCCCTTTGGATCATGCATGTTGAACCTCTTCTACACCTTGTCAATGTAAGTACTTTGTCTTAGACCAAGAAGTCTTCTAGAACGATCTCTATATATTTTAATTCCTATGATATAGGATGCTTCACCTAAATACTTCATAGAGAAGGTACTTCCTAGACATGTATTTACCATTTCTAGAGTATGGATGTCATTCTTGATCTATATGAGGAGTACAATTATGTTCCCACTAAACTCTTTGTAAACACAAAGTTCATCTTCATTTTTACTAAAGTCACGCTCTGACTTCCTTATGAAATAGATGTTCTAGCTCTGAGATGCTTGCTTCAATTCATAGATTGACCTTTGTAGTCAAAGTGCAATGACAAGTATGATCTCGATGGGTTAACCCTGGAAACTGGTGAAAATGCTTCTTCATGTTCAACACATTGAACTTTTTTGAAATCCTTTATAGCCAATCCACCTTTAGAGGTTGGTACATTAACATCCATGTTGGTCTTCTTCTAGAAGACCCACTTGCACCATATGGGTTTTACCCCTTCAGGTGGATCCACCAAGGTCATACCATAGTGGTTATAGGGAGTCCATCACATATCTCATGGCCTCAAGCCATTTCTCATACTTTGGTCCATCTATAGATTCTAGGTAAGTTGTTGGCACATCATCTATAACCAACTCATCACCTTCTTGAGTTAAAAGATATCCAAATATTTCAAGCTAAAGGTTTGTCCTACTAGATCTATGAGGTCCATGTGTTTTTATGAGGAACTTGAGATTCCACAATAGTTTGTGAATCTCCTTGTTCCTTCTCTACCTCTATGAGTTTAATGTTTTCTTGTTGGCCTCGAACCTCTTTGAGTTCTATTTTCCTCCCACAGATTCCTTTCAAATGCAATTCTTTTTTAGGAAATACACCTATCTTGGAAACAAACACTTTGTTTTTAGATTGTATATAAAATTAATATCCTTTGGGATATCCAATAAAATAACATTTATCTTATTTGGGACCATGATTTTCAAGAAAATGCTTTCTCACATAAGCTTCACATCCACAAACCTTCATAAAAGACATATCATGACATTTCTCATCGATATCTCATATGGTGTCTTTTGAACTGTTTCAGATGGTACATGGTCTAGTATAAACATTGTGGTTTCTAAAGCATATCATTAGAAGGAAGTCGGAAGATCAACTACACTTATTGTTGATTGGACCATGTCTAACATTATTTGATTCCCTCTTTCTGATACATCATTATATTCCTGGTATATTTCATTGTGATACAATATCACAGTCTCATAGAAGGTCATCAAATTCTAAGTATTCTTCACATTGATGAAAATAAAGTTCTTTAATACCAATAACCACCATTAGCATTTGTTCAAAAAGGTTTAGGTACATTACTATGTATGAATTTGAATAGATTACTCTCTCTCAAAATATTTTTAGTGAAAGGTATTTTTTTTTATCTTTCCCAACAAACAAGACTCACATGTCTCTATTGATTCAAAATCAAAAGTGTTAATAAGAATCTTAAGGAATCTAGAAACACTTTTCTCATTTATGTGCCCTATACAAATATGCCAAAAGTATTTTTTGTTTAAATAATTGCGTCTTTTAGTATCTAAGTTATATACACTTGTCTCTAGAAGTAAGGAGTACAAACTATGAGACATTGCTCCACTCCCATAAAAGATCTTATCGTTAGAATAGAACATTGAACATTCATCATATGAAATTTGAATACACTCTTGTCCAAACAAGACACATATATGATGTTTCTATTTATGTTAGGTACATAATAGCAATTCACTAATTGTATTACAAGCCCATTGGGCTAAGATAAATGGTAGATTCCAAATACATTGACCACAACTCTTGATCCCCTCAGTTCCATGTTGTCTTGCTTACTTCTTTGTGGATCATGCACATCAATATATATCTGAGATCCTCATATGGTAACGAATTCCAAAATGATGAAGTAAATATATTTATCTCAATAACTTATATAATGTGAAGTGAAGATGTCTATCTCTTTCTTCTTCTTTCTGATCTACATAAAGAGGGAAACTCCTTTTCCATTGTCCATGCTAGTGAAAATGGAGACACTTCCCTTCCTTACTCACTCCTCACTTTGATTTAAGTGCTTAAAACTTGGGTTTTTGACTGGCTTTAGAACTCTTCTTGGCCTTGCCTTTTCCCTTGAACTTTCCTTTTTTTATACCGATCATCATCACAAATGTAGGATTATCCTTCTTCATTTTTGCTTTAGTAGTTATCAATATGTCAAACAACTCAGACAATAGTTAATGAGAATAGGTTATGTTATAGTTCATGACAAACTGACTATATGATTTCAGAAATGATTTCAAAATCACATATGTGGCCCACTTTTGGCCAAAAGGATGTCTCAGTTTCTCTAGGTTTTCCATGTACCCAATCAACTTTTGCACTTGGGACCCTACTGGATCTCCCTCTACCATATTGCACTTAAACAACACTTTTGAGATATCATATCTCTATTTCCTAGTTGGTTTGTGGTAAGGTTCTTAACACGTGTTACCATCTCAAGAATGCCCATGTTGTCATGTTGTCTTTGCAACTTATATTTCATAGAGCATATCATTAGGCAATTGATATCTATGTCATCATTGGAATGATTCTTGTAAGCATCCCTTTTTGCCTTAGCACAAAATGAGTAGGTTCATCTAGCTCTGGTGTTTCCAGGACATAGTGAGCCAAGATCCAAATACATTGAGCTATTACCCAAGGCATACGAAATCAATGATTAAGGTAGGCAACATTTGGAAAGTGCATCCAATGCAATTCTTAGATAGATGGTAAGCACAACTCATTGTCATAACTTGTCTATATGATTCTAGGCACTTAATCTCATTAAAGTCACCTATTTAACCATTACCCAAAAGCCAACATGATAGAAATGCTCCATGCTTTGGAAAATCCACACAACTTCCATCACACTTCAACGAGCTATATGGCTCCCCATGCTTTTGGAGTAACCTACTATTGATTGATCAAAGTTTTCATGTGTGGTTCTTATGGAAAGCATCTAAGGCTTAATATTTATTGAAGGATTCTATACATAAATACATATACATATCCCATCACCACATACTAATGCCATTCTTTGGAGCCACAATGAAATTCTTGTAGGGAAATATGGCATCAGATATGGTAGCGGAAACAACAATTTTACTTGTCGTATTCCCCTTAGACAATGATCGTGTCTATAAGTATATGATGGGAAGGAAGGTTTCATGGCATATACCTAATCTTTTAGCAAGTCCATCGACTATCTTTGTTGTAGTGTGACTATTTCTCAAGTAGCACCTGGACCACTATTAGCGGTGGCCTCCTGGTCTATCACCACAGATGGCAGTTGACAACATCCTCCTAGCGGGAGGAAAAGGCCTCCTCATGTATATGTAGTCCACACAGACCACCGAAAACTCTTGCCATTCTTTTGGAATAGACAAGAAGGAATCATCCCTACTAGTCAACATGCCAGCGTCGACTTTCTCTCCCTTGTTATCCATCCCTTGACATCTATTCCTTTTATGGGTAAGACTTGCTCGAGTTCTCATGTTACCACAGCTATGAGAAGACAATAATTGTTTGAGCTTATTGTTCTATCTTCTGAAAGCCTCGACTACTCCCTATTTATAGGAGGGCTTGGGTCAGTGTTTCCAGATCAACTGAGAGTCGAAGGGATAAAATTTCATGAATTTTCTAGAACTTGCAAACCATGAACCGGTCAGTTCACTACTGAACTAGTTAGTTCATACGTGAGTTGATCAGTTCAATACTTGAATCGATCAGTTCATCATGTGTCCCATTCACATTCATATTGGCTTTTACTATTTTATAATGCATAACATGATGTTAGCATCAATACTTGATCCAATCTCATTGATTAACCAATCAGTTGGTACACAACCTAAATTGGTCAGTTAATACATCTTAATCGATCGGTTCACAAGTTTAACCAATCATTTAAGAGTTCTAACAACCAATCTAGTTTAAGTTATAACACTTGAGTAATCAAGTTTAAACCATATTCATGAGTAAACTGCTATTCCATGTAAATCTTATGTGTGTGATACTATAGGTCCCAAGTTACATTTACAACAATTGTCCATAACCAATTTATGACATCACAAGTAATGAGGGGTATCTAGCAACACATCATTGCTACCCGAGTAATTGGAAAGTTAGAGAACAACTTCAAAATACAATTTGAGATTAGTGTTATGGTTATTGTATAGTTCCTCTGTCACTAATATCCAGATTGAAATCGAGGCATGGAATCAACATCCTCTTCAACATTCGATCCATGTTCCTTGAACTAGAGCAGACTATCTGAGATGCATGTGAGCTCTCATATCATATATTGATTCACATGAGTATGGCCATACATTTCCCAATCTCTCTTATCAAGTGGCCTGGATATCAAACTCTAGTAGTACGGAAAAATCCTATCTACATCACTCATAGTCATCCCCATGTGTCACAATGTATCTAAGCACCACCTTTATGGTAAACCTTATTAAAGTTCACATTTGATAATGTTGAAGTACATCTAACTACGTGTTATGATTGTAGTGATTTCAGGTCTAAGAACCACAATCATCACTATCACTATGAGAGACAATTTTGACTACCATTCAATGGTTTCCATGCATCACTCTCAAAAGGTGGGTCTGTCTGATACGCTATTCTCCAACAAGTACCTATATGTTTGGTTTGATATCACATATCATGACTAGTGATATTCTATCATCAAATAGCACACACTCTAGTTTTATTTGTTATTATTGTCTATTAGCTTCCATTAAAACATTTGACTAGGAACATAACAAGATTGTATATGCTCTTAACATTTGTATGATTTCACTATTCAGGTCCTCAACCTGAAGAGATACATCACTGAGTAACATTATTCTTTAGACAATTAATATGTTATATCATTATATTATAATTTACCAAACATATAAATGAATATTTCCTTTAGTATTAATCAAATCATTTACAAGATATGCCATTACAATCATCATATGATTGGCTTTCTTTGCATACATACCAACATACTCCCACATGCACACAGAGACAATCACCCATGAACTTAATCCTAAGTGATCTAACATGACCTTCATGCTTCTTCTATAAAATTCCATTGTCTCTGATATCTTGAATGAACTCAAGGCATTGAGTTGTCATCCTTTCAATGTTCATTCATGTTTCTTGAACTAGAGCAGACTATCTGAGATATATGTGAACCCAATTTCATATATAGATTCACATGTGCATGCACATGCTTTTCTTAGTCTTGCTTATCAAGTGACCTGGACATCATACTCATTCAGGAGGGACAAATCCCATATCTATCACTCACAGTTTATCTCATGTGTCAAAGCCACCCAATCATCACCTTTATAACAACCCATGTTTTAGGACTGTGTTTGATGATGTCAAAGTGTACCCAATCACATTCAACTAGTGCAATGATTTCAGGTCTAAGGATTACAATCACCACCATCACTATGAGAGATGATTCTGACTACCATGTCATGGTTCCATGTGTCACTCTCATGGGAGGCCCGTATGATACATTGTTCTCTAACATGTATCTATGTGCTTGGTTTGATATCATATATCATGACTAATGAGGCACTGTCATCAACCAATACACCCTCTAGTCTTTATGTGTCATTTTTGTCAATCGACCTTCTATAATGACGTACGACTAGGGACATAACAAGAATGTACATACTATTATCATGCATATGATCTCATTCTTCAAGTCACATACTTGAAGTCATACATCATTGAGTATTTTCATTCTCTATACATTCATTCTACTTTCTCATTATCTCATAATTGATTGAACCATAATAAATTGGAAGCTTTCCTTTGATATTTATTAAATCAATCATAACATATGCCAATCCAATCATCATATGATTGGATCTTAGGGCATACATACCAATAGACTCCCACTTGCACTTAGAGCCAATCACATTTGAATCATATTCTTAATGATCTCTAAACATGTCCAACATGTTTCTGTTGCACTACCGCTAATCTAGTGAGTTAGCAATATTTTTCTTTAGTCGGTATATTGCATGTTTCACATCTCTTCTTTGTGCGATATTTCTAATGAGATGGAGTTGTCATAATATGCTATCTGATATTCCATGCCAAACAATTAGCTCCATTGTTTGACTTAGTATTTCTACTTTGTCATCAATGGTTGGAACATCTATAAGTTCATCACCATGAACTTCTAGATCCATATAGTATCCTCCAGTGTTCATAACACTATGATGCTCGACTTTTCTTCCATAATTAAATCACTTTTTAATTTTACTTGGAACATTTCAAATTAACAACACTTGTTCACTTTACAATTGAAAGTAACTTTTATATTTTGTATTTTGCAATCATTTCTCTGTCATTTTGGAAGCTTGAATCAATGTAACTCATTTACACCCAACTCTTACTTTTATTACCATAGAACTAATCCTTTAATACTTCATAAGTACATTAATAAGTTCTTTATGGTATTCCAGTGACTCTCACTGAAGGAGACAGACATCCACTCGTCATGTCTAATACATACAACATAACTAGATGAGCATATCATTTTGTCATGTCCAATACATACAATATGATAAATACATATATTTTCTTGTCATGTCCTTTACATACAAGATAATAGGATGAGTATATACATGATAGATCCAATTGCATATGACATCTATCTATTGTGTTCCTATTCATAAGAATTTAGGACTCAAGGCATCTGAGAGACTAACTCCAAGTAGTATGGACAAGTTTTCTCCCACTGAATCTTACATACTGAACCCTTCAGTATAGGTCGCCAATGTATGCTCTCTCTCTTTATTAGGTCAAGAGACTTTTGAGAACTATCTCTATAGGTCTCTATTCCTATCACATAGGACATTCCTCTTTATACCCTTAAAGAAGGTATTTCCATGCTAGTTTTAATATTCATAGTATTAGAACGTTTTATTCCTCATCATTATGTGGAATATGAATATGCTCCCACTAAATCTTTGTAATCATAGATTCCATCTTTATTTTTGATATTTCAGTCAAACCTTTTGACTATATAATCAAAGTAAAGACTCTAGTTCTGAGGTGTTTGTCTTAATCAATCATATTGATTAAACTCTTATAGCTTATAGACTCTATTTGCATTAATGGAATTATAAAACCCTTCAGGTTGTTGTCACATACACAACCTCATGTTATTCCCTCAAGGAATGTGGTTTTAATATCCATATGCCAAATCACATAGTCTTCAAGTTCCAATAGCAAGCATGATCCTTATGGTCTATAACCATAGCAATTGGTCAATGGGATCATTAAGTTCATCACCTTGAACTCTATTGAATTCATTATAACCAGTCTGCTCATAAAATGTCATCCATGTCAGTCTTAACCCTGAAGGCCCAACTTTACTTATGGGTTTTATCCCTATAAGTGCTACCATTAAGGTCATACCCTTTTGGTTCACATGGAAGTCATTTTGGATCTTATGACTTCAAGCCATAACTCAAAATCTAGTTCCTTAACATCATCTAGGTAGATTATTGGCTCATCATTATATGATCAATTCAACACCAAGCTCAAGGTGTTTTCTACTATATATGATGTGTATCTGTTATTTAAGGAATTTTAGATTCCACAAAACTTGTGCTTCTCATTCTCCTTTTTTGTACCTCTTTAGGTTTGATGCTATCTTGTTGACCTCAAACCTTTCGAGTTATACTTTTCTCCCACTTATTTTTTTGGAATTCAACTATCCTTATAACAAACACTTTGTTATTAGATTGAGATTAGTATTCAACTAACATCATGTGATTTGTGAATGAAGCTCTTTCTAAGAAACTAATTTTCTTATATGAGCATTCAATTCAAATCACTAAAATACATATTGGAACATTTCCAATACCATATCTCATATGGTGTCTTTTATACATTTTAAATGGTACATTTAGTGTAAATCATGGTCTTTAGAAGAATTCTATAAGATTTGTTGATTATCATGCTCTAACCATTTAGAGTATGATTCCTTCCTTGATTTAGACATCATTATGCCTTAATCATGAGTTCTTTGTAATACATTATCACAATTACTCATATAGGTCCTCAAACATTTGGTTCAATAATCTCATAGTTTGATCATATCAATGTATTAATACTTTTACCAAGTTTGCACTTCATTTATGATCCTCTTGAACACTTCAAGATATGCATATTAGTGTTTCACTAAACACTTTTAATGAAGTATTAACATTTATTTCCATTAGGTGTGTATATACATAAATATGTATTATACCTAATAGAGCAGTCAGTCTCCCACTACATCTAGCGAAGATTGACTTGTCATCATGCACAACAAACAAGACATTCATATCTCTTAATGGCTCATTAACCAAAAGGAGTCTAGTCCTTCATAAATATGGAGTCTAGGGATGAGTTTATTTATTCATTTGATTTAGATGATAACGCTAATTCATTTGTTTGAGTCATCAATAACTTTTAGGTATTATATTGTTCTATCTCATGCATATCAAGTACCATAAGATAAATAAGGCATTGGCACAAAAGATCATATCTTTAAATATTGAAACAAAAACTTTATTGATAGTCATCCTTGTCATTACAAGATGTATAAATAAAATGTTTCTATTGGCAAAATGAAATAGCAGTTCATAACTCTATTACATGCCCTTTGGGATGAAATAAATTAAAGGTACTACTATCTATGGCAGAAACTCTTGCTCCATTCTGGATGAGTGTTCCTTCTTGGTCCTTTCGTAAAGGCCTTCACTTCTTTTCAGATCCTGCACATCATATATGTCATATCTATCTCCTGGTATCATATACATGAGATAAAGAAGAAATTTAAGTTTATTTCATAATACCTGAGGTAGATATTTCCATCCCATCCTTCTTCTTCTTTAGTTCATCTATGTAGAGAGGGAAGTTTCTCTTCCAATGTCCTATCTCATGATAATGGTGACACTTGCCTCCCTTGTTCATCCCTCCCTTGGCTTTGAGTGTTGAAGATGACTTGGGCTGCTGGCTAGCATTATAACCTTACTTTTACTTTCCCTTTACCTTTCCCTTCCTTTAGACTTTCCCTTCTTTCTATTGATCATCATCACAGATTTGGGTCTGTCTTTCTTCATCTGTGCCTTAGCTATCCTCAACATGCCCAATAACTCTGTCGGTGGCTTGTGAAAGTTGTTCATGTTGTACTTCATCACAAACTGACTGTAGGATTCTGGCAATGATTGCAGTATCACATCAGTAACCAACTCTTGGCTCAGAGGAAATCTTAATCGAGTTAGGTTCTCCACATACCCAATCATCTTGAGTGTGTGAGGGCCTACTGGATCTCCTTATGTCATGACACTCTTGAACAATGCCTTGAAGACATCATATCTCTCTTGTCGTGCCTGGTCTTGATACGTGTTCTTGAGATGTTGAACCATCTCAATGACATCCATGTTCTCATGTTATCTTTGCAACTCATAGTTCATTGAGCCCAACATCAGGCATTTCACATCAATGGCATCCTCAGTATGCTTCCTGTAAGCATCCCTTTCATCCTTTGGTGCAGTGAGAGTTGGTTCTTCTGGCTCTGGTGTATCTAGGACATAGAGCTTTTGCTCTTGGGTGAGAACTATTCTTAATGTCCTAAACTAGTCGTGGAAGTTGTTCCCATTTGGTTTTTCCTTCTCAAGGACCAATCCCAATGAAAAATGATTATTGTTGGTAGCCATTTATTCTACAAAAGAAAATTTGCAGTTTTAGTCCAAAACTCTTTTGATATGAAAAATGATGATGTTTAATTAGGTCTTTAATTAATGTTCTCTTCTCACAATTTTGTATCAAATTGATAACTCTCATTATCAATTTAGAAGTTTGCAGCATACAACCTTCTAGTGAGCAACATCCTGATTTCATCTAAGCCATGGACCAGTGAGGGCTGTCATCGTCAACTAGAATCTTTTAGGTAGGCAACTTGTGCCAATTGCATCATATGCAACTCTTGATAGATGTCATGCACAACTCTTTGCCATGTTCATCTTTATGCCTCAAGGTTCATGCTCCTATCAAGGTTGCCTTGTCAAGTCCAACCCAAAAGCCAACACAATGAATATGCACCCTGCAAAGGCAAACCCACATATTCACCATCACACTTCCACGAGATAGACAGTGCACCACACGAAGGCATGCCCACACTTAGTCAATCGAGTTTTTCATGTGTGCTTCTTTTGGAAGGCATCTTCAACTTAATAGGTTTGTTGAGGGGTTTTTATATTCTTATATATGCATATATCTACCCAATCACCATATATATAGTACATATCATATACATGCTATATTCCACAAACAAAAACATGCAATAATGATAAAGAGATGATTATTGCCATCCTATTATAGTTCCTTGGAGCCACAAGGAACTACGGTCATCTAAGATCTACATGACATGCAACCTATTATTGATGAAGATCTATGCTTTTCTAATATGGGTAGACTGGTTCAACATTTGAACCGGTCGAATCACCTCTTGGCCGGTCAGTTGGTCTCCTCCAGTCAGTCGTGTGGGCTTCTCGTCAGTCCACCAAGGCTGCTCCTCAGTTGGTCATCTCGGTCCATTAAGCGGTCATCTTCAGTCTTTGTCATAACAAGAAATAAAGCTAATACTATTTTACATAATCTTTGTCAAACCTCAAGTTACATTTGAGGGGAGCAAAGGTAGAAGAGAATCTTGATTTATCTATAGTTACATCTAGAATAGAAGAAGAGGGCTCAGTGCGTAGACCAAGATGCAAACAACCATAACCAACCACACACATGCACATAGGGTTTAGAGGCCATAACCATGCTACACATCCACCATCAAAATTGTTTTAGGGCGTCACATATCGATTGCATATATACCATATCATATATGTATATATTAGTTTGGGATCATGTGGTATTAATCAGATATTCACATTAGTCATTTAAATATTTGCATCATATGCAATAAATAAAATATGGTAAAACCAAAATCCGATCATATTGAACGTCCCAAAATATAGAGCATTGACATGGCTCTGATGCCACAGTTGGGTTTTACATGGTCAGAGTAGACAGTGGAAACAAAATTTTTACTTGATCATAAACCCATAAATAGCAAATCACATCAACATCTATGTAATGGGAAGGATTGTTTTAGCGAGTTATACCTGGTCTTAAGGCTTGCTCAGTGAATATACCTCACAGCTAGTGCAATCTTCAACCACCTATATTCGACGGCATCTGTGAAACTCCTGGACCTGACCCGGACTGTGGTTGACAATCATCCTCCTGAGTGGTAGAAGTCTCCCACCTCTATAGATAGTCCACACAGACAATCGGGAACTCTAGTCATCCTGAAGAACAAACTAGAAGGAGTTGTCTCCTTCTATTGGCATATTAGTCACCAACACACTCTCCTACAACCATTTGTTATTATGTAGTTGTCTTTCCCTCACTGCACCTCCTCCCTGTCCGGACAGAACTTGCTCGGGCTCTCTTTATTACCAAAACCTGAGAGGACAACAACTTTGCAGAGTAACTATTTCTCAGAAGTCATTCTGAGATGTTGTCTGTTGTGTGTCTAGAGAAGCCCCATGTACCCCTCTATTTATAGTAGAGGGTAGGGTCAGGGTTCCCAGTCTGTGCGGGAGTAGAAGGGTCTAGATTTTCCATGAATAATTTTCATTGCGGAAGGTGAACCGGTTAGTTTACTAGTAAACCAGTCAGTTTACTAGTGAACCGGTCAGTTGGCTGTGTAATTCACTCAGTGAACCTGGAAGTTCACAAGCCAGACTTTCCTATAATTGACTTTCCTATTTCATTTGAAATTAATGTGATGATCAATTCTTGTCCCAATCGAATTGGACTTATGAAACGGGAAAGTTTTTGACAAATCGGGAAACCCAACACTTGCTCATTTGGTCTAGTTGAACTGATCCATTCACTAAAGTGAATCAGTCATCCCACTGACCATGAGCCGGCCAGTTCACCCAGTGAACCGATCAGTTGGTGGTCCAGATCGTGTAGATCTCAGTCAATTCAGTTCTCAATCAATCTGACACTCTAATTAGTTGGTACAACACTTGAACTGTGATGATTCTGAGTCAAGTCTATTGATTGAATGTTTGATTGAGTACCTAAATACTTTAGTAATCAATCCAAACATCATTCATGGATAAACTCCTATTCCATGTTAATCCTATGTGTGTGACCATATAGGTCCCATGTCACGTTGGCAGTGAATGTCCATAACTAGATTATGTCATCAGAAGCAAAGAGTGGTACCTAGTTACACATTAGTTCTACCCAAGTGATATGGAAAGTTTGAGAACAACTTTCAATCCTACAGTCTGTGATATGTGTTCTAGTGAATGTATAATTCCTTTGTCTCTGATATCCTGAATGAACTCAAGGCATGGAGTTTTCATCCTTTCAACATTCATCCTTTTTTTTTGAACTAGAGCAGACTGTCTGAGATATATGTAAACTCAATATCATATATTGATTCACATGTGCATGTGCATGCCTTTCTCAGTCTCGCTGAGTAAGTGGCCTAGACATCATACTCCCTTAGGAGGGACAAATCCCATATCTATCACTCACAGTCTATCTCATGCGTCAAAGCCACCCAATCATCACCTTTATTACAACCCATGTTTCAGGACTGCATTTGATGATGTCAAAGTGTACCCAATCACATTCGACGAGTGTAGTGATTTCAGGTCTAAGAATCACAATCACCACCATCACTATGATAGATGATTCTGACTACCATGTCATGGTTCCATGTGTCACTCTCATGGTGGGTCTGTCCGATACACTATTCTCTAACATGTATCTATGTGCTTAGTTTGATATAATATATCATGACTAATGAGACATTGTCATCAACCAACACACACTGTAGTCTTTATATGTCATTGTTATCTATCAACCTTCCACAATGACATACGACTAGGGACATAACAAGAATGTACATACTATTATCATTTGTATGATCTTATTATTCAAGTCACATACTTGAAGACATACGTCATTGAGCACTGTAATTCTCTAGACATTCAATTTGCTTCATCATTATCTCATGATTGATTGAACTAGAATAAATTGGAAGCTTGCCTTTGATATTTATCAAATCAATCATAACATATGCCAATCCAATCATCATATGATTGGATCTCAGGGCATACATACTAACACTTAGCCATGCTATATGCATGGTTGTAGAAGCCATATATCTAACATAATCATATATATGTTTGAACACTCTGAAAGCTATTCACAGAGATGACTCAATGCATATGGGATGGGTTTATCATGAGGTTCTTTATTCTAGGAAGAGGTGAAACATTTAAAAGAAAAAGTGGTAGCTTCTTGTTAGTTTGAAGTGTTTGAAATGTTTTAGGATAACATGCACTCAAATCACATGAAGTGGTCACATGAGAATGAGACTTAAGATCAAAACCAACAAACAAGAAAGTGAGAGGGAGTCTTTGCTAGATTGGAGTTAGTTATTGGTATTGGGTGGTGGTCGAAATAAGGGAAGTGGACATCCACATTTATATGAGATAGTATATCCAATTGTCGCTAGACCAACTACTCCATCATCACAATCTTCAACAAAAATAGGTCTGTAGTTCTTTCATCAGCAAACTTCACCTCTAGATATGAGGGTTACTTCTTCGTCCACTAGTGGCAGAAAAAATAGGGAGCCAACCCATTGCAAAAATTCAAATTTGTAACCACACAAGGAGGACTATTTGGATAACTTCTTGACATCAACTAGAAATGGATATGGACTTGGTGATCAAGATGTGGCATGTTACTTAAGTTTTTCATTAGTAATGTGTAAGTTTCCTCACAGTTTCAAGTTCTGTTGAAAAAAACATGTGATACTCAATACAAGTACTCATTAATAAATGGAAATATAATATCTTTTAATGTGTTTATAAGATATAGATAAGTTATGTTATTATTATAATTTACAATTTGATGAGTAAAAGAATGTCCAAATAAGCAAAAAAATATACATGAAAAGGCATAGAAAATGTTGTCCAGGTACAATTTTATGGAATGTTGTCCATGCCATAAAAGTCAAACGAAGTGCCCTTTTTGTATCATTTAAAGGCACGCAAGTCATGTTGTATAAGGAATAAAAGTATATTGTTATGGTATCACTTTCTGGTATGGAAATAATGTAATAAAAGGCATACAAAATGCAACTTTGATGTTATATTTTGGTGTTCTTTTGATGCCATCATTGTATTTGTCTGCTACATCTTCAAAGGTGTCATAGTTGTTATTATGACATATGATAATATGACATTCTTTGTAATTCTAGAAGTTGACGTTAATGAACAAAATCATCTTATTTTGGCCTTTTTTTTGGAAACCGTAGAGATTAGATTATATTCATCCCGCCCTCTACTGCGGGCCAAATGTTAGAGAAATCAACATCTAGGTTTCTTGTGAGCCACGGGGGCGCCACATTTTTGAAGGAAAAAGCAGTACTAACAGAAATGGAAAATCGAGCAATACAGTAAGCTACATTATTATGCGTTCTAGGAACGTGGATAATGGAAGTGAGACTGACTTCATTCTGGAGTTGTTGAAGACGACGCATGTGCAGGAAGAACATGGTAGTTGCGGATGCAGCCTTGGTGGTAATGGATACCGTAGAGGTAGCATCAGACAGAATGGTGGGTGCACGCCATCCTGTAATTTTGCAAAGTTCCAAGGCCCAAATGATGCCTTGTATCTCTGCCTCCAATGCCGAGTTGGCATGGCTGGGCACTCCGTGGCCCAGAAGGAAGCCTCCGTGGCTATCTACAGCATGAATACCTATCCCAGCGCGAGAGGATTCAGCATGATAAGATGCATCAACAAAAATTACAATGTCACTGAGAGTAGGGGGATTCTGGCTTGGCTGCATCCCGTCATGTGAGTCAAGAATAGTGTCGGGGTTGCCAAGATGGCTCAAACTCGGTCCTTGATGAAGGATACCCGCATTTGGAGAGGTTGTTGCTTCTTGTTGTGCAAAAACTCATTTCTCTGTGACCAGATTGCCCAGCAAGCTACTAGAGGCAACATGGATGAAGGGTCAGTGCCTTTAGAAGAGATGATCGCTTCGATCCATTCATCCTCGGGAGGAAGGAAGAAGGATGGGTCCACCCGACAGGAAACCCACACTTCCCTGCTGAGGTTGCAGTCGCGGAGAGCATGCACCATGGTGTCACTTGCATTTGCACAAACCAGGAAGTTGTTGTCAACAGGGATATGGCGGCGGGACTTCTCCACATTGGTGAGCAATGCCTTGTGGACCAGAAGCCATATAAAAGTGCGAATATGGGGCGGAACCGGCAATCTCCAAATATTATCCCATTTCCCAGGCAGGGGCAACTCAATGTCTGTGCGGAGCCATTTGTATGCAGACTTGGTGGTAAGAAGACCGGTAGGTGACCCAGGCCAATGGCGAGTATCATGGCCAGCTGACGGAGAGGCCGGGAAGACATGCTGGATATGCAGCCAGGAACTACTCGGAAGATAGTTGTGGATGAAGTCCCAGCCATTGCCGTCCATGCCCATGGTTGAGACAGTAAGATCCTCGAGGTCGGGCGGCGGCACAAGAGAGGGGTCAATGTCTTTAATAGATAGGTTGTGAAGCCATTTATCGCTCCAAACATTAGCAGATTCATCGTTATTGATAGTTACCACCGAGTCCTGAAGGATGGCTGGCATGTGCTTCCTAATAAAAGCCCACACCGAGGAACATGGTTTCTTTATAGGTGTGTCATTGCACATGTACTTGCTACGCATAACACGAACCCAAAGGACATCTCTATTATTTATGAAGCGCCACACATTTCCGAGCATCAGATCTTGATTCTGAGACCATGCATCCTTGATGCCTAGACCGCCATCGGATTTAGCCATAGTAACCTTCTTCCATGAGACCAGAGAGAGGCTATGGTGGGATCGGCTTCTAGACCAGAGAAAGTTCTTCACGTGCTTGTTAATATCATCACAAAGCACTTGTGAGAGTTGCACTGATTGCATAGTGTAGTTGGGAATGGCTTGGAGAGTGGATTTTACAAGAGTGATTCTTCCAGCTAGAGACAATTGTCTTGCTGACCAGCTCATCATGCGGTCCTTCATAGTATCAACAATTGCAACATGAGTTAATTTGTTGACTCGGTGATGCAGAATGGGAACACCAAGGTATCAACCCAAGTCACTGGTGTGTGGAATACCAAGGCGCCTGCAGAAAGCATCCCGGACTTGGCGTGGGGTATTAGGAGAGAAGAAGCAACGTGACTTGGCCTTAGACACCTGTTGCCCAGATGCTCACGAAAAGGCTTGGAGAACTTTGTTAATGCTCTTAGCTTGCCCATCAAAAGCCTCTTCCAGTAAGAGTATGTCATCGAAAAAGAAGACATGCGATAACAGCGGGCCCTGTCTGGAAAGACGAATAGGCTTCCATGCTCCTTGGTTTATGGATTGCAAGATGGCTTGACTGGGTCTCTCCATACATAGAACAAAGATGTAGGGGCTGATTGGGTCGTCTTGGCAGACTCCTTGCGAGGTTTTGAATGGCTCAAGAGGGCAGCCTTCCCAGAGAATCGAAGTGCACCCTTTAGTAATGATTTGCATGATGAGATTAACCAAAACAGCCAAAATACCAGTCCTCTTGATGGTTTCGTAGATGAACACCCAACTCATCTTATCAAAAGTTTTAGCAAGGTCTATCTTGATGCAAGCAAGTGCCTTGCCATTAGTCCTCATACACATGGTGTGGATAACCTCATGGACAAGAATAATATTATCAGTGATGTACTGGCCCGGTAGGAAGCTAGATTGAGTTTCAGAAATGCATCCTTGCAGTAGAGGCTTGATGCGTTCCACAATGATCTTGGATATCAGCTTGAAGCACGTGTTATTAAGCGAGATAGGACGGAGGTCACTGCAAGTTTGGGGTTGTCTGGTCTTCGGAATCAGACACATAAAGGAGTCAGCAAGCCGGTCTTCAATGGTCCCCAATGTGAAGGTATCTTGCATGGTGTGAATAAAGGAAGACCCAACGGTGTCCCAGTGCTTTTGGACGAATGAGTTGCAGATGTCGTCGGGCCCGAGAGCTTTATTAGGCTCCATCATGAACATGGTGCGCTTAATTTCAGCAGTAGAAGGGAGGGCGCTAAGGTTGTGCATGGTGGCCTCGCATGGCTGCTCGAAGGTGCCAACGAAGCTAGCAACAACAGTAACACTATGAGCGTTGGGTGGCGGGGCAGTCATCAAATCAAGGAAAAAATTGCGCACATGCAACCTAAGGGAAGCTGGATCTTCTACCCAATTGTCAGTGTTGTCCTTGAGCCTTGTAATCTTGTTTTGGCCTTTTGATAGTATCTTATCGTTCCAGTAAATATTATATTTGTTAAGATAGGCCAATGATTCTAGTTTTACTTTACTTCTATTATCTTGAAAACTCAACAAGGTAATTATTCTTGGTTACTGTGTTTTTGATATTCCTAGATATAACAACAAAGTGTGTACTTGCATGAATTTAACCATTAGGAAAAGAGACAACTTTGTTCTAATCAATTTAATACCTTATCTGATTAAGTTATTAGTTAGGCCTATGAAAATGTTTGTTGAAGCTATTAGTTGGCCTATGAAAAGCTAATGTTAAATATGTTAGTGTAGTTAAGTTAGTTTCCTCATTTGAAGTTTTTCACACAACATAATATGATAGGATTGTTAGAAATATCTTGTAGCTTGGGACTCAAACAAGAAAGACCTTAAAGCGATCTACACGGTATATCATTGTGGTGCACACATACAGATTTTTGATGTATTTATTGACATTTCATTTATATATTTTGTAATTAATTGTTTTTGACATATAATGAAATGTTCTTCCTACAAAAAATCTATAACATTTTAGTTAATAATTACATCAATTTAAGGGTTCAAGGACAAATTTTTATGCTTTTCATCTTTCAAACAACTAAGGAACTGTCTGTTATGATTATATATATTATACTCATGTTTGATTTATACCATTCATATTTAGTGCCATGTCATGTGTTGTACAAATCTCATTGATGAATATATAAATGATCTCTTCAACGGACTCATTACATCCTCTTTGGTAGTAACTGAAGAGAAGTTTCAACTAATGTTGAGAATGCACGTTCCAATTTGGTGATTTTTCTCACATTCTAAATGTCACTAGCATGATACCTCTTCAGAACTAGAAATATCACTATTGCATTGATACGTAACCCGTACTAGCTCAACCTATATTATATGGTTGATCCTAAATTATGAAGAAAGTGATAGGAGACAGAGACAATGGATTGATGGTTTAACAGTCTTATTAGTATTTCGATACTTCTAATAGGTCATTCAATAGTTGTCTATTAAATTTTTGGTTTATCCACATTTGATTAGATTATTAAGAGCTTTGTATTTTGTCGTATTTTGTCATTTTCTTCAGCCAAATTCATCATTATAGATGTCATCTCATGCACGAGTGAACCTTTTTTGCATTCATACACATTAACTTCTATAACACTCAGTTAGAAGTGATCAAAGGAACATTTCATTATAAATTATGAGTTCCTTGTACGTTTTTATTCTCATTTCTACTAGGAAAGTATTTCAATATCCGATGTTCTCTCATATGTATCTTATATTATATTTCCAATAAAAATATTTTGTTATTTCACATGATCTCTCTCATTATCTTATGAATATACACCTAGTTTTTCTCTGAAATGATTGTCAAGTTGTGTAGGATTTTTAATTAGAACCTATTTTTCACCAAATACATCAACTAATGGAAAAGAATGTGTACCATTCATTCATTTGTCTGAAAATGAGTTCTTCCAGTTGATGGGTGTTATTGGTTCAACTACATGTCGGGTTTTCATGGTTACTCACAAGAGCACCACAAATTATAACAATGCAAATGCATCATCTTCCTTGCTCTTGTTCATATTCGTTCTTTATTATGTGCTCCTCACCTATCTTCCAACCAACTATATACCTCTTCTAATTACATACTTGATAATATTCTACTAAAAATGGTAATGAGAGGGTTGCACAGTTATTTGCATGACAATAGGAAATGGATTGTTATACAATGTTCTTGGGGATGTCTTATTTGTCTAGTTTTCATATTCTTACTAACCTATGAGTGATCAATTTTTGTGTAAGGCGTTTTGAATTGTTTTGGATCCCGTAGCAGAAGCTTGCTCGTAATGAATATGAGCTTGGCCTTTTTTGATAAAATTAATTGTGGTTATTAATAAAAAAAATGTTTGGTCTATTATTCTTATTTAATCGATTCACCATTCAAGATGCTAATTTTATGCCATCTCTTATTAGCTAGTATGTTAATAATTTTCTAAAATTTGAATACAATATATCTTTTTGGTTTATTAAAAAGAGATTTGATCATATATTGTACATGCTAAACAATATCCAACTATTTTTATTTTGTAGGTGAAACTAAATAATTACTTAAAAGATCACATTATTGTTAATTCAAATATTTTGCCTTTTATCTTTCCATATAGGTACATTCTTTCCCACTCATTACCAACTAGTTGTTATAACCACAAATCATAGTATATGGAAGCATTTATCATGTGAAATCTCTATGCTGCTGATGTGCAATCACATGCTGATTTATTTGTAAAAAACCATATATAGGGTTTAAGATTCTTGTATCTACAAAGTTTCTATGGAATAAATATATTTATGGATTTTCAAATGATTGTATAGTTAGTTGGAATGTTTATATGATTAATCAATACTATGTACATGTGATACCATAACCGAAGTTCAAATACACTATCTAAAATATTTTTCATCTCTTGATTTTGTGTAATGTGAATGTAGGTTATAATAAAACAACCAAGTTATTTGTCCATAGCTTGCTATTGCTCAGCAATATCTTGTGGTCTATCTTATATGTTTTATGTTTCTTGTGAAGAGTTCCCTATTTCATTATTGAGTTTAGTTGATTTTCCAAAATGAGTAGTTGAGTTCTAGTCATTATTTTGCCTCACATTCCTAAATTCTTACACATTTTTATTGGGTTGTCCAAAGGAGCATAATCCCAAACATGTACATTATCGAAGAATGAATAGAAACAATTTTTTTATCACATTTTGAAGAAGCTACAATTTGAAAACGTGAGTTCTTTTCTCTACTATTGGAAAACCCCCTTCGAGTTGTTTTAATTGACAAAAAAAGATCCTAGAACTACATGTAATGAACATGTAAGCTTTTGAAACCATGATTATGTAAGATTTTGGGTAGCTCTTTTCCTGAATATCTTAAATCCAATATGAACCATTGGATGCTCAGTATAATTCTTGATAATGCATGACTTATCTTCTTCCCTAAATTTCCAATTCATGTGATTCTTTTTCATATAGAGAACCAATGATCGATGATAACATTTATGTAGGTTTAGTGTGAACTAAGGCTGGTGTGTAGTTGATGATCATGGTTTAACACATTACACTACCTAGCACCATGTTAGAGACGGGAAAAAATGTGCATAATAATATATTTGTTTGAACATTTTGAAAGCTATTCAAGGGTATGACCCAACACATGTGGGATGGGTTTATCATGAGGTTATTTATTCTAGGTAGAGGTGGAACATTTAAAAGAAAAGGTGGTAGCT
Source organism: Alisma plantago-aquatica (assembly GCA_963693085.1). Classification (NCBI taxonomy): domain Eukaryota; kingdom Viridiplantae; phylum Streptophyta; class Magnoliopsida; order Alismatales; family Alismataceae; genus Alisma; species Alisma plantago-aquatica. Next base: position 1,304,533,410 of record OY856411.1, read on the forward strand.
TCATATCAGTTTGAAGTGTTAGAATTTTTTTAGAATAGCATGCATTCAAATCACATGAAGTGGTCATAGGAGAATGAGACCAAAGATTAAAGCCAACAAAAAAGAAAATTAGAGGGAGTCTTTGCTAGATTGGAGTTCGTTATTGGTATTGGGTGATGGTGGAATCTTTTTCTTTATTATTCTATGAAAAAAGGGAAGTGGACATCCACAACTATGTGAGATAGTAGATCCAGTTGTCTCTAGACTAGCTAGTCCATTATCACAATCTTCAACAACAATAGGTTTGTAGTTATTACATTAACAAACATCACCTCGAGATGTGAGGGCCACTTCGTCATCCACTAGTGGTTCAAGAAATAGGGAGCCAACCCATTTCAAAATTTCAACTCTGTAGCCACACAAGGGGACTATTTGGATAACTTCTTGACTTCAATTAGAAAGGGATACAAACTTGGTGATCAAGATGTACTATGTTGCATAAGTTTTTCATTAGTAATGTATAAGTTGCCTTGCAGTTTCAAGTTGTGGTGAAAAAAAATGTGACCCATCATAGATATACTCCTTAATAAATGGAAATATAATATCATTTAATGTGTTATAAGATATAGATAAGTAACTTATTACTATAATTTATATTTTGATGATTGAAAAAAAATACATGAAAAGGCATATGAAATGTTATTTAGACTTCATTTTATAGCATGTTGGCCATGCTTCAAAAGTCAAACAAAGTGACCTCTTGTATTATTTTCAGGCATGCAAGTCATGTTGTATAATAAATATATAATATTAGTATGGTATGACATTTGAATCATAAAACAAATACAAATACCGATGTGATATTACTTTTTGGTGTTCTTTTAATGTCATCGTTGTATTTTTCCCCGACGTCATCAAAGATGTCATAGTTCTTTCTACGGCATTTGATAAAATGACATTCATTTGTCATTCTAGAAGTTGACGTAAATGAACAAAATCAACTTAGTTTTTGCCTTTTGATAGTATTTTATCAAACTATGAAATATGAGATTTATTAATATATGTCAATCATTGTAGTTTTAGTTGACTTTGATTGGTTGAGTTAGATAGAGAAAAAAGATGTGATGTAGTTGCAAAGTGACAAGGAGAGCAAAAAACAACGAGAGAAAGAAATGATGGATCTAATATGTTTAAAATGGAGTCATTTAAAAGAAGTGTTAATTGGATATAATTGGAGAGCGTGTTTCATGAGAAAATAATGAAATAATGTTTTATATCAGAAAATTATAATGAGACAATCTAAAGATAAAAAAGTGTAGGAGGAGAGCTAAGGAGAAATCAATATTTTAAAAAGATGCAATTATATTGACTTTTCTGATATCCTAAATAGTTAGCAAACCACTCATTGTATTATAGTATATATCATGCACATCGTAGTAATATTTTTTTGTTTGGTAACCGAGAGAACCTACCCCGGGCGAGCCCGATATGGTAAACTCTCCAGGCATGAGAGGGTGTGGTCCGGTCACCACCCTCTCGCGCCTAATCAGCATGGATTGCCATTCGTAAAGTGCCTTCGGTGAGGTTCAAACCCAGGTCTTTCATTGGGACTTACCGAACTCTTACCACCCGGGCTACTATGGCCGGACACATCGTAGTAATATTGGATATGAATAGTTAATCTTGATATACAATTGCCATTTTCAGAGGTCTAAACGTTACTGGGGATACGTGATAATATTTGACAATAAATGCCACATTTTCATACTCATAGCTGTCATATAAAAAGATAATGGGTAGAAGAAAGAGACGAGAAAGACATTTGAGGAGGATGGGTCATGGGTGGGATGTGGATGTAATATTGCATTCCAATATAGTGGTCCTGGAAAGCGAAAACTAAATAACGAGAGACGATTATGTTTGAAGATAAATGTGTGTTTAAATGATAAATGAAAGTATACTGCAGGATACTAACTTCACCATTGTTGTTGATTTACAAGTGCCAACCAAACCAAACATATGAAAAACTATGTGCCCAATTGCACCAAGCACATATGGCATTTATATAAGCCAATCGCAAGTAGGGTGATTTGTTCAATGATGAACTCCTGCACCAACATCCAAACAAACCGTTGAATACTTTTTGGACCCATCCATGACAGGCGTATCATAACAAATCTACAAATGGAACAACCGTACACATCAAAAGCTTATTTTGCAAGAGAAGTCCGAAATTTTATAAAAGGTTAATAACCGTATATATGAATAGCTTGTTCTATATTTACCGTCTTAGATATGCTCACTTTACTCATTTATGACAGGACGCCAGCCCGCCCACTAGTACATTAGACCAGGCCAGGAGTTTCGTAACCAACCTATAGTACTTTTGATTATATATTACTTAATCAAACAGAATATAAATACCAATGAAATGTGGTGATTCATAGGATACACACCTCATTGGACTTTATACTCACAGATCTTGTTACCGACCTCTTAGCAACAACTTTGATACCCTGCATACAATATCTTTATTAAATGATTGCAATCTTCAATCTAAACAAAGACGTTCAGAAACAAATAATATTTTTCAAAGTTGAACGTTGAACTCCTGTACCAACATCCAAACCAACACTGCACACTTTCTGGACCTATGCACGGAATGTGTATCATAACAAATCTACAAAATTGAACAACCATATACAGCAAAAGGTCATTTTTAAGTGAAGTCAGGAATTGAATAAAAGATGAATAATTGTATACATGATACAGTTGTTTTGTATTTACCATCTTAGTCACACTTTCCTTACTTATGTCTGATAGGGTGTCGCCCCACCCGCTAGTATGTTTTACCGGGCCAGGATTTTGTAACCAACCCGTAGTAGTCTAATTATACACGACATAATCAAATAGAATACAAATACCACTTAAAGGTGGTGATTGATAGGATATGCACCTCAATTGCCTTTTTACTGGCAGATCGTGTTACTGACCACCTACTAACAACTTCGATAACTTGCATGCAATATCTTGATTATGTAACCCAAAAATATTTTATTAAATGATTACCATCTTCTACCTAAACAAATACATTCACCAAAAAATAATCCCTTCACAGTTAATCCATACAGACCACGTCAGCAAGAAGAATATTACCATAAGCACCATACATACGCATCACCAACCAAGCAAGTACAAACCGTTGATTTCCTAGCACCACCATTAGCTGCCATTAAATTCTCAATATCATCTCCATGGTTGTCTTTCTCCGATGTATTGTATCTTCAGTACATACAAAAAATTACAATAAAATGCCCCAATATCAAGGTGTCTATTAAACATTTTTACAAGTAAACTATAATATTGACATAGATGTGTTAAACTCACTGTCTTCTCTATACTCCACTTCCACTTAACTAAGGTGTATCCTTAATAGTTCTTGTGTTGGCAATAACCAACGGGTTTTCCATTGCTAAAACACCCTTTACAGCGAACCAAGGGAAAGACATATTACACATTCCATAACATAATCTTTAAGAAATATAAAGACAGTTTCGTTAACAATTGTTGCACCTTTTTTTGTACAGATCTTGTCACAGATCGACTTCCAACGGAGTCCTCTCCTTGCAAACCAATAGTAATATATTTTATATACTATGATAATTATAAAAGAACTACCATGGTTATCTACTACCCCAAAAAAGGTACTCAAACAGTGCCACATCTAAGACAGGAAATGACTAATTTATGAAATTGAACTACTAATTAACTGTACAAAACATACAATCTTTGCATTATTTGGCACTCCTTGCTTGACAGCATCGACAGGTGTGGTTGTCGAAATCTTGTGAAGGCACATGTATTTTCTTGCATCACTAATAGAAGACTCATTTCGAGAACCAGCAACACCTACATCTCGGTCATTCATCTTAAATGATATGCCATGACCCTACGTACAACAATTGTGACAAGGTAATTGTATTCAAAACATATGTATGAGATGGTAACACACAAATAACTAATGTTATTCGATAGACATAGTAACAAAAAATAATGAAGTTGTCTTAGTCATTTTACACATTATAATATATGTCCATCTGCACTATGTATGTGACATACAAAGTCCCTCAAGCAATTTACCGTAATATATCCACCAACCATTTCTGATTTATTTTCATCTGATGTGGCATGTGTACTTCCTGCACCAGAACAAGGAACATTGCCAACTGCTCCGCCGATATCTTGCAACATAGACTATAGTTTGCTCAGTGAATATACCAAATATATATTTCTAATTTACTACAATGCCAAACTAAATTCAGCTCATGTCCAGTTCATGAAAGTGGAAACTGGGATCATGCGGAATCACATTTTTTTTACTTTATGAACATCTTCACTTGAAGCAAGCAACCTCTTAGGTGTGGATCTTGTGATGCGCGACTGCAATGCAACTATACACATTAAAGCATACAAGGCCCAACCGTCCTATCATCTTCACACCAACACATAATAAAATGTGACAATTACCTTGATAGGTGTTTCCGAATCAATAATCGGCATATCTATAACAATATTTGCATCCTACACATCAGTACTACTGTAAGTGCTAATATTAATTTAAACAAACATTGTGCAATCTTATCAAATAAACGGTGATCATACCTTCTTCTTATTCTTCCCTGTCTTCTTCGGTAGACTAACATTTTCAATCGTGACTGTATTTTCATGAAAATCAACAATATTATTCAATACACATTGGTACTCGAACCATACAATTGCACTAAAGGATCATATCTATCACGACGGATATTTAAATCGACAATTTACAGATAATACGACAATCTATATAACCGCCTTACCACACGGATGCCAGAAAAACATTGTAATCAATCATTAGCCACAACAACATCACCAACCTTCTACTGGTGTATAGCATCATAGGCACAAGTCAACATCAAAATATTAGTACCAATATGCAAGTACATATGTTACTAACAATGCTTGAACATATATGTATACCAACACCTTCTTCATAACTTTGAAATATCTGCATCAGCTTCACATTCAAAAATCTATTTCAACATTTCATCTCTTTTTCGAACCAGTTCTTGCCATTACAACATACATGATAAGCTGACTACAATCATCTATTTAGGTTTATTTAAATATTGAGCTTTGTAATAAATCCACATTTTCCTCAAATATTACATTCATTTCATACTCTGGTGCATGTACCGTAAAACCATTTTCTTGCTCCCTCCCAGATACGTCTTCTGTAATGTCAACAATGGACATTACCTGCATAGAAAACAAGTGCCAATCCAACTAAATTTTTTTAAACACAGCGTACAACTACAAATTGATTACTATATCACAAAAGTGTTAACCTAAGATGCTTGTTATAACAAAATTATAATCCGACACCTAATTTGTACATGTTGGTCTACTAAATAATCATGCTTGTATGTGGTTTTGGCAAGCCATAATACTGAACATATACCTCGACCATTATAATATTTAATACTCTTCTATTCCATTTTTTATGTTTATAAACAAATAGAAATGAAAATGCATAACAAACCACATATTTCATTCCATTTACCTCTTCCCCACGTCCTTCATTGTCACCACCTGCAGACACATCATCATCCATGCTACACCAACTGTCCAATCTGATATTTGTTTGGACTCCAACTCCACCCGTAGTATCTCATTCTCACAAACTTTGGCATGATGTGCCCCCTTCAGCAACATGTACTTCCTTTGCATCTTTCTTAACCTTTTCTTCAACCCTACAACCTCCTTCCGGTGCTCATCATGGCTTTTTCTAACTTCTTAAACCTCATATTCTTTAGTTTCATCTTGATAGAGATACACTACCAATATATTGGTACATATTAGTCAGCTTGTTACAAATATGGTAAGTCTAAACCTTTACAGCAAACACTAAATCAAATAACAAATTATTTTATACAAAAAACAATTACAACAAAAAATAATCATGATGTTTTACCTCTTGGTCCACTGCAACACATTGAGGCTTTCTAGCAGCAAACCTCACCTTGTCAATCACACTCCTATCATTTGCTAAATAATATTTACCTATATTTTTTCACTCAGAGTGTTCTAATAGACATGTCATTAGCAACCAACTAAGAACTCATCCTATTGTTGTAGTCCTAGAAATTGGCTAAAGGGAATGCATGTGGTCTTGATTTATTACTGATCGTAGTTACCATTCTGAACCAAACCATCAACACAAATGAACAACCTTTCAGATATCTATTGTTCCTGCTCTCCATTTCCTTCATTCCAAGGTCTAAGTATTCAAACATAGAGTCTGCCCAATTGAAATTCCCTAAATTGAATACAACATCAACATATTCCCACGAGTATATGCGGATTTCGAAACCAACATAAGGGTACAAAAATATTACCATCATAACAACTATCCAAATCATAACAAAGTCCTCTACGGAATTGTCATATGTTTTATAAGAAATTGACTGCAGGACATCCAATGCTTTTGTGATCGTAACTTCTCCTTTTAAATAGTCACCATATATAAAAACATTATTAGTTCGATCTTGAACCACATCAGCCCCTGCATAACAAAAAAAACTTACGTTCTACAAAAGGTCTTTGCTTACAGTAACGTATATTGGCTTGCGCATAATAGAAAACATTACTAATCTTGGGTGGGTAGTCCTAGTATCAAACCAACCTGCTTTGCTTCAAAGGTGACAATGCTAGTTTCAAGCTTAAAATCCTTCTCCTTAGAATCGTATCTTTCTATCATCCACTTGATGAGAGAAATGTCAAATGTCTTAGGACAATTCAAAGACATGAAGTGACCAAACACAGTTGCATTAAGCAGTTGTTTGTGCCGCTCATTCGCCATAGCCATCAGCATATAGAATTTTTGATAAATATAGCGAGTTGTGAGGCCCTTCTTCTTCTTCTTTTTAGCCAAAGTGACTGATTGATCTACATACATTCTGTGTAAATGCACGACCATACGTTAATACATAGAATAATAAATACTTTTCTTGGAAGATTACACCATTAGTGTCTAACACACATGTTACTTGTCAGTATATTCTACCCATTCGTTTCAACACAGTGCACAAATCACTTCATAAATGAAATCCCTTT